>JAWWNI010001044.1:840000-1144345 GCA_034642065.1 Darevskia nairensis
GCATTTGTAAGAACGGATTCCAAATATAATTGTATTTGTCCATGGCAAGTCTGCGCTTATATGCAAGTTGTTCATATGTTGCGAAAGATGCCACAGAAAAGGTTAATAATAGGGTCCTCAGAGGGGAGGAAGGTGGGAAGTCCAGAGATTAGGAGGAATCTTTAAATGTGGGTGTATATGGTTGTATTGTTGTAATTTTATACTTGTAAAATCAAATAAAAATTATTTTTAAAAAAGGAAGAAAAGAAATATGAAGAAGAAGAGTTTGGATTTGATATCCCGCTTTATCACTCCCCGAAGGAGTCTCAAAGCGGCTCACATTCTCCTTTCCCTTCCTCCCCCACAACAAACACTCTGTGAGGTGAGTGGGGCTGAGAGACTTCAGAGAAGTGTGACTAGCCCAAGGTCACCCAGCAGCTGCATGTGGAGGAGCGGAGACGCGAACCCGGTTCACCAGATTATGAGTCTACCGCTCTTAACCACTACACCACACTATTCACACATATTTACACTTTGAAGCCTTCGCCGGGGGGGGGGGTTGCGCATAACATTATGCCCCAAGAGTGTCTCTCACTGCCCTGATCAGTGAGCCTAGGTTCAAAACAGCAGCCTGGCCTGGCCCCTGGTCTCTCAGTACAGCCTCTTCCTGCTGGTTCTGCCTAATTCCCTCCTCCTTGTTCCCAGAACATCTTGCCAAAACCTCTGGGTAAAAGGACATATTTTTTTCTGTGTGACATCACTCCCACATCCCCCTCAGTTACTCGTAGGGTCTTTTATCTTATAGATGGCTTTTGCAATGGGTTAATGGCCGGGGCATACAGGGGCATCTTACCCATAGAGGCTAGTAGAGTGGGGTGCCAGGGCGCCAAGTTCTAGAGGGTGCCAGGGAAGAGGCGGAGGCTGGACGCGGCACCTCCCGGCATGAGCTCGCTGCCCTTGCCCACCTCTGCCATGCTGCCCGCGCCGAAGCAGCGCCGTGCCCAAAGCCTCCGTCTGCCGTGGCCACCGTGGCACGAAGCAACCAGCTGAGCCGGGAGGCGCCGCATCCAGCCTCCGCCTCTTCCTCGCCGGAGGAGCCACCCTCCAGCCGCTGCCTACCTCCTCCAGCCCCCCGGCAGTGCCGTCCTCCCTCTAAAAAGGTTGACAATTCTGGGAAACGGGGGGGGGGGGGGGGAGCACCAGAGGGAGCTTTGCACCATGGCGCCGGATATGCTTAAGGCGGCCCTGGGGGCATATTCTCCCTCTGCCCCTATGTCTGGCAAGAAAAACAAGCCCAGCCTGTCAGCTCACCTTAATTATCAAAGAAGTCAATTTCTATTGACCTTATGGACTTTATTTCCACCGTATCAAAACTAAACAGAAAAAAAATTATTTACACAAACTATCATGATTTTAATTTACCTACCTGGTCACCAGTGTATGTTAGGCTATACCATTAGACCACATGCAAACGATACAACAGCAGTATCGCCTCTAACATTTGCATTTTAAGGATCAAGGTGTAAAAATCGGAGGTTATGAAGTGATGAACATTTATGAATTCTGAGCTGAGCAAAACTACCATTTTGTTACAGATTTTGAAAAAAACAACTGCCAAAACTTAAAATAGGCTCAGTATAATGTCTAATCCAGGTTACTTTCCAAAGCTATCTGGCTTCGAATATAATCACACATTAGACTTGTAAAAGTGGAGGAAATGAGATTTTGTTTCTTTCAGCCAATGGCCACTTCATCACTTTGTATGGCAGCTCTTCCATGTTGAGGGATGGAGGCCGCCTTTTTCTTCAGACTAAGAGGACTGTTGGTCAGCTGAAGGCAAAGGCAAGCAACCCCACATGCATTTAAGTGTGGAACAGACACAGAGGCCTGATTGTCATAATTCGGAGAATCGGGCCTCTGGGTGGAGTCCTCAACTTGTTTCTGCCCAGTTGGCTTTGTAAGTGTTTCAACTGGCCCATATTGTGAGGGGAAACAGAATAGGCCCTCACACAAAAACCACCTCTCCAAACTAACCAGCTTCAGAAACACTGAATCAAAATTTGGAGTGCTGTCAAGCGGTAAGAAGATCAATAAAAAGATAAATACGTACTTTACAGATAAAGATCCCTATCCAAAGCGATTTTCTTTTCTCCTGATTGGCTTGGCAAGGTATCGAAGGGGTATTGTAAACACGAAAGGGGGGTGGGAATGGATTTATTTCTGCCCAGACTAAAGGAACTACATTTCTGTAGCTGCAATCTGGTATTCATGGTAAGGGTGGCCAATTATTGCACATAATCTAAATGGTTATGTCTAATAAAGTCCAAATAAAACAAACCATTTCTATTTCTGAGAATCCTACAAGGCTTTTATTGTCTCACATAACTAACATTTTATATAAGGCTCCTTGGGAAAGAATTATTAAAGCAACTCTAACCTATTTTCTAATAATGTATGAGATTACAGTCTTGACTAGGTAGGTAGCCATTGCTTATTTTCTTTATCTTTATGTTGTTTTAATATTCGCCAACTAATTTTCTTGTCTATTGTACAAACACAGATCCCTGTGTCCTGCACTTTTTGCCGACATATGCATCATGCTTCCTTTCGCTTTCTGCTTCTCATCCAAAGCCCCCAGCTCCATACAATTCCCCTAAAAAAAGGTAAAGGACCCCTGACAGTTAAGTCCAGTCGCAGACGACTCTGGGGTTGCGGCGCTCATCTTGTTTTACTGGCCGAGGGAGCCGACGTTTGTCCGCAGACAGTTTTTCCGGTTTATGTGGCCAGCATGACTAAGTTGCTTCTGGTGCAACGGAACACCGAAACCAGAGCAGCGCACGGAAACGCCGTTTACCTTCCCGCCGGAGTGGTACCTATTTATCTACTTGCACTTTTTGGCGTGCTTTTGAACTTCTAGGTGGGCAGGAGCTGGGACCGAGCAATGGGAGCTCACCCTGTCGCGGGGATTCGAACCGCCGACCTTCTGATCAGCAAGCCCAAGAGGCTCAGTGGTATAGACCACAGCACCACCCATGTCTGCTCTACACTTCTCCTATTCAAGCCTAATATAAATTTTGTAATGCAAACATTGCCAGTAATATGCACAGGTGATCAACTACACCTTCCATCATCTCAATGGTGGTCCAGTCTGTGACCAGCCTCACCACAGCTAAGCATGATGGGGCAAGGAACTGATGTCGTAATGGATGCTGCTCTCCGAGCATCTTGGCGCACACTGAAGGCCAAGCGTGAAATCCTCTTGTAGAAGGGCAAAGAGAAAGAATACTGCACTGGAGACACACAGAGCAGGGAGCTCACAGGGGTAAGCCAGGTATCTTAGGGAAGCTACAGTTCGCACCTGAGGGGGCCTGCATGATCATTCTGGTCTTGGGCAACACCCAAGCAAGGTTTGATCATTGTGCCCAGAAAAACAATCACAATTGATGGAATATATAAAAAAATTAAAAAATTGTCCAGTAGCACCTTAGAGACCAACTAAATTTGTTCTTGGTATGAGCTTTTGTGTGCATGCACACGAAAGCTCATACCAAGAACAAACTTAGTTGGTTTCTAAAGTGCTACTGGACAATTTTTTAATATATTTCTACTGCGTCAGACTAACACGGCTACCTACCTGAATCTAGACCCATTGATGGGGCGAATCATTTCTGTTCTGGCATAACACGGTGGCTAAAACTCAGAAGCTGCTGTTATAGGGGCATAAACACGATCATTTGTGCAATGGCTCTCAATTAATAAGACACCCCCCCTTTTTGTAAAATGATTTTTATTTGGTTTAAAAAAATATAAACCTATAACAAAATCAATTACAAATCCATATGAAGAGATTATTCTGAATCTCAAGACTTCCCCCCATTGCCTCCATGGGTCCTAATTTCAACGCTTACAACTGCATATCAGTCCGTTATCCACATTTTTTAAAAAATCCATCTGAATTATGCATAGTCTTTGTTACTTTACAGGTGAGATTAAAATCCTGCTAATTCCGGCAAATTCCTGCGGGTACCTATCCATGAGTGCCTATGCCCATGCATGACCAATAAGGTGGAATCTGTTACTCACATTCTTCTATTTTGTGAATTTTATAGTGAAGAACGGTCTCATCTTATATTACCCCTTTTATCAAAATTTAAACCCTTGCAATATTATCTGGAATTTATTCCTGAAATCCTACGCAAATTCCTTTTGGAAGACTCTTTGAGCTCAGTATCCTATGCTGTGACCAAGTTTTGCACCTTGTTGTTGTTGTTGTTCAGTCGTTCAGTCGTGTCCGACTCTTCGTGACTCCATGGACCAGAGCACGCCAGGCACGCCTATCCTTCACTGCCTCTCGCAGTTTGGCCAAACTCATGTTAGTAGCTTCGAGAACACTGTCCAACCATCTCATCCTCTGTCGTCCCCTTCTCCTTGTGCCCTCCATCTTTCCCAACATCAGGGTCTTTTCTAGGGAGTCTTCTCTTCTCATGAGGTGGCCAAAGTACTGGAGCCTCAACTTCAGGATCTGTCCTTCTACTGAGCACTCAGGGCTGATTTCTTTAAGAATGGATAGGTTTGATCTTCTTGCAGTCCATGGGACTCTCAAGAGTCTCCTCCAGCACCATAATTCAAAAGCATAAATTCTTCGGCGATCAGCCTTCTTTATGGTCCAGCTCTCACTTCCGTACATTACTACTGGGAAAACCATAGCTTTAACTATACGGACCTTTGTTGGCAAGGTGATGTCTTTGCTTTTTAAGATGCTGTCTAGGTTTGTCATTGCTTTTCTCCCAAGAAGCAGGCGTCTTTTAATTTCGTGACTGCTGTCACCATCTGCAGTGATCATGGAACCCAAGAAAGTGAAATCTCTCACTGCCTCCATTTCTTCCCCTTCTATTTGCCTTTCTATTTGCACCTTAGCCATCAAAAAACGTAAATCGCTTCTACTGGAAAATATACTATAAATTTCTTTTGCGCCATTGGTTTTTTTTCTAATCCTTAGGATTTTGATGCCTTGTAGCGATATTCTGATCGCTGGTTTGGAATTATACTGTACTGTATTATATTGCTGGCTTTTGCTGTAATAAACTGAGTTGAGAAAATCCTGCTAATGTTTTCATCTGCTTACAATGGTCTCCTAAATAAATTATAAAATTTTCCCCATTCTTTTTTTAAAGTTCTTGTCCTCTTGGTTCCTGAGCTTTCCAGTTAGTTTTGCCATTTCAGCATAGTCCATCAACTTGGTTTGCCATTCTTCCCGACCAGGGACACTTTTATTTTCCAATGATAGTTGGTTGTGACTGATTAAGAAGCACTCTTTGTATGTCCCAGAGAGAGGTTCTGCCTTTGTGCAGAAATTCCTTTGGAAACAACTGTTTGGAATAAACGTGTCAGGATTTTTTCATAAATACAGGGAGCATCAATTTTTGTGTATGCCTAAATTGAGTTGCAGTGGAGCCCACAAAAGAAAAAAGCCTGAATTTTACATCTACCTGGAAGGTACAGGTGCATAAACAAAATAAAAAAATTCCTTCCAGTAGCACCTTAGAGACCAACTAAATTTGTTCTTGGTATGAGCTTTCGTGTGCATGCACACTTCTTCAGATACACTGAAACAGAAGTCACCAGACCCTTATATATAGTGAGAGGGTGGGAGGGGTATTACTCAGAAGGGTGGTGGAAATGGGTGATAGGCTGATAGCTGTGGTAAACCTGTTGACGACTGTTAACGACTGCAATTAGTCTTACAGGAAAAAGCAAGGGGTGAGAAGGTTAAAAATAGCTTTGTCATGTATAATGAGATAAGAATCCAATGTCTTTATTCAGACCATGGTTTTAAGCTTGGTAATGAGTTGCAATTCAGCAACTTCTCTTTCCAGTCTATTTCTGAAATTCCTTTGCAATAAGACAGCTACTTTGAGATCTCGTATAGAGTGTCCTGGGAGATTGAAGTGCTCTCCTACTGGTTTCTCTGTCTTGTGATTCCTGATGTCAGATTTATGTCCATTTATCCTTTGGCGTAGGGTTTGGCCTGTTTGTCCAATATAGAGAGCTGAAGGGCACTGTTGGCATTTGATGGCATACACAATGTTAGACGATGAGCAATTAAATAGTCCTGAGATGGTATGTTTGATGTTGTTGGGGCCAGTAATGGTGTTGTCCGGATGTATGTGGCAGCAAAGTTGGCATCTGGGTTTATTGCAGGCTCTGGTGCCAGTGTCTGTGTTAAGTCTGGTTGTAGTATTGTTGTGGGTGAGGAGTTGTTTAAGGTTGGGTGGCTGTCTGTAGGCGATGAAAGGTCTTCCTCCCAGAGCTTGAGAAAGAGAACTGTCATTGTCTAGGAGAGATTGTAGATCTCTGATGATGCGTACAGATGCATGTCCACTTACTTCCAGTACCTTGAATTAATCAATGTAGCTTCATAGCTTCTGGCATTTTTATAAATCCATCTCCCTCTATAAATGTCTTTGTTGTATGTAATCTTTCCTGTGACATTATAACTGTCCCAACTGGCCCTCATTGGGTTTTTTCTTCTTCTGGGCTTGTTTTCTATTTCTATGCAATTCTCACTTTTAGGTCATTCATTATGCCTCTCCATCTATAACAAACACTTTTCAGCAAAGGTAAACAATGCTCTCCGGCCCTTATTATTGTAATTGCCGGCAGTTGGGTCTAATTAAACTTCAAGGAGAGCTGTTAAACTCAGTGTCTAACAAATCCAAATCGTTATATCTCTTCCACACATTCAGTTCTTTCAAATATACAGTCGTACCTCGGCTCCCAAACGCCTTGGGAGTATAACGTTCTGGCTCCTGAACAATCGAAAACCGGAAGTTTCGGTTTTTGAACATTCTTTTGGAGCTGAACATCCGATGGGGCTTCTGCGGCTTCTGATTGGCTGCAGGAGCTTCCTGAAGGCAATCAGAAGCCGCGCTTTGGAAGTCAAACGTTTTGGAAGTCAAATGGACTTCTGGAATGGATTCCGTTCGACTTCCGAGGTATGGCTGTACATATCTCTACCACACAAAACAATTCTGAAAATGCTACTTCAGAGGCTCTGGTTTTATTTTCTCACCTACATTTATTTTCCAGGAAGCTTCCTCAACAAATTTGCCAAGTTAAATGACCATGAACTCCTTCTCAATACAGTATGACCACAATTCAACACAGATCGAAGTATACTTGTCCAATGAAATTGCGTATTCAGTGTACAATACTGTGTCCAAATCTCTGAGTGGTCAGAGGTTTCGATAAGTATCTGGGTCATTGGAAACACACAATATTTCTGCAATGCAAACCATACCAAATTCTATTATTGCTTCATCCAATTGTCTACTTACAAAACATTGCAAATTACACAAGTTTCATTAACATTTCCAAAACATACATATCTACATTTCTACACCACAAAGCCTCCTTTGTTTGGCAAAATGAAGCAAATTACTTTTTGCTTGTCTAACACAATTGCCAGCTTTTTATACAACTGATGCAGAGAAGCAAAATGCGGTTGGTAATGTTTATAACCTAGATAGGAATCTGTCACTTTTTTTGGATAAGACTCCTAGCTATTCATGGGGTCCAGTCTGAAGTAATATATGCCTGAGAAACTGAACTTCTATGGAAAGCATTTGAATAACATTGGATCTGCTTTCCCTGGTGTGACTAAAAAGCATGGGGTTTTTTTAAAGCCTTGTTTCTATCCAGACCCCCTTCTGCTTTTCAGCTGAAATACTGTATATAAATTTTCACTGCAGCGATTGCAGACCACTTTAAGGATTGCTTTTCTGATGCTATCTAGAAGTGGAGAAAACTGAACAGTGTTCACAGTAACATTCACTCCTGGATATGTCAATCACGAAGAGCAAAGACAGGCTGAAGCATTTAGAGTAGCCAGGAAAAAAAAACCTGTTATCTCTCTGTCGCCCTGCACCCATTCAAACTAGTGATCAAAGATATGACAGACAAAGGCTTCTCCTGTGCGGAGAAATGGACAGATCTGTTCCACCAGTATGAGTTTAATGAACCATTCCAAAATGGTAATAAATCAAACGGGACCATGTGAAACTGATATTCAGGCATGCAGCTTGAGGAGGCTCGTCATGAGAACAATTATTGCACGAGAAATAATGTATTTTCTATTTAGTAGGCTGAATTTATTCCATTTTATTGGATTATGGGCATCTTAGCCCTGTTTAGACATGCTGCTGACATACAAAGTGTACATGCAAGTGTCCTGAATTGTGTGGAGAGATCTCCTCCCTAAGGAGATCAAAGCAAAGCAAAGGGACCCCTGACCATTAGGTCCAGTCATGTCCGACTCTGGGGTTGCGGCGCTCATCTCGCTTTATTGGCCGAGAGCCGGCTTATAGCTTCCAGGTCATGTGGCCAGCATGACAAAGCCGCTTCTGGCGAACCAGAGCAGCACACGGAAACGCCGTTTACCTTCCCGCCGGAGCAGTTCCTATTTATCTACTTGCACTTTGACGTGCTTTCGAACTGCTAGGTGGGCAGGAGCTGGGACCGAGCAACGGGAGCTCACCCTGTCGCAGGGATTCGAACCGCCGACCTTCCAATCGGCAAGCCCTAGGCTCTGTGGTTTAACCCACAGCACCACCTGGGTCCCTCTAAGGAGATCAGCCTCCCCTTATAGACCTCCCACTTTCAACTCATGGAAAGTGAGGGGCATAACAAGCTTCCTCACCCCCCCTCCTCTTGTTCAGCCGTTTCACATGAGTAGCACACCTGAAAAGGTGCCTTACCCTTGCACAACCCGCTACTGTTTTTGTTGCCCTTCCTCGGATCCTGTTTTGTGTTTAACTGTATTCTCACATTAATTATAATTCTACTTATTTAGACTTGTCAGTGGATTGTTACCTAAAGGTTTCCAAGTGATGAACACATTTGAAAACCTAAACGGCAGCATGCTGGTAAAAAAACAATTATCAGTCTATCAACAGCCTGGGGGAAACGACAGCTAGAACGGTAATAGCGAGAACTTGGAAAACCTTGCAATGAATGAATACTGATCAGCGGTATAATAAAGTCTGGCAAACCGCCTTAAGGGGAAAGCTGTAGCAAAAACTGAAGATGGCAAGGAGAGAGGGGAAAAACCAGATGATTTTTACAAAGTATGGTGTGATTAAATATACAAATGAAACAACATGCGGATGAGAAATAGCTACAACATATATTGCAATAAGACGTAGATAAGCTGGTAGTACTCACTCGTTCACTTCTATTCCTGTGTTTTCCAAGATGACTTATTGAAGAACTTGTTCTATTGATTTAATGTATTCACCTCATTATGATGCACTGTAAAATAAATGGTTTAGTGTTTTTACCACCCCAGTGACCCGTTTTTTGCTAGTCATGTCATGTTTTATGATTGAGACGTGTATGTATATGTGTATAAAATATTTTTTAAAAAAACAAAAGCCTGTAGGAAGGTAAGTTTTTACCTGGTGCCAAAAAGAATTCAGCGAAAGCAGCTGGTGGACTTCACTGGGAAGAACATTCCACATATGAGGAGCCACAACTGAGAAGGCCCTCTTCCTTGTAACATAAATTGCCGCATTCCTAGAGCACTTTATTCCATTTCCCCAATGTTTCCTTACCTAATAATTTTCATTTAGCAGGTTCTAGTAGAATTTTAGTGGCTCATTCCCCCCCCCCAAAAAAAATCTGTTTGCGAGTTTTGCATTCTACAAGTGTAGACTCTTCCTTATGGGTAGCTGAACACATGACACATCCAGCCATGGATTATTTAATGGCTGAAGACCTGTGTAAGGATGAATGGCTCCTAAAGGCATGTAATGATGGTGCCAGGTGATCCTTTCTGGGAGAGCTTTCCACAGATGGGGAGCCACAGCATTGGCACTCCAAGAGGGTCTTGCTTCACCCATAGCCACGGCCTTGGATGTGAGCAGAAATCAGGCATGTCTCTCCCTCACAGGCTCCAGCCTACTTCTTCCTCCAGCTTCTAGCTTACACACACAAATACACAACTCAGCTCTGGCCGTTGTCTTTTCTAACTACCAGCGAGTTGAGGGAAGGGTTAAGGGTTGTCTGGCCCATATTTAGAGGGCCGTTATCCATAGCTGTCAACTTTCGGATTTGAAAATAAGGGATTTTTCCAAACTTTCGGATTTGAAAATAAGGGATGCCGCGAGGGCGGTGCAATGGCACCAAGTAGCCTTGCCACCGTGCGCTCCAGAGGCTGCGCGCGAACAGGTGAGCGAAAGAGCGAGCGCGTAGACGGCAGGCAGGCTGTCTGTCTGGTTGGGCGTGAGGGTCTGGCTGCACAAGGCATGCAAGCTCTGAGACCCAGTCGGTCTCAGACTCCTTATTGGCAGCCGATCAACACAGCTGAGGAGCCTCCCTGGCCGGCAGGGAGGGAGAGGAGCTGCTTCCTTAGAAATCCGGGAAATTTAAGGGATATCAACAATCCGGGATAGCAGCAGGAAACGGCATTGAAATAAGGGAGTTTCCCGCAAAAAAGGGAGGGTTGACAGCTCTGCCATTATCACACCAGGGAGCTACCCTGGCTATTCCAGGAATCAGATTTTATCTTAGATTTTATCACTCGCTGTATCCAGGAATTAGAAGGGTCTCGACCTATGGCCTCCTCGCCTCCACATCTCATAACAGTATCTTTCCGATGAGAAACAGGGAAAGGGTATCCGGTGTGAATTGCAGGTGACTGTATATACCTCTTCCCACCAGCTGCAGGTTAACTGTCTATGAAATCCTTATGAGTCACTCCCTGTCCTGTTCCCCATTCCTCACGGTAAAATACAAAAAGCAAGCCTTTTTTCATTGCCTGCATACAATACAAAACGAGACAGCCTGCCTACCTTCACAGAAAATGTATATATTTCTTTGTAGGGAAAAAGCTTTCTCGGCTTTTGATCTCCTGTTCCTGAGGAGTACGGTTCCGAGCGAGTAACAATGTGTGTTTATATAACTTTGTGTTGCTGAATAGCTCCACTGCCGATGAAAAGGTGCACCTGGTTCTACATTAAATGCACACAAGTCTGAAAGGTGCATACAAAATGCCATATGGTCTCTGAGGTCAGAGACAGGTTCTAGGGCACAGAGAAGGAAGGAAGGGCTTGGCACCAGACCTATGCAGAAGTTTGCCGTGGTCTCCTCCTCCTCCTGCTGGGCAATTCCTTTCCTCATTTTCTTAGCTGACGATTAATATTTGAGTAGAATCTAGTTCTACTTAACTTAGCATTTGCCTAGCAAATTGACTAATGGTGTTGATGGGGAGCCATTCACATTGCACCAATCTTGCAACAGCTGCCCTGCTTACCAATCTGCTTCTGAATTGGAGAATTCAAAGTGTTGGTGATTTCTATCCAGGGTACCTTGTCCTCTCTAGCCAGAACCTCCTCTGTGTCCCCTCTAGAGTGGGAGTGGGCTTGAGTGGGACAATAGCGAGAGCCATCTCAGTTGCCACACCTAAATTATGAACACCCTCCTCTTAAAGTACGATTACTAAAGTCAATTTTATTTCAGCTTTCGTTATGCACCGCAGATTATATCATTATTTTTTTGGTTCCAACTGTTGCTCTTTCTTTGGTTTGTTGTTTTGTTTTGCTGTTTTTATAGAATCACAATTTTAGATAGGAGAAGCCCTGAGCCATGCTTTTGCAACAAAAGAATTGGATAAGAATTATTTAACTAAAAACAATCGTATTCTTACACCCAGGACTAATTTCTCCAAGGTGCCTTACAACTTGTTGTTGTTCAGTCGTTCTGTTGTGTCCGACTCTTCATGACCCCATGGACCAGAGCACACCAGGTACTCCTTTCTTCCACTGCCTCCCGCAGTTTGTTCAGACTCATGTTGGTAGCTTCGAGAACACTGTCCAACCATCTCGTCCTCTGCCGTCCCCTTCTCCTTGTGCCCTCAATCTTTCCTAACATCAGGGCCTTTTCCAGGAAGTCTTCTCTTCTCATGAGGTGGCCAAAGTATTGGAGCCTCAGCTTCAGGATCTGTCCTTCCAGTGAGCACTCAGGGCTGATTTCCTTCAGAATGGATAGGTTTGATCTTCTTGCAGTCCATGGGACTCTCAAGAGTCTCCTCCAGCACCATAATTCAAAAGCATCAATTCTTTGATGATCAGCCTTCTTTATGGTCCAGCTCTCACAACTTGTTACTATTATTAATTACCTGTCCACCACCTTAAGGTCCCAGGGCACCTTGTTAAAAATAGTTTAAAAGAAATAAAGTGGGTCCTAAAAATATACATTTCAAGTGTCAAAGGCCAGCCTAAAGGTGTGCGTCTTCAGCATTCACTGGAAGGTGTATAATGAAGATGTCAGGCACACCGCTGTGGGGAGATAATTCCACAATTTATAGGCTGCCCCAGAGAATGCCCTCTCCCAGGCTCCTTCGAAGCACCTGAGGATGGTGAAACAGCCAAAAGGACCACTCCGCCAATCTTAACACCAAGGAAGATCTGTAGGGAAGGAGGCGATCTTTCAGGTGTTTGGGGCCTGAGTCATTTAGAGCTTCAAACATTAATGTGAGCCCCTTAAATTGGGCTCGGAAATGAACCGGCAAACCAATGCAGCTGTTTTAAAGCTGGGGTTATGTGAGATCTAAAGGCGGCCAGTAATCTGACCACTGCATTTCGACCCAATTGCACCTTGTGAGTGGTCTTCAAGGGCAGCTGTCTGTAGAGCACATTGCAATAATCCAGTCTGGAAGGTACCAGAGTATGGAGTACAGTGGCCAGGTGTGATGGCCTGGGATTCAGACTCAGACGCTGAACCTGAGGGATCCCAGCCTGCACAGGATCCCCCGCCTCCAGAACCAGCAGAGCCAGGGCTGGGGCCTGAGTCTGAAGGGGCCTCACCTGTGCTAGATCCTCAGGTGCAGGCATCGGCTGAGTTTGATTTGGCCCCTGATGGGAGGGATGACTCATTGCTTACAGGTGCTCCACTCCCCACCCTGTCAGGGGAAGCTGAGGTTGCCTCTGGGTCCGGTAACCCTCCAGCTTCTCCTGAGCTGCAGAGGCTCAGGGCAGAGAGGCGAAGGGAACTGAGTTCCCGCAGGAGGAGTGCTCGCCTCCAAGCCAGGAGAGGCGAGTCACCTGAGGATCGGGGCCGCCCTATGCCTCGGGGCAGATAAAAGCCGGCCAGCCCCAGTCCCAAGTTGCAGGAGCAACATCGTTGCTACCCAGTTCCTGTTCCTGGTTCCTGCCCTCAGCTTTGTTACTTCGGCTTCCTGACCTCGGCTTCGTGTCTTCTGGTTTGAACTGACTTTGGCTGGCTTCTGACCTGGACTGTTTAACCTCGGCTTTATCGGACTGGACTAGACCTCGCCTATTGAATACCCCTCGGGACTAGCATACCAAGTCATTTCCACCCAAAACTGGCCGTAGCTGGAGAACCAGCAAGAGCTAGGAAGAAAGGGCATTCCTAGCAACCAAAGTCACCTGAGCCTTCAGGGACAGTGATTAATACAGGGAACGGCTACAATCAGTAGACCTGCTCTTTCTAAGGGAATGCAGACCCATCCAGGACAGGTCACTCCTTGGGAAACATAACATCTCAGGATTCAGCTTCCGTTTCTTGGCCCAAATCCATCTCATGGCCATCTCTAAGCAGCAGTCTAACCCCTCAACGATCCTTCCTGATTCAGATGAACAGAGAGATAGAACTGGGCGCTCCCTGTATATTGGTGGTGCCTCACTCCAAATTGCTCATCGTCTAACATTGTGTATGCCATCAAATGCCAACAGTGCCCTTCAGCTCTCTATATTGGACAAACAGGCCAAACCCTACGCCAAAGGATAAATGGACATAAATCTGACATCAGGAATCACAAGACAGAGAAACCAGTAGGAGAACACTTCAATCTCCCAGGACACTCTATACAAGATCTCAAAGTAGCTGTCTTATTGCAAAGGAATTTCAGAAATAGACTGGAAAGAGAAGTTGCTGAATTGCAACTCATTGCCAAGCTTAAAACCATGGAGAGACCTGGTCTGAACAAAGACATTGGATTCTTATCTCATTATACCTGTACATGACAAAGCTATTTTTAACCTTCTCACCCCTTGCTTTTTCCTGTAAGACTAATTGCAGTCGTTAACAGTCGTCAACAGGTTTACCACAGCTATCAGCCTATGACTCATTCCCACCACCCTTCTGAGTAATACCCCTCCCACCCTCTCACTATATATAAGGGTCTGGTGACTTCTGTTTCAGTGTATCTGAAGAAGTGTGCATGCACACGAAAGCTCATACCAAGAACAAACTTAGTTGGTCTCTAAGGTGCTACTGGAAGGAATTTTTTTATTTTTTATTTTGTTCCAAATATCTTGATAGCACATGAGACAAGGTGGAACCCCGAGGGACAGCACAGGATAACTCCGAGGGTGCCAAACAGTAGTCTTGCATGACTACTTCCTGGAAACTGCCTTGGAGGCCAGAGCAGAACCACTGAAGCCCAGCGCCCCCATCTTCAAAGTAGCATTTAACCTAACAATCTGAGAATGAATGATATAAAGGTAAAGGGACCCCTGACCATTAGGTCCAGTCGTGTCCGACTCTGGGGTTGCGGTGCTCATCTCACTTTATTGGCCGAGAGCCGGCGTACAGCTTCCAGGTCATGTGGCCAGCATGACTAAGCCGCTTCTGGCGAACCAGAGCAGCGCACGGAAACGCCGTTTACCTTCCCGCCAGAGCGGTTCCTATTTACCGGTATCTACTTGCACTTTGACGTGCTTTCGAACTGCTAGGTGGGCAGGAGCTGGGACCCGAGCAACGGGAGCTCACCCCGTCGCAGGGATTCGAACTGCCGACCTTCTGATCAGCAAGCCCTAGGCTCAGTGGTTTAACCCACAGCGCCACCTGGGTTTAACAAATTGCTCCTCAAGAAAACCAATGAATAAGAGGCATTTTAAGCAGACCAAGCGCCCTGCCTACAGACCAGAACCTTATCTATCTAGCTCTGCAGCTGCGGAATAATGAAATAGAAAGGTCTAAAGAAAAGAAAAAAAATGTTGAGAGAAGATTTCTATCTTCAGTCCAGCTTTGGAAGATGAGCTCTGAAAGGGCCAAGAAAAACACTTGGGCTGCTGTTGTTTTAGCTCAGTGGAAGACTTTAAAGTCTTGGCAGGGAGCCAAGGTAGAATACTAGATGTTTTGGACCTGTCTGTCTCTCTCACTAGCACTGATACATAGTGAGAAAGGGATAGTGTCAATTTGTCAGTTCTTCATTACTTCTATCATCGTCCAAAAGTGACACCATTAGAAATTCAGTTCAGCAACATATCACTTCATAAGAAGGCTGCTAATGAAACTTGCACTCCACAGATGCACCCAAGCGTATATATTTCTGTTTCTGGAGCAGTTTTGCCTCTGAGAAAACAATTAAAGAGAAGACCATTGCTTTTTCCTTCACTGGGAAAGCTTTGTTGAGCTGAACTGGGGCGGGGCATTCATCAAAGAAATCTTCCTCTCGATAAACCTGCACTTGTGAGCAGCTGTTCAGTCTTCATTTTTCTTTTATCTAAAAAGTGCCACAGTTTATTGTGCCCAAAGTGCGTTTCAAGGCCAACCTGCCCAGGTGCCAATTGTGCCATGTCATTCAGTATGTTCCCTATTGATATAGCTGGGCAATACAGGAAAAACAAAGAAAGGGGTGCATGTATTGTTACCAAGAGGACATTGCCCGTGTGAAACCGGGGATGTTTTGGGGGGATCAGATATTCCAGATTTCACCAGCCCCTTATCTGGCGGAAATCCACTATGTAGAATACCGTAGACTCCTCACAGCCGCTAGGTTAAACGTTCTGGATACGGAGGTTTTGTGGGGAAGATATAGGGGAGTTCCATATGCTCTGAGATTTTGTCCCTGTGCCCTGGGAACGGTTGAGTAAACTGAACATATTCTTTTGACCTGCCCATTTTATGTAGATCTTAGACAAAAACTGATAGCCCCACTCTTATGCCAACTTAACCTACTAGACAGAGAAAGACAGGTTTTGTTTTTGCTGAGCAATTTTACTGGTACCACAACCCTCTTGGTGGCCAAATTTCTTTTTTTGGCCTTTAAACGCCGTAAGGTTAAAATTGACAGTATTGACATCGGTCTAAATGTATAATCTACTTCTCATTGTATGTTTTAGTGTAAAGCTTTCCGAGATGTTTAGACGTTTTTTAAATTTTGTATGGATAATGATTGTGCTCTGACTGACGGTCAAATAAACTGTATTGTACTGAGAGTGTATTGTTACAACTGGTCAAATAAAACAGCTTTTTAAAAAAACCACTGAGTGACAGGTGTGCTTCCTTAAACCATTTAATATTGGCACTGTAGGCTTTTACAGATACTGTATAACTGGGAGATGAATCAGCGAAACTGGGAACAAATTTTAAGAGGCAGGGCAGCACACATTTATTTTTTAAAGTTACATGTAGGTAGCCGTGTTGGTCTGCCATAGTCGAAACAAAATAAAATAAAAATAAAAATAAATCCTTCCAGTAGAGAGCAACTAAGTTTGTTCTTCTGTTTCAGTGTATCTGAAGAAGTGTGCATGCACACGAAAGCTCATACCAAGAACAAACTTAGTTGGTCTCTAAGGTGCTACTGGAAGGAATTTATTTGTTTTTATTTTATTTTATTTTTTAAAGTTATTTTGAATTAAATTTGTTCCTGCAGAATGGAATGAATATATATAAAACAATATCGTTCCCTTATAATAATTACGTGCTAGATTGCATGTATGAAATTTTAAAATGTCAGATTCTTTCTAAGTCATAGTTATAGTAAGGTATATATAAAGTATAACTGTCACCCCTGTAGAATCATTGGAAGAAATGATTCTTTGAAGGGCAGCGTGTTATCCTGAAGCTACCATAGTGGGAAATAATTCACCTTTCAAAATGCTCAGACAGTTACACTTTGTGGCTGTATTGATGTGAAGGTTAATGGAGGGAAAATGAACCTTTAATAAAATATAAAGTAAGTTTACACAATATTTCAGTCCCTGTTTGTAAAACACATTTGATTTGGCAGATCTCAGAAGCACAAGCTGTGCTGTTTTAAAACGAAGTTAGCTTCACTCACGGAAAGTTTTATTTTTAAAAAGGAACAGAAATATTGTAATATGCACTATGAGTCAATAAAGACATCCTCAGATGACGAACTGGCAGCGGGCAGCATTTTTACCCCGGTAGAAGTTAACCTCGGGGAGTTCTAGCTGTGTAACTCAAAATGACATGCCTCCAGCACTTACTTTGTCTTAAAATAAAAAAGAGAAGTTATGTCCACTTAAGTACATTTTTTTCCTTCCTTGAGCTGCTGTAATCAGAAACAGTCGCCTGCAAAAAAATAAAAATAAAGCATAAAATGATTCATTTTAGAGTACAATCCATACGCCATCCCATGAAGGAAAACTTCCGCCTCCACAAAAACTTTTAAGAATTCCTGAGAGAAATGGAACGGAAAATGAACTGGAAGTAGAAATGTGCAGAAGCTGTTATCACGTTAAGTGACAATTCTTGCTACAGGCTGACCTGGTCAATCTCACTGTGTTTGAGAAAGGCTTTTTAAATCTTTGAAAATTAGTCTGCAATCCAAACCCCACTCTTATCTGAGAGTAAGCCCCATTGAATTAAATAGTACTTGCTGCTGAGTTGAATTAAATAGTACTTGCTGCTGAGTAGACATGGTTAGTAGGATTGCACTGTTAATCACCAAGTGTCAGGGACTGGCTGGATGATGGAGGAACACCCAAGGGAAGCTGTAATGGATTGGTCCGAAGTTGGGAGATTCATTACGCTCTGGCTTAGAAAGAGTTAATTCGCTTCCAACGTAACTGACACCGCTGCCTAGGGGGGTGGTACGGTGCCCGGTTTTTAAAAGGAGGGAACAAGAAATTTGACAGTTGAGGGGGGAGAGTAAAAGAAAGAGAGGAGCTGAAGAGCTAAAGGAGAAAGAAAAGATAAAAAAAGAGAGGAGGTGTAGGGAATGAATTGGGTTGGTTACTTTTTTGTGAGGTTTAGAACTTTTTTGTGAGGTTTAGAACTTTTTTGTGAGGTTTAGAACTTTTTTGTGAAGTTGAAGTTCAACAAAGTTGATGTATAACTACAGTTAAGATTGTAACCTTATAAATCCTCAAGAACTATGTTTACAATAACATAAAATACATTTGTGTGTGTGTGTGCCAAGCAAAACCGTCTTCATTATTTCATCAGGATATAAAAGGGGAAAAAAACCTTAAATGGGTGAAGACTCAAGAGAGGGTGGAACTTGCCTAAAGGAAAAAAAAGATAGTCTGTGTCCTAGAGACACCCCGGAGGGTCAATGAGATAGATAAGCGAAAGGTGGTTCGTCGCAGAAGCCATAGAGAACGAAGGCTCAGATCTAGGGGAGAGGTGGTGGGATACAGTCCAGAGGAGGAAGGAAGCCAATGGGGTGGGAGAAACAGGGGCTTGGGTGAACAAGAAGAGCCAGAGGCAGAGAGCTCTCCTAGGACAAGACTGGATGCAGAGGGACACACTTTGAGTTCAGAATCTGAAGGAGAGGACAGAGAGGGGCCAGTTGCCTGGTCCCTCTGTCTTGAGCTCAGGTCTTGCAGAGCATCACATGTAGCTGAACAGAAAGCTAGAAAAGGCCAAGGATGGAGGCATCTCTTCCTCAGAGTGTGTGTCTGCTTGGAAGACATCATCATAATAATAATAATTTATAATAATAATTTATTATTTATACCCCACCCATCTGGCTGGGTTTCCCCAGCCACTCTGGGCGGCTCCCAATAGAATATTAAAAACATCAAACATTAAAAAACTTCCCTAAACAGGGTTGCCTTCAGATGTCTTCTAAAGGTTGCGTAGTTTCTCATACTTGACATCTGATGTGAGGGTGTTCCACAGGGCAGGTGCCACTACTGAGAAGGCCCTCTGCCTGTTTCATTGTAATCTCGCTTCTTGCAGTGAGGGAACCGCCAGAAGGCTCTCGGCGCTGGACTTCAGTGTCCGGGCTGAACGATGGGGGTGGAGATGCTCCTTCAGGAAGAGGAGGGGTAGCAGGAAGAGGAGGTCCCAAGAGCCAGTCTTGGTAATGTCTTTATGGAGGCAGCCGTGCTTGTGTGATCTCTATTGTGAACTAATCTCCTAAATATCAAATCAAATCAAATATTATTTATTGCGTTAGCCATATGGCCATAGCACATAATGAGAAACCAGGCGGAAATCTGCCGCGAATGTACATAAAATACAACAGATACATTTTATACATTTTATACATTTTGTACAAATACATTTAAAAACTTTAAGTGTAAAATCATGCTGAGTAAATAACAGGGCATGTCAACAATGACTATGTCAGGAAGTTACATAGGGCTAGGTCTAGGGCAAGTTAGCCGAGGAGGTGGCCCTGAGTTTCAGTGCCTGTAAAATATACCGGTAGATAGCCACACCACGTGTGACCAGGGGGTTGGCGTCTACCAATAAGTATTTCATGCGGTCGTCGTCCCAGGCGATGGTTGGCAGGATTAAGAGGAAAAGCCTGGGTCTAACTGTAACATATAGAGGGCAGTGGAAGAAGAAATGGATAAAGTCCTCTATCTTTCCCTTGTTGCATGGGCAGAGGCGAAGATCCAGCGGAGTGTTGGAAAATACACCCTGTAGGAATGCTGTCGGGATGGCGTGGAATCGTGCTAATTTGAAGGCCCTTCCTAAATAAAACATCTAACTTTACTTCAAGTCCCTGAGTCTCCCTTCTGACCTGTTGAGGAACCTGCTCCCCGTGACAGCCCCCTGACGCCAAGGCACAACTTTCAGACTCAGTTGAGAATCCTATAGCCAAAATGTTTTCTATCACTTGCAAATATTGGTCACTATTTATCTGCTTGTACAAGTACTAAAGTTCATCATCGGTAACTGCAGAAGCCAGAGACATTGTTTTGGAGAGGACTGGAAGTCTTCCTCTCTCAGGAGACGAGATGTGTCTGCCATCTATATACAGTGTATATAAAATCGTTCAAGTTGGATGTTTGTTAACGATCGCCTTTCTCCGTAACCCCTTTATCGATTCCGTTCAAATTTGGACACAACGTTCCATGCCTATATGGGAGTGATCATATGTACTTACATTGCACAAATACCACACCTTTCCCAGGTAAAAATGTGATTTTGTGCAAAAAAATTTAGCGCCCTCCAGTGGATGTTAAACAGCACAGAACATGGACAAAGAACCTCATAGACTAAAATAGTAGTAATAGAAATGAAGACAAAAATGGGAGGGGCAAACGGAGAACACATAGACTGAACTTCAACGAGATAAGGTGTAAGTAAACATCTGCTTTCTCTTTCATACTGTATCTTACTTTTGCATTTCACCAAATCAGCTACAGCAAGGCGTGGCCTGGTCAGCTAGTATAGAAATATAGCAAGGCAATGCTGGAAAACAGCCTACTAACTTAACTCTAGAGGCATAGTGGGACTATGGGATGCAGCCGTTATGGACAATCTAACAAACCATCTTGGGGCGCTTGGGAATGCAAAGACCAAAGACGATTTTGAAAATGTACAGCACAGATTTATTCTGTACCCTGGAAAAGATAATACTGTCCCCCTCATGGCTCACTCTGGGGCAAGTTGTTAAGAAGGAGAGTAGAGGGTACTAAATTGAAATAATTAATTCTAAACTATTCATAAACTTACTTAATGAATATTACTTAATATTCATAAACTTACTTAATGAATATTAAATACATTTCATATGCATGGCATGTTTCTTGTGGGTGGAGGTAAATGAGGATTATTTGTATATGTGTTTTTAGTAATTGAAAAACAAAGAAGGTGTTGTGTCTGCCATTGCAGCCAATACCTGCTCCTTCTCATTTTGCGTGTTGGATTGCAGAGATGTTGGGCAGTCCAAATCACATCTAAGGTTGAGACTTCCTTTTAAGTAAACATATACTAAAGCTGCAATCCTAAACCCACTTACCGGTACTTGGAGGTAACCCCCTTTTAATTCAATGGCACTTACTTCTGAGTAAACACATTTGGGATCCTGTCCTACAAAGACTCCCGTTAGGACCTATATCTAAGTAGACATGGTTAGGATTGTGCTGTAAGACTACACATGCCATATGCAGCAATTAGGCAATAGTCATTCACTGTGTTGAACAGTAGGACTGTATGTGCAAAGGATTACCTGGAAGTAAGACTCACTGACTCTCATTGCTTCTTGGGACTCTCATTGCTTCTTGGGAGAAAAGCAATGACAAACCTAGACAGCATCTTAAAAAGCAAAGACATCACCTTGCCACAAAGGTCTGTATAGTTAAAGCTATGGTTTTCCCAGTAGTAATGTACGGAAGTGAGAGCTGAACCATAAAGAAGGCTGATCGCCGAAGAATTGATGCTTTTGAATTATGGTGCTGGAGGAGACTCTTGAGAGTCCCATGGACTGCAAGAAGATCAAACCTATCCATTCTTAAAGAAATCAGCCCTGAGTGCTCACTAGAAGGACAGATCCTGAAGTTGAGGCTCCAGTACTTTGGCCACCTCATGAGAAGAGAAGACTCCCTAGAAAAGACCCTGATGTTGGGAAAGATTGAGGGCACAAGGAGAAGGGGACGACAGAAGATGAGATGGTTGGACAGTGTTCTCGAAGCTACCAACATGAGTTTGGCCAAGCTGCGAGAGGCAGTGAAGGATAGGCGTGCCTGGCGTGCTCTGGTCCATGGGGTCACGAAGAGTCGGACACGACTGAACGACTGAACAACAACAACAAGACTCACTGAATTGAGTGGCACACCTCTGAGTAGACATGGTTAGGATTCAGGCAGATGGAGGCTTCGCCCCACCCGCATAGGCCCCCTGAGGGGATGAGGCGCAGCTACTTCTAGAACAAAAAGGGAAAATTGATTAAAGACTAAAAACCTGTGCAGCAGAGGGCGACCATGATGATCAGGGATCTGGAAACCAAGACTTATGAGGAACGATTGAAGGAGTTGTGTATGTTTAGCCTGCAAAAGAGGAGACAGAAAGGAGTTACGATATCCATCTTCAAATGTCACATGGAAGAAGGAAGAAACTTGTTTCCTCCTTCTCTGGAGGGTAGGATCCAAACCAATGGATTCAAGCTTCAAGGAAGGAGATTCCAAGTAAACTTCAGGAAGAACGTTCTGACAGCAAGAGCCTCCCCCCAAAAAATTTAAGGAAAAAAAACCTGGATGTACATTTCCAAAATATAAGATAAAAAACAAATAAAATAAAACCTACATACAGCAACAATGTTTTGTGTTGTGTAGGCTCCTATTTGTTATGTGCAAATGCCTATTAGGTCGATAAATTACCATATAGCATATATTCAACACAAACATCAGTGACAATTTGTTGTTGACAAAGGACAGCTGGACATATAAAGGGCCATTACCTTCAGTAGCCTAGGGCCTCCTCAAACCTAAATCTGGCCCTGAGTGCAGTGGTACCTCGGGTTAAGTACTTAATTCGTTCCGGAGGTCCGTTCTTAACCTGAAGCGTTCTTAACCTGAAGCACCACTTTTGCTAATGGGACCTCCTGCTGCCGATGCGCCGCCAGAGCACGATTTCTGTTCTTAGCAGAGTTCTTAACCTGAAGCGTACTTAACCTGAAGCGTACTTAACCTGAAGTGTACTTAACCCGAGGTACCACTGTACAGGAAACAAAAACCAAGGGAAAAAGTCAGGTCAAGACTTAAGTACCACAGTCTGTGGGAGCTGAAACTTCACCTCACCCTCGCTTTTTGTATGTTATGTCTTTTCTTTGATAACTATGCGTGTTTTGAACTAATAGAAGCAGGAATTCTAGGGGCATTTGTATAAACTGCTTCAGAAAATCTACAATTGCTCCTGAAGAAATAACTTAAGCTCCAAACTACATTGAGCTACAATGCACTAATAGTTGGCAGTTTTAAGCACCATTCTCCATTTTGCATTATTCCGTCTGTGCCAGACACAGCCTACAGCCAGGCTATTTAAGACTTTTCTGTTGGCTTAAAGCTAAAACAAACCGAGGGAAAGCAGAGTCGAAACTAGTTATGTTGTCTTTCCTTCCTAACTATCTTTCCATCGCAGTTTCTACCAAAGCTATATCCTGCTCTTAAACATAACTTCTAAAATAAAAAGGGTGATCGAGACTAAAAAATTAAAACCCTTGGGGGGAAATGGAAGAAAAACAGAAACAACTTCAAAGGCTTACAAAATCCAAAATCTGGCAATCGGCTTGTTTTTTATGGAACTAGGATTCGTATAGTTTTCAGTTCAGAACAGTAATGAATGGACTTTAGTTTCCATCCATGGATTTCTGCCTTGAATTCAACCTTCTAGCACAGCTCAAATGTGAGTCCACAGTCAAATAGTCTATTACTGAAGAATCTTAGACTACAAAATGCCCCTTCTTCAGTTGGAAGGAATTTGAGGAGTAATCATGTAATGAAATGCAAAGGCGAAAATTTCTATTCATAGGCTAAATGGGTATCACAGGTATAGCTATGATACAGTCATTATCTGAAACAATTAACAATTAATGCTCAGTACACGGGTGGCGCTGTGGTTTAAACCACTGAGTCTAGGGCTTGCTGATCAGAAGGTCGGCGGTTCGAATCCCCGTGAGAGGGTGAGCTCCCGTTGCTCGGTCCCTGCTCCTGCCAACCTAGCAGTTCGAAAGCACATCAAAGTGCAAGTAGATTAATAGGTACCGCTCTGGCGGGAAGGTAAACGGCGTTTCCGTGAGCTGCTCTGGTTAGCTAGTAGCGGCATAGTCATGCTGGCCACATGTCCTGGAAGCTGTACGCTGGCTCCCTTGGCCAGTAAAGCGAGATGAGCACCGCAACCCCAGAGTCGTCCGTGACTGGACCTAATGGTCAGGGGTCCTTTTACCTTTACCTTTATCAGCATTACATTCTGATGTTCTCTCTCTCTGGTGCTTCATATTCTTGTAATATTTGAAGAGTTCAATGGGAGACCGTGTGGTATATCAGCTAGGGTGCTCTACTTGCACAGATGAAAACTGGGGTACTGCAGGGGCTGAGCTATGAAGATCACTGGATAATCTCAGGCTAGTAACTCTCATAGTCTGGCCTACCTCACGGGTCTGTTGTAAGGGCATCATAGAACAACCCCACATATGCTGCTCTGAGTTCCCAAGCTACAAATGTGTGTGTGTTTGTGGGGAGAATCACAATCAAATAAAAATACCAAAGGAAAAAATAAAATGTCATTTCTAGGCATGGTAGATTTGGGGGACAGGGGTTTCCTTACCGAATGATCACCTTTGTGCATAAGGATCTCACCTCCCTCCCCCCATAAGAAGAATAGCAACAGATTGCCTCCAGACAGGATGTCTTCCAAAGGTTGTATAGTTCCTTATCTCCTTGGCTTGGGGGTCACATAACTTCATACCCTCCCCCCAAATTTCTCCGAGGAAAATAGGGACGTCCTAAGGAAAAGCTGGACATTTAGGGGTCAAATCAGAAACCGTGACGGCTTCTGCAAATCTGGGACTGTCCCTGGAAAACAGGGACACTTGGAAGGTCTGTGATCTTTGGTGGTATATAAATCATTATCATATTATTAACAACAGCAATGCATTAACAACAACAACAACAACAACAAACAACAACAACAACAACAACAACATTAGTACTCATGCAGTCTAATTCTCTGGGAGGACCCATATAGGCTGGATCTACACATAAAAAATGTGTTGTAACCCTCATAGTGGGAAATCATGTTGGCGAAAGATGGGTCTCCACAGCTCCATTATAACGTGTATAAAACACTTTTTCTTTGCTAATGTAGCAGAGTCCACAATTTCCTTTTAAAACCAATTGCCTTCCACTCTGCATGCAAGAGGAAAGCCCCAACTGACAGCCGAGTGTCTCATCCTCAGTTGTTGTTGTTGTTGTTGTTGTTGTTGTTATATTATTATATATCATCATCATCATCATCATCATCATCATCACAATAAGCGAGTTTGATAGTTGTGGAAGGAAAAGGTAAGCACCATTGTTAAAGCATCCACTGAAACCATAACAAGGGCACATAAAACCAGGAACTAAGGCTCTGGGGCCAAATCCTGTATACATGTGCAGTTAGGGAACTGAATGCCAGGCAACAAGCCTGCAGTGTAGATCTAGCTACAGTAGTGGAAGCATCACTTTAAAATGAAAAATAGTCTAGGCGTTGCTTTCAGTTCCAACACGGTGTATGCCTCAGTGTTGGGTTATAAAAAGCAGCATTTAGATATAGGCCAGGCAGAGGTGTAGGAAGCCTCTTGGCTACCCGGGGCGTTGCCATGCGGAGGCACCCCCCTGGGGGTGGGGCGTCACGACGCATGCGTCCTGATGTCACGACGCATGCGTCAGGATGGACTGTGCATGCCCGGAAATCCCGGAATTTCCGGGCATGCGCAGTCCATCCGGGCCGGCGCTGCTGCTCCCGCGGCGACCGACCGAGTGCCGGCTCTTGGGGCTGCCCCATTCGTCCACATGGACGGAGTGCCGGGCAGCGGGGCTCGGCAGGAGGGGCTGCCGAGTGTCACCCCCCTCCCCTGGAACCCGGGGCGCCCCGCCCCCTACACCCCGCCCTTCCTACGCTACTGAGGCCAGGTCTAGGTCTAGGCCTCGGTCCTGGTTAAAAAGTTCAGTTTTAAAAACAATTAAAGCTAGCTCAGCTTTTCTTTTCTTTTTTAAATACACTGATACGTTGTTGTTGTTGTTGTTGTTGTTGTTGTTGTTGTTTACAGCTTTGAGGCTTTTTTGGTATACATTTTATGAAACAAAACATATACGTTGTAACACAAAACTTGAGGTAATTCAGAAGGTCAACGTTTGGTTCAGTTTTATTTAAAAACAAACTTACTTCTACTGGGAGTTAGGCCCTTGTGTTACCAGAACGGCCACAACTTCCCACATACGGACCTTAATCCCACTTAATTGTCTTCTCTCCTGGCAAAAATCCACATCCTTGGGGGCTAAACTGACTGAAATCACACACACACACACCCCACACCCCATATAAATTTCTGAATTGGTAGAGTCCAAATGCCTCATTCAAGTTTTTAAAAGTGGGGTTCCGACAATCTACTTAGCCGCAACAACATGGATATAAATTTAGGGCAGCTTTGAAAGGGGAACTGCTGCTCTCTGAGCCAGGGGAAGTGTCTCAGCCCTGTGGGCAAATTATCAGGGTTGCAAATGAATTAGGCAGCTGTGCAAGTTCAGCACCAGGGTGAGGCCAGGGGCAGCTGGTGACGTTTTCACTTGTGCATTTTAATCTCGCTGTTTCCCCCACAATAGAACTTGTACAGCATTTATTTAAGGAAATGCAATGGTTGACGGAGAGAGAGAAAACTGTACTTCTCTTTGTCTGACCAAGTTCGCCCATTGCTTTAATTTAGAGAAAGAAGCGTTGTAATTCTTATTCTTTATTTATTAAATTTGTACATTGCCCTCAACCCGGAGATCCTAGGGCAGTTCAAAATAGGAATAATGAAAAGCCAAAGCCATTTTTATTTTTTATTGCTGTGGAGGGAAAAGGGAAACTGCATTTAAATGGAAACAGGTGTTCCGTCCATTTTAAACGTTTGTGTGTGTTTGTTTAGTTTTATTTTTCTCCCCAATGGATGTGTAGGTGTATTTAATATATGAATTAAAAAATGTATGTCACATGTATGTCTTAATTTCTAAATGAGAAGATGGAGTCAACTATGTCTGCAAATCATACTTGGACCCTATTCCCTGCAAACTCTTACCCAGTGCTTTTTTTCCTAGAAAAATAAGTCCTGGCACTCACCATGAAGTTGTTACAGTAAGTGCCACACTTTTTAACAACAGCAACAAAAAAGAGGTGCTGGTACTGCGTACCCCCTGGGGAAAAAAGCACTGTTTTACCATGGGTAGACAAACTAAGGCCAGGGGCCGGATGCGGCCCAATTGCCTTCTCAATCCGGCCTGCGGACGGTCCGGGAATCAGCGTGTTTTTACATGAGTAGAATGTGCCCTTTTATTTAAAATGCATCTCTGGGTTATTTGTGGGGCATAGGAATTCGTTCATTTATTTTTCCCCCAAAATATAGTCCGGCCCCCCACAAGGTCTGAGAGACAGTGGACCGGCCCCCTGCTGAAAAAGTTTGGTGACCCCTGGACTTTTTACCCTATCCACAGATATGTAGAAAATAATTGGGTGTCGTCGTCCCCCCCCCCCCAGTGTGGAGACAATGAGATTCTGTACATGTGTAATGACACACTTTCCTAAACAATTGCTTCCTCATCTCTCTAACATGCACTCACACATTCCCCCCCCATTTCTCTCTCTATTGCGCATGTGTGCGCACAGACATTATGTTGAGCAAACAGACACCACCAGTGCTCTGTTCTAGGACATGCCGGGGGGGGGACTTTAGACTCAACTACAGCCATATGGACCAGACGAGTGGGCCGTTGTCCGACTGTCCATGTGCAATTTCAAGTCCACACTTTCAGCCGCCACCATGTACGTACAGTGGCGGACCAGAGTCACGACATATCGTGTCCTCCCTAAAAGAGGGCACGTGTTGCGGTGAGACCTGGAGACTGACCTCCTGGTTGTGGGTGGGTTTATTGGATAGCCACAACACCCGATTGGTAGGTCCCTCGTTGTGTAGCCTTATCAGGGGTTTGCGTTGCCCCCAAGCTGGGAGGAAGGAGTAAAGAAAACATTGAGGTTTGGTTCAAAAGAGAAAGGTTTATTCTGCTTTCCGGAGAGCAGAAGGATCTGGCCAATGGGGCGTAGTCTAAACGGGCCGAGGAACCTATTTATACCCACGCACGTGACCCAGAGCTTACTCTTTCGGCTCGTGCATCGGAACACCCGCCCACCTCTCCCTATTTTTAGGGCATTTTGCGATTGACCTTGCTATGCCGCCGTGTGTCGTCTGTCGTTGGGACAGGGGCACGGCAGGAATTTTCCCCACTTGGCTGATTGGCTGTTGCCATTTGGGTTTCGCCTGCCGCGTAGCAAATCGTCACAACTTGTAAGGTTGCTGATAGTCTCTGGTTCAGGTGATAGGGATGGGAGAACGGTCTCGCCATCCCTATGTGAAGGGTATTCCGTTAAAGGAATCCAGGGACTCAACTTGGTTTGGTCAACCCCTTAGAGTGGGTTGTGCCCGCGCCTGAGTCCAGGGGAGCATCTGGGGAGTGAACAGAGTCTGTTCCCGGGCTTTTCGCCTACCTCAGGTGTTCACCCTTGGCTGACCTATGATAGAGCTCTGGGTCAGCGCTACCTGCAAGGGTGTAGGGACCTAGTCGAACCAGAGCCTATGCAACCACTCACTTTTCTGTAATCAATAAAGTTGTGGCCTAAATTCTGCCAAAAACCAAAACTAAAAATTGAGTCAAATGTGTCTTTATTTAGGGGGGAGGTCTCTGGGTCTGAACACACAACAGGGTTTATTCCGTGAGAAAACCTGGAGACTGCTTGCTCAACAAAACAAAAATATGACAAGATCCCAATGAAAGAAGAATGGCAAGCAAAACTTATGGATTATGCCGAAATGGCGAAGCTTACAGGAAAACTCAGAGACAAGGACAATTTTAAAAAGTCTGGGAACCGTTTATGATGCATTTACAGAAATATTGTAAATAAATAGACTCATTAGCAAGGTTTGAGTAAACACTTACAACTGAGGAAAAATAGTAAAAGTTAAGGAGTAACAATGGGGAAAACAATAAAATGTAAGATGCAATTTGGAAAATGTGGTATAAAAAGGATAAGGATATTTAGATGGAAGATTTTAAAATTAAGGTAAAATGAAATAAGCAGTAGTAGCAAATAGTTAAAGATGCAGAAGAGGAGGTTGAGGGAAATCAAGGGAGGGGGTGGGTGGGGGGGAGATTTTTGTGTTTATGATGACTGTGTTGAATGTTAAATTGTAAAACTCAATAAAATTTATTTAAACAAAACAAAACAAAACAAAAATACCTCAGCCTCCAACGGCACATGTTGTTGCAGATGTATGAGTGATGGAATACCCCAAAAGAGTTACGTATATAGTGCATTGCTCTGCCATGCATACACACAGACACTATAATAATATAATAATAATTTATTATTTGTACCCCGCCCATCTGGCCGGGTCTCCCCAACCACTCTGGGCGGCTTCCAGAAAACATTAAAATACATTAACACACCACAGATTAAAAACTTCCCTAAACAATAACACCAGTTTCTGTCAACCTGGATGGGGAAAACCAGCTTTGGAGTGGGATCGATGCAGCCGGCCGGAGGAACTAACCATCATTTTCTTGTGATCCACTTGAATTTAGACAGTGGTCCTGTATGAGCACTTTACCTGCAACTTTGCCTCTTACATTTGCAATGTTGACAAACTATTCTAATTAGCAGAATCTTATTTTAAATGAAATATTTATTACAGCACTATTCCAGATGGAGCTTTATAAGCCATGGAAATGTTTATTGAGTGCACTCAAATATTTAATATGAACACTGACTCATCCACAGAAGAACTGAGTCATACTGTGCGTTTTATAAATCAAGATGTTGTTAATAAATAGGTGACTTAATTTGCAGCAGTTGAGCAGAATGCTGGGGTCTGATCCTGGCAACAGTCGGCTGCTTACTGGAAAGGGCTGGGAAGCTTTTCAGCAGAATATAGACGGCACATTCCCTCAGGGTGCAGTGATGGCCAAGGTGGAAAATTCAGCTGGCAACACCCGTTTCTACTAATTGATACGGGCAATAATCCACTGGAAAATTCTGCACAAGGTTCATTGAAATGAATGAGATATTTTACATGGTTTTCATTAAGTTCAAGGAAGTGTGTTTAGGACAAGTTCCCAGTGGATTGTGCCTCATGGGTCCAATCTGTGCATCTTCCTTCTGCTAGCCTTGATGCTGTGACACCTCTGCTGAAACGAAGAGAGGATCCCCAACTGTGCAAAAGAAAACAGACAAAGTATTTATGAGTATACAACCAATATGTGAAATGAACACACACACGAGTGACAGCCACACACTATATAGCTTTGCAGCATCCCGCTTTTCCCCCAGGATGTTGAGAAAAAATGAGCACTCTTTGCATTCAGTCAGTCAACTAGCTAAAAACCCACCAGTGTGGTGTAGTGGTTAAGAGCGGTAGACTCGTAATCTGGTGAACCAGGTTCGCGTCTCCGCTCCTCCACATGCAGCTGCTGGGTGACCTTGGGCTAGTCACACTTCTTTGAAGTCTCTCAGCCCCACTCACCTCACAGAGGGTTTGTTGTGGGGGAGGAAGGGAAAAGAGAATGTGAGCCGCTGAGAGACTCCTTCGGGGAGTGATAAAGCGGGATATCAAATCCAAACTCTTCTCTTCTTCTTCTTCACCTAACAGTTACCTTGTCAAAAGCCTTACTGAAATCAAGATACACTACAGCATTCCCCTGATGCAGCAAGCTTGAAACTCTTATAAAAAAGAAAAGAAATGAGATTTGTCTGGCATGATTTGTTTTTGAGAAACTCATGCTGAGTCTTCCTAATCACAACATCCTTTTCTAAGTGCCTGGTGCCTTCATTATACACTAGGGTGATGACTTTTTCAATTTTTTTCTCAAAAATTATTTCCTGTAGCACAAATGGATGAACTTTTGCCTACTAATGACTAAAACGAGGTATATTCCATTGAAATATTAAAAAAGGTCACGCACAAACCGTTTTTAAATTTTTAGTATGCCATTTTACCATTTCATAAAATTGTATTAACAATTCTATATATATTAAAATGTTCAAGCTGGATGTTTGTTGGCAAAGGCCTTGCTCCCTAACCAATGCTTGAAAACCAACTGGAAAACAGATAAATCTCCAATCAACATTGCCCGAAGCAACCAATGCTGTGAGCGTGCGATCAAAGTTATGCAAGACTTGCACGACTCCTGCCACAACAAGGACAACCTCCCACTGAGATTCATCCTGTCCAATGACATTATCATGAATAATTGTCTTCCTTGTGTGTTTGATGACCCTATATAATGTTGTAGATATGTGACTCTAAAGCTTGGGTTCAATTTTATATCTGCTTACAGTGACTTCAAAAAATGGTCAAAAAACTGATATATAAAACTTTTAAAATCATTTTGTGCGTGAGGTTTTTTTTTATCAAATCTCTTTGAAAGTAAGATTTTATCTCCTCTTTAATGAAAGCTCATCAAATTATGATACAGGGAAATGAGGTTGTAAAAAAGTCATCACCCTATTATACACCTTTGTTCCTTTTTAATCAGGCCTTTGGTTGACCTGATCAACATCATATACCCTTTAAAATGTGGCTCTTTTGGGGGGAGGGATGTCATTGGATTATTCTTTTTATTTTGATTTTATATATTGTGATCTTTTTGTGAACCGCCCTGAGACCTCCGGGTTTAGGGCGGTATATAGATTCAGTAAATGAATGAAACCAACCATTTATTATCTGTTCTAGGACCTTTCCTGGTGTTGACGTCAAGCTAACAAGTCGGTAGCTACCTAGGTCTTCTTCCCCCCCCTTTATGAAGATGGGGACAACACATGCTTGCCTCTGGTCTGCAGGGACCTCGCCTGTTCTCCAAGAATTCTCAAATTTCCCACTTTAAATAATATGGATATATTGGTTTTTCTTATTATTATTTCCTTATCACCCAGGCTTTTCTAGGTGACCAGGCTAGACTTGCCAGATGCTCAGGCTCAAATGTGATCTTTCAGCCTTAACATTTACAGTGGTACCTCACCTAATGAAGATAATGCGTTCCGACGCGATCGTCGTTAGGCGAAAAAATGCGTTCGGCGAATCCCCATAGGAACGCATTGGGGAAAAATTCGTTAGTCGAAGAAATCCTATTCAAAGCGGCCGCGACGTCTTTTCTTAAGTCGAAGAAATTCGTTTCCGGCGGCCATTTTGTTTTGCCGGAAGTCATTCGTTAGGCGAAAAAGACGTTAGGCGAGTTATTCGTTAGGCGAGGTACCACTGTATTGGGATGTTATTTCAAGACTGGATTACTGCAATGCTAAGTGCACTTCGTCACAACTTTGGCAGTTATGGCCTTGGGTGGAATCCTTTAGTCTTTTCTTCCCTATATGGTGGGGGGGCGTGAAGTGGTGACTCACCCCCCTGCGTGGGCGATTCCAGGGTCCCCCTCTTAAAGGGGTTATATATATAGGGTGTCACTGGCCAGACACTGAAAGGTCGTCAGTGAACTACCCTGCGTGTGGGGATATGGGCTGGGCTGCCTGCTACACTTACGTCTCGCAGAGCACCCCCATATCCCATTTACCCTGATGAGCCCCAGTTCACCCTGGCTCAGGGGCTGGGAGGGATACACGCCCAAGGCCTAAGCCAAGGTCTTCCTACGTTCGGAAGTTTAATAAAGTTGTGGCCTAATTTTAATTCCATATAACGTTGTCAGAGTCTTTGTTCCTTCCTTATGATCCCTGGGGGCTGGGGCTGTCGCCGCCTGGTCACGCAATGCTCTCTTGCGTGTCGAGGTCCCCCAGACCACCCCTCAAAGAAAAACACTATACACACAGGAATTTAGTTTAAGGTTTTTTGGCATTATTTTTGGCCACAACTTTATTAAAATACAAATTATGTGAGTGGTTGCTTAGGCATTGATTAAGACTATCTGTCCCGCTGGGGACAGAACTGACCTCCATTCGCCTATGGAGTCAATACAAGGGAAAACACTTCGGGGAGAGTTCTGAGCGCCCGTTCTCCCCTAATGTTCCCAGGGGCTCTTGCATGGGCCCTGGCCCCCTACAGGGGGTACGGACAAGCAAAGGCGAGCCCCTGAGTTCCTTTAACGGAATTCCCTGCGCAGCAGCAGCATTAAAGGGGCAAACACAGCCAATCATGCCCCTTCAGCATTTGGAGGGGCAACCACAGCCAACCTGCCCCTCCATCAACCATTATAACCAATGCCTAACCGCCAACCTTACAAGTTGTGACGAATTGCTATGCAGTAGGCAAAAACCAAATGGCACCAGCCAATCAGCCAAATGGAAAAATTCCTACCAGGCCCCTGTCTCAAAGCAGACGACCCCATGACAGGCATAGCAAAGTCAACACAGAGGCCTAAAACAGGGAGGGAGGGTGGGTGATCCAAAGCACGCAGCCAAGAAGGCTCCAGAACTGCGTGCAGGGCAATATATCAGCTCTGGCTGTCCATCAACCAAATTGCAACATATGAATCTCCCCAGTAACAGCCAGAAGCCCAATCAATGTAGTGGCCATCCTAACTAACCCGCCCAGCAACAGAGGGGAGACTGGTTGGCCCCCACCGCAACACGTGCTCTCCAAGAAGGAGAACACGCTTAAGTGCACTTGATCCAGAAACTGCAGTTAGTGCTGAATGCTGCAGCACGATTGCTGACTGGGGTGAGATCTTGTCAGCATATAACACCTGTGCTTAGAGATCTGCATTGCTTGCCAATTCGCTGTCAGGCCAAGTTCAAGGTGTAACTATTAAAATATAAAGCCCTAAACAAATTGGGACCAGTTTACCTGTGAGATTGCCTTACCCCAGATATGCCCACTCTACTGCTTCCATCTATGAAACTGGCACTATTACAGATGCCGCATAATACCGTTCTGCATTTGTAAGAAATCAGTCTTTTAGCGTGGCAGCACCTGAACTTTGGAACTCCCTGCCTAATGAAATCAGGCAGGCACCTTCACTGGACTCTTTTCAGCGCCTGCTAAAAGCATTTTTGTTCAGACAAGCCTGCCCAGATACGTAGAATGTGGATATGTGTTTTAACCTGGTTTTAGTTTATTGCTGCTTTTTATGTTTTAAAAATTGTTTTTACTTTTTAAAAAATCAATTTTGTGACAGGTTTTGAACCTATGATACAATAAAAACCAAACAAAGCTAATATCTAAAGAGGGCAAAATAATCAAAAGGGAAAGAAAAGAGAGGGGCAAAACAAAGAAGAAAAAAGTAGAGCCAAAATTCAAAAACTTATCCAGAATGTATAAACTGTTGCTTGAGTGGCATACACAAGATGAAATGGTTAAATTAGTAATGATAGATTGGGCTAAAGATGTGGGGCACAACATCATGATGGAGGATTGGGAAAAACTATGGAGATCGGGTATAAAATTTTCAGCATGTAACATTTTGAGAGAGAACGTTATGAAGATGATGTACAGGTGGTATTTAACACCGGTTAAACTGGCAAAAATGTATCATGCACACAGTAATAAATGCTGGAAATGTAAGGAAATAGAAGGAACTTTTTTCCATATGTGGTGGACGTGCCCAAAGGTGAAAGACTTCTGGGAAAGGATTTATAATGAGTTGAAAAAGGTGTTGAGAAACACATTTAACAAAAAGCCAGAAGCCTTTTTACTTGGTATTGTAAGTCAGGAAATTCCAAAATGTGATAGGACTTTTTTAATGTATGCCACAACAGCAGCTAGAATTTTAATAGCTAAAAACTGGAAGTCAGAGGAATTACCAACAATAGAAGAATGGCAGATGAAATTGATGGACTATATGGAGCTCGCTGAACTGACCGGGAAACTTCGTGACCAGAGGGAGGAAGTGGTGGAAGAAGATTGGAAGAAATTTAAATTATATTTTAAAAAGTTTTGTAAGATTAAAGAGTAGAAGTAAGCTGGAAGATAAATGAGGCTGTAGAAGTAGAAGATAGGTATAAGGTTTATGATTGTTGGAATTAATGATAAGGATTTTAGACAAGAAGAGATATCAAGGGTAATTAATTAAAAATGTTTTTAAATGATGTCAAGAAATTACTAAAGATGATATACATGGAACGCAGGAAGGGAGGACAGGAGGAAGCCAACCCACAATGAAAAGGAAGGAGGATTAGGTTAAAAGGATGTATGTTTGTTTTCATGTTTTTTTTTTCCTTTTGTTATTGTTTATTGATGTATGTTCATGTTTGTTTTCATTTGTTAAAAGTTAATTTAAAAAATTGGGGGGGGGATAACAAAGAAGAAAAAAGAAACACAGAGACACAAAGCTCTATATTCTAATTTACCGGTAATCTTCATTTCAGACACAAATCACCTGGGACAGCTCCCATCTTTCTCAGCCTCACACCCTGAGAAAAACCACTTTGTCTCTCACACAAATCTCTTCTATCAATCTTCTCTCTGTATGTCTCTTCATATCATATGATTCATATCATACTTATAAATAACATTAATACAAAACTATCAAAAAGTAAACAAGAAGCAAAAAAAAGAAAGATGAAAGAGAAAAAAAGAGGTCCTTCTACTCTTCTATCTGCCAATTGTATATAATACAAATATCTGGCAAATTGCTTTTACGGATAATTTTATAGTTTTATTCTCTTCGTAAACCACCTTGACATTTCTTTAATGATCAAGCAGCGTATGAAGTTTGTGGAATAAATAAAATAAAACCACTCTCAGTTCTAGCCTTAGCTGTGGCCTTGTTAGGAAATGTGAAATATCCTTTCCTTTTATCTTCTGAAGTTTGACGTTTCCAACATAGTGGTGCTATTTGATGTGATGCAACCTTCCTAAAACACCTGCTAGCGAATGCATCAAATCTTTTCTTGTCAGCTTGCGTAATGCTCCAGGTCTTTGGAGCACCAGGGCAGAGCTGACACCACACAGCTGTTACGAGAATCCCATCTTTTCGTTTTGTGAACATGTCGCTACCTCACACTTTTCCATTTGGTTCATCCGCATCGCTCTTCAACCTTGGCCAGCCATGCCCTTGATGTCATCACCTTTAATAAAAAAAACCATCCCCAAACTATAACATGAGCAATGGGAGAAAAATGCATTTCAGTTCACATTTGAAGACAAACCTACCAAATTTGCACTTACCCACTTAGCTCAGTTGGTTAGAGCCTGGTGCTGAAAACCCCAAGGTTGCAGGTTCGATCCCCATATGGGAGAACCGCATGTTCCTGCATTTCAGGGGTTGGACTAAATGATTCTTAGGGTCCCTTCCAACTTGGCAGTTCTGTGAAGCTAAATAAAACTCTCTCTCTATGAAACTCCCCAGTATGTGAACTTTGCACTTCTCAGAATTTCTTAATTCAGGTCCGCAACCAAGTAATGTACAGAAATAAATAGGGTCAGGTAAAAGGTGCCTAAAAATGCATAGAATTAGTGGGAATGACAAGCAAACATGGAAGATATTTGGGGAAATTGCTTTGCCAAAAGGTGTTTATTAGAAGTAATCTGCACTTAAATGTTGAGAAAGAAGAAGAATCAGAAGAATGTTTATTTGCATCAGCCACTAGCCATAGCAATAAAATAAAATAAAATAAAATAAAATAAAATAAAATAAAATAAAATAAAATAAAATAAAATGTACTGAAGATAGACGTAAAAACTTAACGATAGAAAATACATTTTGGGGGTTTACATCAATGATCAAATAATAGATCTTATTCTAATGTTGATCTTAATTCTAATGTTATTCTTATAGATCTTGTTCTAATGTTGAGAAATTTTCATGAGGATTCTTTTAGGAATGTATTGCAAATTGCTGCAGAAATGTAGAGAAGAGAATTTAAGATGGGGAAAAAATGAGAAAGTGGGAGAACCGAAACAGACAGACCCAATATGTTCACCAGAAACTCTTATAATGATGGGACAGAGTATGAAAATAAAGCGAGAAATGTCTGCAGTAGATAGACCAAGGGATCGAGCAAGACTTACATATGATAAAAACGTATGCCGTATTGAGACCACACCAATATTTTGAGTTAAGCTATTTTGACGTAACAGTAAAGCATTACAAAAGAGGAAGAAACATAGAGAAATATTGGTGTGCAGAATTAATTTCAGAAAGAAAAAAATACTGAATATTTTAAGACGTGTGCATGCACACGAAAGCTCATACCAAGAACAAACTTAGTTGGTCTCTAAGGTGCTACTGGAAGGAATTTTTTTATTTTGTTTTGACTATGACAGACCAACACGGCTATCCACCTGTAACTGCTAATACATATATTTATTGATTTTTCCTATAATTCACAGTGTAGAGCAACAGCAGCATGCAGCTTCTCTCCTATTACACACATTTTCACATGAGAATTTGACAGGGCTGTGAGGGGACGAAATAACAAGCCGAACTAACCCTTTGGTTAAATATCTACCTGATGTTGTATAAAAATATAAACATAATTCAAATGTAATGCTCATTGCCATGTTTTTGAAATGTTTCCCTTGTACTCCTTGTTGAAACAATTGTAAACTGTACCCTAGAATGAGGATAATAATAATAATAATAATAATATTTTATTAATTGTGCAACTTATTTAATTATTTTACCGATATTTACAAAAATACACATTTCTTAATATTCTAAATCAAGAAGGTCTAAGCAAATATTCAAACTTTATCCCTGACAAAATATGGAAAGTTTTTATTAAGAAGAAAGTTCTATGATGTTGGCTTTACTTGCAAGTCAGTGAGCACAGAATTATAGCCTTTAGCGTGAGTAACTATCTAGATGCTCAGTACATGTTTATGCATACGTATTAATGCAGCTACGCCACAACCGTCTTGTTGTTCCATTAGATAAATGCTGAAATCTTCGGGCAATACCTGCCACAAATTAGTGAATAAGCTTTTGGATTCTTCAGACTGAATGTTATGCAAAACAGTAGCTCCAACCTAGGTGTTAGCTACACATTTAGGGTAATCTGTAGTTTGACCCCAATATTGGGCTCTGCAAGCTACAAAACTTCCAGGTTCCTCTGTTTTAGTTGTTGCTTGAAGCTCTTTCCAACATGAACACATAGGTCTCTTTTAAAGCAGAGTGATGCAGTAAAGAGAAACGTGGGACTTGCATCTGTACATATAAATAAATTTTGATAGAATGTAGAACTCTTTGGTTAAATAATCTGAACAGGAATCTGCAATTTCAGTACAAAAAAAAAAGCCTTCTGTGGGAATGCAGTCATTAAGCTGTGAAAATTGCTTTCAAAAGCATCAGTTTCAATTCCATTAAACAAATACTAATCCTACAGTCAATCTTTAATATTTCTTTCCATCAAGTCTGGACTCTCCACATTCAGGATATTAACATCAATAGCTGCATTTTTATATTATGTTGACTTGCCCAAATATTTCTAGATTTATCCTGGTTTTGTTCCTGATAAAGTAATACCCGTTTCTAAAGAGTTTACAGTAAAACATGACAGCTGATACAAAACTATTGCAAAAATATATTTTGAGGTATTTCAGTTGTTTTATCTTGATCAAACCCAAATCTTTGCCTCCCCAAAAAAACTGGAGAAAGAATTTCCTCTTAACAGTTTCAGCATTTACTTGCCAATTTCTCAAAATTTTCAGCTTAGTGACAACTCCAAGTACCTATTTCTGAAAGGAAAAACAGCTCCCTCACTCAATAACTTTCCCATCATTTAATTTCTTGAGGTTCATAGGATGATTCCCCAGAATTATTATTATTATTATTATTATTATTATTATTATTATTATTAGAATATCTATGCTGCACTTCAACTGAAAATCACAGTCTGGTTTACAATATAAAAGCACAAAAATACCATAATAACAAACTAAATCAATACCCCCACATACATTATTATCATAGCTTTTTCTATAATTGTATAGCTGTTATTTTCTGAGAAATCAACCTAACACTCTCATCTTGAGCCTAGTTATACGGATAGCAACCACATCGGATCACTGGCGTACAGCAGGAAAATAAGGGAAATTTAGTAAATTAGGACTAAATTGTTGGCACCCCAATACATAACTAGAGAGCTAAAAAGTCCTGCTTTCACTGCCTTTAGTGAAGATAGTTCGAGACGGAGCTGATTATTTCCCCCCTATACTCTTGATCTCTTATCAAGATGAAAAAGCTTCTGTCAGAGCAACACAGAAGTTCCTAACGAAGGCAGAAGCACTAATAAAATAATGCTGTGCTTATTTATGCTCTGTCAGTCAGATGTGTACAGAATTATACGTAGATTTCTATGATCAGCTGCATCTTTCTAGGTCGTCTCGTCAAATACAGTGATAAGTTGGGTTGCGGCCTTTTGAACGTGCACCACCATTTTGTAGTTATACTTTTTCTATTTCCCCCACTCATATATGTCATTAAATTACTGATTTGTTTTCTGATGTATAAATTATTAAGAAGTGAAACAAATAAGAAAAAAGAAGTAATATCTGCGGGGGGGGGGGGGGCAACTGCTTCTAAATAATTCTGGTGCCCGAACAAAAATTTACTGTTTCTTGGGGCTCTCGAGCAATAGTCTGAAGGCTATTTCTAATTTGTGTCTTCTTCCTTTGCTGGGAAGCCCTTTATATGTCCAGCTGTCCTTTGTCAACAACAAATTGTCGCTGCTTTTTTTGTGTTGAATATATGCTGTATGGTAATTTATGGACCTAATGGGTATCTCAAGCCATTTGCACATAACAAAAGACATTTTATTTTTTAATTTACATTTTTTATCATCTACACTACTGTTTTATTTATTTTATAGTACAGTACATTGATTATTGAGGGACCCAGGTGGCGCTGTGGGTTAAACCACAGAGCCTAGGGCTTGCTGATCAGAAGGTCGGCGGTTCGAATCCCTGTGACGGGGTGAGCTCCTGTTGCTCGGTCCCAGCTCCTGCCCACCTAGCAGTTCGAAAGCATGTCAAAGTGCAAGTAGATAAATAGGAACCGCTCTGGCGGGAAGGTAAACGACGTTTCCGTGCGCTGCTCTGGTTCACCAGAAGCGGCTTTGTCATGCTGGCCACGTGACACGGAAGCTGTACGCCGGCTCTCGGCCAATAAAGCGAGATGAGCGCCGCAACCCCAGAGTCGGTCACGACTGGACCGAATGGTCAGGGGTCCCTTTGCCTTACATTGATTATTGCTTTCATTTTATGGATCAATGGTCCCGTTGGATAGTAAAATTCATGTTAAATTGCTGTTTTAAGGGTTGTTTTTAAAAGTCTGGAACGGATTAATCCATTTTGCATTACTTTCTATGGGAAAGTGCGCCTTGGTTTTGTGGAACGCTTTGGTTTTGGAACAGACTTCCGGAACGGATTAAGTTTGAGAACCAAGGTACCACTGTATATAGACATGAGCAAACCAGTGGTATTTTAGGGAGCAGGCTAGCAGGCGGAGGCCCATTACTTACATCATAGGAGCCTACACAACACAAAACACTGTTGCTGAATGTAGGTTTTATTTTATTTGTTTTTTATCTTATATTTTGGAAATGTACATCCAGTTGTTTTTTCCTTTAAATTTTTTTGGGGGCCCCCAAGAGAGTGGGGCCCTAAGCTATAGCTTGTTTAGCTTATACATAAGTCTGGCACTGTGCCACGCCACGCCCTTTGGGGGGACTTACACAGACCTTGACTCAGCTTGCTGAAGCTTGGTGAGCTCCGTTGAGCAAGTTATGTCGGTGTGTCTTTAGCTGAGCCAGGTTAGGGATTTACTTAACCCCAGCAGAGCCTGGCTGAGCTGGAAATCAGGAAGCTATGCCAGAGCACCATTGAATCGTAGGATTGCTACAAACACCGACAAAGGAAGAATGGATTGTAAAACTAACGGAGTATGCAGAATTGGACAAGGTGACGGGGAGAATCCGAGAACAGCGGGACCAGAAGTTCATCAAAGACTGGACTAAATTTGCAGACTATCTAAAGGAAAGTAGTATTCAATTGAACATGTTAGTAGGATTGCAAGAAGCTTTGTAGAGTAAAGAAGAAATATTGTTGTTAATACGAAAATACAGTGATTACTTTTTAGAAAGTAGTAAGGTAAAACAATGATTGATTTAGGAAATATAGACATAAGAAATAGATATTAGAATATCATAAGGAAGGTTTCACGGAAGTCACGGCCGTAAAAAGCCAAAACGGTATAAGATGTGAAGACGAATATACGAATGTATTATTGTATTTTTCATAAAACTGATAAAAAATGATTATATATATAAAAAAAGAATCGTAGGATTGCTATTGGTTTCTCCCCCCTTTGAATAATGAGCAATATTATAGGAGCGGCAGTTGAGTGTTGGTCTACACAAAGGCATTGGCAGCATGAAGAAGAAGAAGAAGAAGAAGAAGAAGAAGAAGAAGAAGAAGAAGAAGAAGAAGAAGAAGAAGAGTTTGGATTTGATATCCCGCTTTATCACTACCCGACGAGTCTCAAAGCGGCTAACATTCTCCTTTCCCTTCCTCCTCCACAACAAACACTCTGTGAGGTGAGTGGGGCTGAGAGACTTCAAAGAAGTGTGACTAGCCCAAGGTCACCCAGCAGCTGCATGTGGAGGAACAGGGAATCGAACCCGGTTCACCAGATTACGAGTCTACCACTCTTAACCACTACACCACACTGGCTCCCAATAATATAAGACTAGCCATGAATTTTTCACAGTTAGTAATACAATATGAACATGGGTGTTATGCGACTTAATTTTTATTTTAACTAATATGATATATGGATGCATGCAGTGTTTTTTTTTCCTTAAAAATATGTTTAGGGGTACTCTCATTTTCCTACTCATATTGAAATACTATCCGTCAATGAGGCCAAACTTAGATTCGCAAAATGTTTAGGGGTATGTGTACCCCTACGCCCCCCCCCCAAAAGCACTGGGTGCATGTACAAAATGAACATAAAGTATAAAATCATACAAGCAATATACAATTTAACACCTAATGAAGTGAGGCCAGATCGTTTCCTGTTTAAGCAAGAAAATGAATAGTCTTGACTTTCAAGAACAGGAAAACTAGCAAACCCTCTGAGCAAGAATTTTAACCTTTCTGTCCGCTCGATAAAGTAAAAGGCTCAGTGTGGATATCCACAAGCAAATTAATTCGGGTTGATGGATGGAATGTGAAGTGGCATAATAACTGACAACACATGATTTAGAAAGGGTATTTATCATATAAAAACCTGTTGGGAAAAATCAAAATCTACGATTTAAGATGAATATTTAATTTGTCACCTTTATTCTTCTGAAACTGATTTTTGTATTTTTTTATATTTTACTGTATAGGCTATTTCTTAAGTGGCTGGTTGACTGTAATAAACATTTGTTTGTTTGCTTGCTTAAAATGTTTCATTTTTAAACCCCAATAAATGCCATTGATATCAGCTGTTTAATGAGCACATTATCTTTATATATATATATATATATAAAATTTTATTTCTTTAGTGGTCTAATTATCTGCAACCTCTATAATTTTCTTCCCACCCACTCTTTACCATAAGATCCCAGGTTAAAACCATACAGTTATAAATTAGATAAAACAATTACTTATTTACTTATTTTTTATCGTTGTAAGTAAAAAATAAGTAATTATAAAAATAAGTGAGACTGTTCTGGCCAGTACAGAATAGTAAAAATTCAACAAAAGAGATGGGCCTTAACAAAATACCTTAACTGGCAATGGCAAAAGGGAATGTCAATGTAAACTATACAACAAAGATGTTAGACCACTTCGGCGGGGAGAGGGTTCATAATTTAGGGGTGAATGGATGACCAGTCTCAGCCCCACCCTAATCATGTCTACTGAGTTCAATGAGACTTACTTCCAGGTAAATTTGTGTGGGATCACAGCCTTATTATCTTTTAAACACCACCAAATATGCAAGAAATCTGCCCCCTTTTGCTATGTTTGTGTTTTACAGTGTGTATCTTTCTCCCATTTTGCAAATACACCGATCTCTTGAAATAACAGTTTGCAGATCCTTCACCTATTCTTATATTTACTACTTCAAAGTATTCCATTGGGATTATTATGTACTGTAGAGAGAAGACACTTAGGTTTGTGTGTCGTAAAAATAAGTCAAGTTTCTTACGTTGTGAGCTACTTTGTACCTTGGCAGTCAGCACTTAATTTTTACAATGATATGGGTTCTGATTATAATTGTTTCATCAGCCTATATTGTTGTCCTTAAGAATACAGGTAATGATGAATATGTGTATGAACTATGCTGATAAGAAAAAAATAACCATTTAAAGTCCCATTTAATTTATTGGTAGTAATTTCTGGTTCTAGGCATATTCAATTTAGGGGCGATATTTGTACTAAAAGATATGCAGCTGGAATCAGAAGCTACTTTTGTTACAGATCAACATATGATTATAATGTACTCTAAGTTATCATGTAAATTTGTGTGATCATCTTGGCATTTTTATGTCCTTAAATATTTAGGAACGGATATCAAAATAGCTCCTAAAAACGCTACTATACCTTACTATCAAAAACGGTTGTAATAATAGCAAGCAATTAATATAAAATTCAGCAAGAAGAGTTAAGGAGGGCAGTAATAATAATTGTGAAACAGGAGGCTGCAAAAAAAAGTCTACAACTGGTTGATTATTTTCCTTTATGTGGATGCTGAATATTTAGAATCTGAATATTGCAATGCTTGCTCTTTAAAAAGAAAAAGAAATAAAGAAAAACCCAGTCCCACCTTAAGAATATTGAGATTTAAACTACAAGGAAAAGAAAAGAAAATTATGGCATCTAGAACTAAACAGAAAGATATGCAGAAAACAGCTATGAAAAGAAAATAACTTTAACCAAAGAAGCCAGTAAGGTTTAAATATTCTAATAAAGGGTTTCACAGTTCATTTTGCCTGTGAACATAGGTCAATATTGATATGTGGCAGCATGAAGCTATAAGAGGAAAATACAAGGTTTTTAGAAGTTTCTTGGTAAAAAGCCTTTCTTCAATTCTATTCCTTAAGTTGCATAGACATATGAATAAGGACTGCATGTTCAGATGGTCAGACCCATTAGATAAGTAAACATCATTTAACATTTTACTGGATCGGTGATAAAAAAAAATATTCTTGAAATCTTATGAAAAGTAAATATTTAAATTTTCTGAATAGGATTCCTCCCCAGAATTACAGTAGCATTCTAATGAAATGGAGCATTTTAATAGCTGCAGAGCAACGTCTGGATATTATAAATGTGTGATTTTATAGCAACAATGACCTCAGATGAAGGGGCTTACGAAGTGTCCTTTCAAGCCAAGATTATGTCAAAAACAACCCAAAAGAGATATTTTGATGATGAACATGTATATGCAAGCATGCTTGAGATCATTATTTTGGATAATGAGGTAACCAACTTTCCTGGGAACAGTTACCAGTTACCTGGCCTGCAATGCAGAACGAGCATAAAATATCAGCGAAACCAAAACGCTTTCACTAGCCATGTGCAGCTTTCCTTTCCTTTAAATCATGCATATTTCTCGAAAGCACGTAACAGTGCCAGAACTTCAGAGTCATTCACAATTGCTGTAACTAAGGTTAAATGTACTGGAACGTTGAACTTTGAATCAGAGGAATTAGAACGGGAAAAGGTCTGGAACATTTTGCATTTAAGCTTCGAAACATAACCATTTGCACACAGTCTTTTCCTGCACTAGTTGCCATAAACTGGTCCCCAATGAAATTTAAAATTAAATAGGCAAAGGCTGGAAGAGAGTAGATAAATGCTTGAACAAGTTTGGTGAACTCAGTAGACTGATGATTCCACAACGTGAAGCCACGTTTTCTTGCTCCTCAGTCCTCATGTTAGACCTCAGCAGTAAAAGAAATTGTACAACAGCAGCAATTGGGAGGGGGGCTGTTTGTTTCTTTGTTTGTTTGTTTTCTAAACCTGCTATTTGGATGATGGTTTTAGGCTGCTCAAAACTCTATGTGATAAAAATGTTTTCTGAGCTTCTAGCTCTTGTTTCTGATGTCTGCATATACAAGTCGAAAAAAAATGCAAAGCAAGCTTTTGAAATGTAACTGAACGATACGAATACACATCTACTCTTTTTGTGGGGCTAACAGAAAACAGTAAACAAGACCCCCAAATAACAAATAATAGTAATAATTGCAATTTAAATTGCTCTGCCAGGCATGAACAGCGCTGACTATAAGGTTCAGTTGCCTCTCATTAAGCAAGTACAAAGAACCTTTTCTGGATAGAGTTATTTTGCCCACTGCAAATTGACTGGCACTCTCTGACGGCAAAAAATCTGATTACATGGATTCTACAAAATGCATTATCCACCTTCAGTTGGCATTTGTGTTAGGTCAGACATTCTGATCTTAAGCAGCCCAGGAATTAATTCAGTTTCTCAAAAAGCCAGCTACCATGGCCAGCGTCTGCCTAGGTTTTCTGAGAGCTTTCCTCACATCCCACTAGCCCTGGGTAATGATCTGAAACGTGGCCACAAGTTATTGCTCCAAATTACTCGTGCGCTCACAAGTAAATTATTTCCCGCTTGTGTAGTGTAGTGCATGCACACTAGCTCACACCAATAACAAACTTAGTTGGTCTCTAAGGTGCTACTGGAAGGAATTTTTATTTATTTTGTTTTTCTGAAGTTAGGAAAATGTTAAAATCAGGAAATTGTGGAAAAGTCTTAATGGGATTTAAGAAAAGAATGACATTTCTGGGTGGCATTTGAACCCACAATGCTTGCTGCAGCAAACCGTCCAATTGACTACAATTAATGTTCCAATTCAAGGTACTGGCTTTAGAATCTTTAGGAAAATTATCAACTCATGCTCAGTTCATAGGTCATTTTTTTACAGTGTATTCAAGTCACATAAACAGATTTAACGTTTTCCACAATGCTTAACATTTCCCATAACACACATGCTTTATTTCTGGGCAACGGTAATTCTGTCATGTAAACAGGCTGATGCAGAACTCTGTTTTTATTAAATAATTTGTGTTGAGTTTATGAAAATACTCTATGCCAAATCTGACACGGCCTGCTATCCTAATTACAACTGTAAGCTTGGGAAGAATTAAGTAACTAACATGAACAACAGGTTGAAAATAGGCTGGACGTGGCGGTTCCCATGTTTGAGAAATTGGCAAGCTACCTGTTCTGGATGAAGTTGCACTCCCTCCAAAGGGGCAATTTTGTAGCTTGGGGGTAACTCCTGAATGCATCTCTGTCTCTAGAAGCCCAAGTGTCTTCTGTGGCTTTATATTATATTTGAAAGACAACTGTAAGCAATTAACATCATTAGCAGGGTTATCTGAAGATTTGTAAGATGAAATTGCTACCTATTCAGGTTGAGTAATATAATATTTTAGGGTAATGCTACAACAAGGATAGGAAACGAAGCGAAATGTAAAGATGTGAAGTTTAATTTTGTAAACCATCAGACGGAAGGGAGGGAAGTCGTTAGGCTCAGTTGAGCCAAAGAGATAAAATAAGAGGGTACGATGTTACGTAATGTGATTATATGTAAAACCAATAAAAATCCTTTATTTTAAAAAGACAATGGAACAGACCCCCCCCCCCAAAGTGTCTTCTATGGCTAGGAGTGTCTTTCACCAGCTTCGTCTGGTTCATCTTTGATAAAGGGGTAACTTGTGGGTCTAATGTTATTCAGCATTTGCACCACTAACCTGCAGAAAGACATTGACATCTAATTGACATGCCACCAAGTGTCCAAACTTTTTTCAAAGAGGGCCAGATTTGATGAAGCGAAGGGCTGTGAGGGCCGACCATAGAGCCTACCTGTTGACCTTTTTTTAGGTTTCAAGTTGTTGAGCCACAGGGGCTGGATTAAACCAACCGGCAGGCCGGATTAGGCCCCCGAAACAGACTTTGGACATGCCTGGATTAGATGGTAACCTAATCACAGCCAAATATTCTTGTTATTGCTATTTACCGTTACCCATTACTTGTAAAATATATATATAAAATGAATAGCCAATCTATGTCTCTGGAGCCAAAAAGCACAAAACTATTTTGCCCTCGCACCCACCCAGTGGATTTTTTTTGTTTCCGTTTAATCGTTGACATCCAGTTTGCCACAGATCATAGGCTACCACCGTTTAATAAAAGCAAGCTGCTTAACGTCATGGAACTGGTTTGGATGCGGGCCAGACAGTAAACAATAATCTGCAATATAGGAACAAAATGTGATTTGATTCTTTGAATGAGATGCACTTTGCTGCAACTTCCAAACAAGGGGGGAAAGCTCACCAGAATAAGGAAACTTGCAAAGTAGTTCATTGTGATACTCACTTACCTGGGAGCAAGTAGACACGGTTGGCATTGTACTGTAAATCACGGAGGAATAACCTACAGTATATAGAGATTTCTACCTACCAAACACTAAAAAAAGGAAAGGGCGGGGGGAGCCAGCAAAAAAATCTGCTGCGCTTCAAACATATCACATTATTCTGAGGACCAAATCAAAAACAAGGAAGAAAACAGTGTTAGTATGGTTTGTAGAAATGAGGGGGAAATTTGGTTCGTATTTAAATTGAATCTACCTAAGTTGTCCTCAAAACAATACATGAATTAAAATGCAGCTGCCCCCTGGAACTTGCACTTCTCTGAATTTTGCTATACAGTTTTCCAACCAAAATTTGTGCATATTAGGGGAAAGTGCATATAAAATGACGACGGCGACAACAACAACAACAACAACAACCTTTCATCCATAGATCTCAGGCTATTCACAGCATAAAAATACAAGATAAAACCACAAAATACAGAATAAAAACAAGAACAAACCAAACCAATAACCAATGAAAATGCATATATCAATGAAAATAACTTACAACATACATTATATTAGGGGAAATTGCTCGCAAAAATGTGCATATTAGAAGAAATGCTCAGTAAAATGTTGACTTCTAAACTTTCACAAGCAGCTATGGAAATGTGGTGAACTGAATTTAAGATGAGAAATTGAGAGAAACTGAAAACCACAGATTTGTCCATCCCTAATTTGAGAAACATTTCTCTGTCACAACTGACTACATTGTGTAGTGTGATGCATGTGCTCAGACTGCTGGAACACTTGAATTTGTGAATTTGTAGCTGGCTTTCGTTTTGTTACAGAACAGTAAAGTCCTCTAAGGGCTCATCAGTGCTTACCATCGCTCTGCATTTCAAGGCAGAGGTTTGGGATTCCCAGGTCCATGTCATAGCTGCCCTGGTTGCTGTTTTCCTCTGAAAACCCACTCTTGACGACTGAATCGGAAATCCCGAATTGCCATTTGCTCTGATTCAGCAGTAAAGATTGGGTTTTCCTGGGGAAAGCAGCGGGGACAAAACAAAACAAACGTGTTCAGACACAGATCAGGGAAGCGCAGGCGTGTACCTAGAAAGCATTGGGCAAAAGGTAATTGCGGATAAGCCCAAAAGCAAGTACCGTAAGTTGCGGTGGAAGGGGAAATTGCATTTGTTCCACTGGGAAGCATCAGGGTTCCAGTGTGCAATATTCACATAGATAGCTTGCTTTTTGCTTGTGTTAGTATATTTCAGTGCAGAGCTGTGGACCAAGGACAGGCAACATTTCATTCATCAAATATGTTATGTGACTCAGTCCTGAGTGTTCTCTGGCCCAGTTCTGTTCCAGATTAAAACTGACTCACTGAAAAATATGACGTCCCAGGTTTTTTTTTCTCATTCAAAGAACAAACTACTAATACTAGTCATTCTTACAGAGAATATCAACAGGAACTCTAATCACCAGGGTCTTATATTCTGCAATGCATAACTCGAATGCATGTGAGAGACATCGTTTTACTTCTCTATCCGTAAATTATGAGCATAATAGCAGCAGAAAGTGACAGTTTAATGAGTAACATGTTTTTAAACTACTTTCTTAAGTCTTTGATGTGTCATTTCACTGTAGTCAGCAGCACAATTGCAAACATGGTTTCCCTTTGACTGCTGGCCAGGCAGGAAGGCATGTTTTTTTTAAAAGGTGTTCTTAGCATTGTTTATTAATAAATAACACTGAAATAAATAGCTATACCAAGAACTCTGGGAAAACGCAAAAAAACACACAGAAAAACTTGGATACACATTGATCCACCCATTCAAGACGCTACATTTGAAAAAGATTTCAAATAAGACAGAAATTATATGATACCTCTCCATAAGCCTCATTAATTTACACTTTTTCAAAAAACGAGCTGAAGAAGGCGTCTGCTCCGAAACAGGGCCCTGTCCTGGTCCCTAGTTTTGCATCGTGCATCTGGTCCTCACTCCGGAAGTCCTTATTTCGACTCCTAATAGACTCTTCATTTCGGCTTTACATACAAAACGCTCTCTTTGAACTTTTGAATACAAATTTATATTCATTGTATTTTGTATTTTGTGTGCCTTATATTATGCATAATATCATACTACACATATTATTGTGAGTTTGAGTCTGTATCTTTGTTTGAAATTATAATTTTTGTTCTAATCGACAACTGCATTTAAGACTGTAATTCTTAACAGAATATATACCCTATTTGATTTTGACTCACGAGTAGATATTATTTCTTTTGTTGAAACTTCTGGCCAGAGTTCTTGGTATAGCTATTTATTTCAGTGTATTAATAAATAACATCATTTAAGCCTGTTGGCATTGCAGCATTGCACTGATAAACACACGTATTTCTTGTGAAACAGTGCTGAGAATGCTTTGCGCTGCCCAGAGTAATACTGATATTGCTAACAGTCATGATAAAATGTCTGGGGTTCCTCATTTTTGGTGGTGGTTTGACTACATACGAAGTTGCAGGGGGTTGGACTAGATGACCCTTGGGGTCCCTTCCAACTCTAGGATTCTACGATTCAATATGATGCCCTGTGGGCTCTGACTTAGCAGCAGCTTTCCTGCTACCTGAGATCTTTACCTGGATATGCCAAACGACTGAACCCAGGATCTTCTGTTTACACTCTACCATGGCTTTTCTCGTTTCCTCACTCTTCAAAATCACCACGCTGCCATATTTTCAAATACAAGCAGCATTGTTTAAGTTTTCGTATTTTTGCAAGCATGGCAGTTTTCACTGTACTTTCTGCACCCATAATCTGGAGGCCTGAGTCAAAGGGGGAAGGGAGAATTCAAAAAATGGTAGACAGTTGTGAAAGTGACCCTCTGTAGTTTGCAAATATAAAGTTTGTATATTTGCAGTGTCCTATTTCACAGCCGTACAGGAATGGGTAGGTAGGCGTGTTGGTCTGCCATAGTCAAAACAAAATAAAAAATTCCTTCCAGTAGCACCTTAGAGACCAACTAAGTTTGTTCTTGGCCTGAGCTTTCGTGTGCATGCACACTTCTTCAGATACACTGAAACAGAAGTCACCAGACCCTTATATATAGTGAGAGGGTGGGGAGGGGTATTACTCAGGAGGGTGGTGGGAATGGGTGATTGGCTGATAGGTGTGGGTTTTGTGTAATGGAGGAAAGAGATAAATGGCAAGTACTCCTGGAGAAGTAAATAGCACAAAAATAAAATGCGTCCACACAGAAGAGGCCTCAGTTTTCATTGCCTCCTCAAAGTCCCATGACCTGCCTTTAAAACTAGATCAGCCTTTCTGAGGAAGGACTGTACCACAACTGTGCTGGAATTCAAATCCTTACGGAATGTGCAAAGGAAGCTTACATACAAGGCAATAATGACTGGGGGGGGGCGGCAGAATGTAAATATGTCACCAACCATCCAAGCCTTCGTGTGTCCTCTGATTTTTATAGAGGTTATTTGAGCTAGTGACCAACTTTCGGAGTTAACAGTAAAGAAGAACATAGTTAAATATCAGACTAAGAGAGGAATCTGTTTTTGACACCTTAACTACCTTCTCTTAACTATTCCACCAGGAAGCTCTGCTGTGGGTGCAGAACTTCAACTGAAATTTGTGCCTATTTTATTTATTTATTTGCAATAATTTCAATACATTTGCCTCCACGCCTTTTCACAATTCCGCTTCCCGACTGCCTGTGGTAGCTCCTCGTCTATGGCATTTCCTTCTCCAAACTGGTTTTAGCTGCTGCTTTTACTGCTCTTATGATCATGACCGTTAAGTGGTCACGGACACAAATATGCATGCCATTGTCTTTCCCTCCCTACTGAGGTTGCATATGCCCACTGTGTCATTCAGATATTGCAAAAGGGGCATTGGCAATGGTGTTTCCATGAGGGGTTTTGTAGGATTTCGCCCAGAGAGGATAAATAAAACAGATTGGAGTACGGGATGGCATGCTTATGCTGTCGATGCCCTGTGGATGTTGTGAAAAGCTTCCATGCGTGAGCAGCACCGATCAGAGGCGTAGCCAGCCCAGGTGGTACCCGGGGCAGAATTTTTTTTGTCACCCCCCCCACCACTTTGCCAGGGCACTGGCAGAGCTGCACCCAGTGGCATAGCAAGTCACCCCCACCCCCCAAAAATGATGGTGCTACTTTGCGAGGTGTGGGGTTTTTGTGTGTGTGTGTCTATTATCTCTTTTTTTTCAATAAAGTTAAAATTTAATTTAAAAAATAAAAAATAAAATAAATAAAGAAGTGTCACCCCCCTCTGATGGTGCCACTTTGTGAGGTGTGGGGGGTTGTGTGTGTGTGTGTCTATTATCTCTTTTTTCCAATAAAGTTAAAAAAAAATTAAAATAAATTAAAATAAAAAAACTTTTTACTTTTTTTTTAAAGTGTCACCCCCCCTCTGGGGTGGAACCCGGGGCGGCCCACCCCCATCGCCCCCCCTTGCTACGCCCCTGGCACCGATCCACAATAAAACCTTCATGGAAATACCCTGAGTTACCAACATCCAGCCCTTAACAGGGTGGGGATTCCTGGCAGCTTGACCCCAGCACCTCTCTTCCGAAAGATCAAATGAAATATCTGAAGCAAGTTGCTACTCAAGCGGCTGGGAACTCAACGTCGAATGAAGGTGAGGCTCATCTGCCACTCGGCTGCATTTCCTGACTCCTGCAGGGATCCACAACTGTGTCCCCTCTCCCTTTAACCAAATTTGGGAGTGGGAAGGGGCAAAGGAGCGCCATGGGACTTCCCCTGCTCCTCATTGGTAGGATTCGGAGCTCAGTTTGCATTACTATGGCTTCTGGCTCAGGAGGGAAGGAGGGATGGCATCCCTGAATAAGAAAATAAACTTCAAGTGTGAACAGACCATGAGGACAGATTAATTTGTAGCTCCCTCCTCTCAGAGGGTGGGGGGAGTGTGTGTGTGTGTGTGTGTGTGTGTGTGTGTGTGTGTGTGTGTGGCTGTGCTGCCTTAGCCTATGCTGCTGTTTTTGTGTTGAAAAATCAGTGATACTGACTGCACTCAGCGGCAATATGTTCACATTAATCAAAGTTGCTTGAACTAATGCAAACTGATCTGCAGAACCTGAGTTAATTGCCAAGAAGCATGATTTTAACATTTCATTATTACCAAATTCATTGTCTTGGAAAGTTGAAGGAAAAGTACTGAATTATGATCAAACGGGAACTTTTTTTCCAAATTTGCAGCAGCAAGACTAAAGCTGTCTGTCTCCTATAGCTCCCAACTTTGATGTACTTCACAATAAAGTATATTTCTGTAACTAATTCCGTCTCAATACATGGTTAATAATAGCGACAGGGAGCTTCTGTGCCGCACACATTTCACTGAAAATATGCTGGTTCCGTCTATCAGTCTTCTAATTTAAAAGGCAGCCTTTATGGTTGTCGCAGGGCTGTGCAACTCCTGCAGAGTTTCAGAACAGCCGATTCTGAACTGCTCTCTGATGCATTCAGTCCTCAGCCTCAACAGTGACATTTCCTCAGGCATAATTAGAAGAGGTAAGTCAGGAGTACTATCTATACAGAATCCCAAACAAACTTCTCAGTGAAGTTATGAGCATATATACTCCCTCTTTGAACAGCGAAGCACATCGGCTGGTCCTGAACAGAATCCTTCCTTCACATCTTAATCAACGCTGGACCTGACTGGGCTGCAACTAGATGAAATCCTGCGCACAGGTTGCTTAAATCCCATGGGAGTCAACGGTGCTTAAACAACCGGAAAGCGTGCAGAATTGCAGCCTCTATTTCTTAGATTTTCAACCACAGTTAAGATTGCAGCCCCTACCCTACCTTCTTTTAATGAAACACTTGCTCCAATGCTGCATAAATTTTCTGCAAGGGGTTATTCACAATAAGCAGAGCATGCTTACTGTTTACACGGACACACATTGAGTTAGCAAGTATAAATGCATTAAAATTAATATTTAGTAGGTGTTACATCTGAAATGCAAAGAAAAATAGAGCCAGTAATATACTTGCTTGAGCCGTACATGGATCATCTAAACGCCTGTGGTTCTTGGGGAAACGAAATGACCTCTTTCTACAGATAGTAAGATCAAAGCACTCAGTTTAGCTACTCCAGCTGTCTTTCCCATTGGCATTTGACATGTAACGGCCGTTTAAATTCAGGGGGTATGTAAACATTTTAACCCTTGGCAGTGGCATCTGAAAAACATGCAGCCAGTAAATGGACGCTCGCTACCCTGGGCTGGCTACATGCTTGGTGCGTCTCCTTTGAAGTCTAAGGAATGACGCCAGCCAGTGAGCTTGGCTAAATGACTTGAATGGAAACTATCTGATAACAAAGTGCCACCTTGCAAACTGAAACATTGACATTTGGGAAGAGCTCCCACTCCTGCTGTCTCCGTGGTGCTGAGAAAGGGAGATGTGTAGAGCTTCTGAAGCCAGCGGTGATCAAACACAGGCATTGCTTGGAGGCTGGGCAACAGTATTTGTAAACCGAGTTCAGAAGTCTGAGCCAGTTTCCTGGAGGGCAAACAAGCAAGAAACTAAACAAACAAACAAACAAACAAACATGAGGTCACTGTTGGGAAATGCCCCCCCCCCCCCCGTTGTTTTATAAGGCCTACTTAAAGACCAAAGGTGGAATTTGCTATAGAGGCAAGAAAGAGGGCAATTTCCTAGGAAATTCTGCTTCCAAGGAGGAAGTACTTTTGAAATAATCCTCATGGAGGCAGGATTGATCTACTAGAATAGGTCTTCTTTGCAGATATTTTCTTCTTTCTGGAGTGACCTCTGGAAAGAGCAGTAAATACATACTGACTCCTTCTTTAAAATATTACCTCAAGAACCTGTTCCAAAATAATTTTTCACGTATTATTTTCCACCCTGTGAAGGCAATATCCGAAGATGCAGGCCGTAACCTTTGCGTCTTTGCAGGCAATTTGCCCTGTAGACTGAATACCTACCATAACTATGATTGAACTGCCCACTACCACAATCCCTCACCCTCAAAGAATGTTTCTCTCTTCCTCAAAGCAATTCTCTCCTTCTCGGAGACCTTCATTCTCCCCAACATTTTGTTTGGGGGGGGACTATTATTGTGAGAGTGGAATGCAGCTATAATGGCCCTGAAGGCCTCACCACCACGCTCTCTCTGCCTCTCTTATCTTTTCCATTTCCACCACCTTGACCTCAAGGGGACAAACTTGTTCCCAGAGAGCCAGGAGCTCATTGCACTTTGGACTTCTGCCCAACGAGGAGATCACCCTACATGTGGCACAAAACCCCCACACCCCTGCTGGCTTTTTACCTGTAAAACTTGAATTTCAGGTTACACGGACGGAGTTTATTATGTATGTAGTTTTTATCTAATTTGTAAATATTGTTTAAACTCAGAATTGTTCAAACTGTATTGTTTTGAATGTAATATAATGTATTTTTGGTATGGGCCAATGGCTGTAATAAACATTACTACTACTACTTTTTACCTGTAAACACAAACACACAAATTTGATCTACTTTACTGCCAGTTTTTGTTAAAGTTATGGTTCTCCCAGTAGTGATGTATGGAAGTGAGAGCTGGACCATAAAAAAGGCTGATTGCCAAAGAATTGATGCTTTTGAATTATGGTGCTGGAGGAGACTCTTGAGAGTCCCATGGACTGCAAGAAGATCAAACCTATCCATTCTGAAGGAAATCAGCCCTGAGTGCTCACTGGAAGAACAGATCTTGAAGCTGAGGCTCCAATACTTTGGCCACCTCATGAGAAGAGAAGACTCCCTGGAAAAGACCCTGATGTTGGGAAAGATGGAGGGCACAAGGAGAAGGGGACGACAGAGGACGAGGTGGTTGGACAGTGTTCTCAAAGCTACCAACATGAGTCTGACCAAACTGCGGGAGGCAGTGGAAGACAGGAGAGCTTGGCATGCTATGGTCCATGGGGTCACGAAGAGTCAGACACGACTAAACAACAACAACTGCCAGTTTGGGCTTTTGTGGGCAGAGTGGGGTGCCCCCCTGGGCCAAACTCACACATCTGCTTAACTCGCTTTGGCTTCCTCCAGCTCATGGAACAGACTGCACGATAAAACACATACTTAGCCTCCAGCGAGCCTGGAATGTTCATGTTTCTTCAAGATAGATTTAATAAACTGTACAAATCACCTCCCCTGTATGTTGGGTGGCAGAAGGCTGGGTGTGGGAGCCCAACCAATGGCGGGGGGACCTGGGGCAGCATGAGGAATACACAGGGAACCTCCAGAATGGGACACTGGAGGCAGGGAAAGAAATGCGAACGGAGTTGTGTTCTTGCCAGGCAGATTTAATTAAAGAGAAAACACAATAGTATATTTCGGGACGGGCCATGGTGCTTGGAACACATGCCTTTTCCAGTAATTGAGCAATGCCATCTTTGTCCTAAGGAAATTGTAAAAGACAATGAGGTGTGTCCTTGAATCTTTAAGGCAGGAATCCTGCTTCCTTTAGTTGGCTGACTCATGGATTAGCGTGCTGAACCAGGAGATCTGGATTCAAACCCCAACTAAGTTATGAAGCTTGGGCTAGTCAACATCTCTCAATCCATGATGTAAGAAATAATCATCTGCTTTTTTTTCTTTTTCTTTTTTGCTTTTGCTTTCTATCATAAAGCAAAACTGTGTCTCTACGGGGATGTTCTGTTGTGAAAAATCCTCGTTCATACTGTGTAGCACAAAGCTGTCGGTTCTGAGTTGATAGAAAATGACAGTAAAGACTATTTTTAAAAAACACCTCTCAATCCAACCACTCAATCTCCACCCCCATCGTTCAGCCCGGACACTGAGGTCCAGCGCTGAGGACCTTCTGGCGGATCCCTCATTGCGAGAGGTGAGGTTACAAGGAACCAAACAGAGGGCCTTCTCGGTAGTGGCGCCCACCCTGTGGAACATCCTTCCACCAGATGTCAAGAAAATAAGCAGCTATCCTATTTTTAAGAGATAGCTGAAGGCAGCCCTGTTTAGGGAATTTAATGCTTTATTGTTTTAACATTCGATTGGGAGCTGCCCAGAGTGGCTGGGGAAACTCAGCCAGATGGGCGGGGTACAAATAATATATTATTATTATTATTATTATTATTATTATTATTATTATTATTAACCTATTGCAAAGGATAAAATAGGAAGAAAGTCAAACCTTGAACCCCTTGGAGGAAAGGTAGGATATAAAAGTGATAAATGTTTATTTAAAATAGCATCATAACTCATGCTTTTTTTTTCAGCCGGAACATCTCAGGTGGATGCCATTGCCATTATAAGAGAACAAGGGGGGTGTTGGTGGTGAGTTCCGGCACCTCTTTTTCTAGAAAAATAGCACTGATCGTACTTATCTTTTTGGACATCTTTTCACTATTTTAATCTCGCCTTGCAAAACACCGCTCCTTCAATCCTCACAAGATGTACTCACTGTTCTATAAAAGATGTACTCACTCTATAAAAGTCCATGCCACAATATATGTGCTATAATAATAATAATAATAATAATAATAATAATAATAATAATAATAATTTATTATTTATACCCCGCCCATCTGGCCGGGTCTCCCCAGCCACTCTAGGCGGCTTCCAGCAAACATTAAAATACATACACATGTCACAGATTAAAAACTTCCCTGAACAGGGCTGTCTTCAGGCATTTTCTAAATGTCAGATAGTTGTTAGTACCTTTGACTTCTGATGGGAGGGCGTTCCACAGGGCGGGCGCCACTACCGAGAAGGCCCTCTGCTAGTCTTTAAGCTACCACAAAAATCTCAGAATCTTGGAGAACGGGTGAGTTGTTGCCTAGCTGAGACCCATGATTTCCTCCTCATTTTCCAAATGACCCTGTTATGCAAAACTAAAATGCTCGTACATCTATTCTGATTGTAGCACACGTCTGAATAATTCTCATCTAAAAAAAAAAAAAATTAAAATAAAAGGACTACTGTTTCCAGGGATGGGAGGGGGACCAACAAGTCCAGAAGCCTAGAGTGCTCTTAGGCAAAGGTAAAGGGACCCCTGACCATTAGGTCCAGTAGTGTCTGACTCTGGGGTTGCGGCGCTCATCTCGCTTTATTGGCCGAGGGAGCCGGCGTACAGCTTCCAGGTCATGTGGCCAGCATAACTAAGCTGCTTCTGGCGAACCAGAGCAGCACATGGAAACACCGTTTACCTTCCCACCAGAGTGGTTCCTATTTATCTACTTGCACTTTGACGTGCTTTCGAACTGCTAGGTGGGCAGGAGCAGGGACCAAGCAACGGGAGCTCACCCCGTCGCAGGGATTTGAACCTCCGACCTTCTGATCAGCAAGCCCTACACTCTGTGGTTTAACCCACAGCGCCACCTGGGTCCCTAAGAGTGCTAAGAGTGCTCTTAGCAACCTTAAAAAAAAAATCCCCACAATAATCCTGTGAGATAGGTTAGGCTGAGAGGCAGTGACAGGCCCAAGGTCAACCAGTCAGCATCATGTCTGAGTGGGGATTTGAACCTGGGTCTGACACTCTAACCACCATACAACACTGGCTCTCAACAACCTCTCTTAAGAACAAGGAGGAAGGAGAGAGCAATGGGTCCTGGAAGCCTAGAGCGGACAAAGAAATGAGGAAGAAGAAGAAGAAGAAGAAGAAGAAGAAGAAGAAGAGGAAGAAGGAAAAGAAGAAGAGTTTGGATTTGATATCCCGCTTTATCACTACCCGAAGGAGTCTCAAAGCAGCTAACATTCTCCTTTCCCTTCCTCCCCCACAACAAACACTCTGTGAGATGAGTGGGGCTGAGAGACTTCAGAGAAGTGTGACTAGCCCAAGGTCACCCAGCAGCTGCATGTGGAGGAGCGGAGACGCGAACCCGGTTCCCCAGATTACGAGTCTACCGCCCTTAACCACTACACCACATTGGCTCTCCCAGTTTCAGGGCAAAAATAAAATGTGCACAAGTATGGACCCACTAAACAACGAAAGCTGGGATTTTGCTAGAAAGTATGGGTTGGCCCTCAAAGAACTCACATCTTTGCATTTGGCCTATATCAGATGTTCAGTTATTTTTTTCTTTCTGAATGGAGACAAGTTGTGGTTGTTTTCTTCCTTGTCAAGGTTATGGAAAGAATCAATGCTGAAATTCTATTAGTGTCCTTATTGCTCCATGCCTCAGTTATTTAAACCAGGCTGCTTGATGCTGCCCCAACTGTTCAACTTTTGCGTCTTCAAAATTACACTCAAAGACAAGTGGGTGGCATTTAATCCAAAGAGACCTCAATCAACTTCTGCTATATTTGAATTTTAAAGGCAATGACAGCCCCTATTAACTATAAATAAAGCTGTTATTGCTATCATAAGTGCTGGAGAATGTATTTGCATTCAGAGTCTATCATCAGTAATACAGAAACTATTTTATACTGACAAATGATCATGGGGAAACATGATACATGAATGGCTGATAGTTTGAATGGATATGATGGTAAAATATTATCAATTTATGGAGTTCTTTGGTTTTTGACTTCGAATAATTGGAGTTATAAAATGACTTATTTAGATGAACAAACTTATAAATCCATTTACACTCAGCTACATTTTATACAAATTTCAGTAACGATCACAATAATCGTTTGTAAAAATAAAACATGATTATCAGCTTACAGACACTGATCAGATTAAGATATTTTTCAGCAATAATTTTGTCCTAATTGACCTATTAATGTTTTATATCTATGAAGGTAGCTAGTATGTCAGCTGAATAGAATTTATGGCTTAGTAAGTGGAAATGCACGTGAGGGATGGGAGAGGAATTCGTTTGATCTGCTTCACCCAGCAAACTGATCTGATTTCACACTCCCAAACTTGAATTTGGATTGTAACACAATATCCAGTTGGATGACACACTTCTCCAGAGTTTGCAATGCATTTTTGGTTGTGTAAAAAGTGCACACAAAAATATACTTTTGTACTTAAAAGATGTGTGCAAAATGCATGTTATAGGTGAACAAATGGGAAAGCACTGAAAACTGCATGTTTTACATTAAAAGCGTGCACAAAATGGCCGCGTCCATTGCTTGGTGCCCAGCAAGATGTGCAGTCAAATTAATTGACCTTTCAACTGATTATGTCCTTTCCCCAAAGGAGGTCATGCCGGAGTCTAGGATTCAAAATGGTTAAATCTTCGGATGGCCTGGATTCTGTTACAAAAGACACAGGTCTGATAACATTCTGTGTACCTTTCCTTTTACTCTATCTGCTACCCAATTCCTACTTCGGATAAACAATAACATGAAAGAGAGAGGAACAGCAGAAAGTGTGGTGGCGTCAAGTACAGTGGAACCTCGGTTTTCGAATGTAATCCATTCCGGAAGACCGTTCGACTTCCAGAATGTTCTAAAATCGAAGAGCAATGGGTGGTTGACTTCTGAGGCACGTTCAAAAACAGAAGCAATTACTTCCAGGTTTTCGGCGTTCGGCTTCCGAAACGTTTGGCTTCCAAGACGCTCGAAAAACAAGGTTCCACTGTACTGTGCTAGACTGAAAAAAGAAGGAAAATGAGCACCAATGAGAGAAAAAGTAGTTTCATGTCTCTCACGGTAGCTTCTTCTACCCTTACGGTGGAGAGGCTTACAGGAAGACCCATTGTATGCACTATCAAACAGGTTTTGTAATACCGTTCTTGTTACCATCTTCTTTCTTATCTATATCAGCTGAAACTACTAAGCGCTCTACAAAAACATACTTGAGATTAAGACCTTTTTTTTTTAGAGCTCAAATTGGCAAAAGAATGGCTTCCTCTTGAGAGCATGGATCTTTTGTTTCAGAATATCTGTAATTTAAACGTGATCAGTGTCATTATTTCTAGACCAGGGGTCAGCAAACTTTTTCAGCAGGGGGCCGGTCCACTGTCCCTTAGGCCTTGTGGGGGGCCAGACTATTTTTTGGGGGGGGGGAATTGAACGAATTCTTATGCCCCACAAATAACCAAGAGATGCATTTTAAATAAAAGGACACATTCTACTCATGTAAAAACACGCTAATTCCCGGACCATCTGCGGGCCGGATTGAGAAGGCGATTGGGCCGGATGAATGAATGAATTGGGCTGGATGAATGAATGAATGAATTCGTTCATTTTTTTCTTCAAAATATAGTCTGTCCCACCACATGGTCTGAGGGATGGTGGACCGGCCCACGGCTGAAAAAGGTTGCTGACCCCTGCTTTATAACTTACACCAGAAAAATAAAGCTAAATCTAAGTGTCCTGCTTACAGCTTCAAAGGGGGGGGGAGACCCAAGTAACTACTGACACCAATACCATCTTGACACCAATACCAGGGTTGGACTAGATGGACCTTGGGGTACCTTCTAAGTCTATGATTCTGTTATCTGCTGTGTAAACTCTTGCACAAGCAAAGGGATGAGAAAGTATAAAGCAATGCAGCTACGGAAGAACATGAATCATCCCCAAAATATAATTTTCTCCAACACTCTGTTCAAATGGTGATTCTGGATCACAACTAGGACTGCCCTGAGTTTCATGTGATGCTCACATTTTGAAAAGATGTCTATCCGTATTTTTTTGGTGGGGAGGGAGAGAATTTGATACTATACCTTCCTATACTACACTGAAATGTTTAAATGCTTTCCTGCCATGCCTTGTGAGAGCCACTGATATAGATGCTGAACAGAAGAAGAAGAAGAAGAAGAAGAAGAAGAAGAAGAAGAAGAAGAAGAGGAGGAGGAGGAGTTTGGATTTGATATCCCACTTTATCACTACCCAAAGTAGTCTCAAAGCGGCTAGCATTCTCCTTTCCCTTCCTCCCCCACAACAAACACTCTGTGAGGTGAGTGGGGCTGAGAGACTTCAGAGAAGTGTGACTAGCCCAAGGTCACCCAGCAGCTGCATGTGGAGGAGCGGAGACGTGAACCCAGTTCACCAGCTTACGAGTCCAGCACTCTTAACCACTACACCATGCTGGCTCTCAACAGCAATAGAGAAAAGACTGCAGCCTGCCGAAACGCAGTCTACTAATGCTACTCTCTGCAGATGACTTTTTAGGAAGGAGGCGAGTAGGATACTTGGAGGATACCTTAGTCAATTGTATCCAAGCAACTGAGGAATCCAGTAGAAGAGTTCCATTGGCTCTCTCCAGCTTTTGGTACAGGTCATTTGTAAGGGCGACAAAGGCTGAGTCAGTACCAAAACCATACCTGAACCCAGAATGAAACAGATCCAGATCTACGAAACCCAGATTCCCATATTCTAAATGGAACTTTGAATTCAGCTCTCCGGGGCCTGACAAACTGCATCCAAGGGTACTAAAGGAACTTGCAGAGGTTTTAAAACAGAGGTTGGTTGGTCACCTGTCAGGGATCCTTCAGCTGTGATTCCTGCATTGCAGGGAGTTGGACTAGATGACTCTCAGGATCCCATCCAACTTCAATTCTAGGATACTGCTGTTTTTGTTGTTTAGTCTTTTAGTCATGTCCGACTCTTCGTGACCCCATGGACCAGAGCACGCCAGACACTCCTGTCTTCCACTGCCTCCCGCAGTTTGCTCAAACTCATGAGGGTGAAAGAGGAGAGTGCAAAATATGGTCTGAAGGTCAACAACAACAAAAAACTAAGATCATGGCCACTGGTCCCATCACCTCCTGGCAAATAGAAGGGGAAGAAATGGAGGCAGTGAGATATTTTACTTTCTTGGGTTCCATGATCACTTCAGATGGTGACAGCAGTCACGAAATTAAAAGACGCCTGCTTCTTGGGAGAAAAGCGATGACAGACCTAGACAGCATCTTAAAAAGCAGAGACATCACCTTGCCGACAAAGGTCTGTATAATTAAAGCTGTGGTTTTCCCAGTAGTGAATTATGGAAGTGAGAGCTGGACTATAAAGAAGGCTGATCGCCGAAGAATTGATGCTTTTGAATTATGGTGCTGGAGGAGACTCTTGAGAGTCCCATGGACTGCAAGAAGATCAAACCTATCCATTCTGAAGGAAATCAGCCCGGAGTGCTCACTGGAAGGACAGATCCTGAAGCTGGATTGTTTAAACCCAGCTCATGTGGTGCAGCCAGATGCTATGGTAAATAGCAGGGAGTTGATTTAGCCACACATTTTGCGAGGCGTGTTTCTCATTGATCTGGCTCCAATCTATAAAATGTAAATAATATGTCTAATGTTCCTCTTTTATTCAGGAGACTTAATGCATGCAGAGTTTCAAAAAGCAGAACCATTTCTTAGTTGGGCTGTTTAGCTATTGCTGTAATATAAATAACAGTTGGAGCCATGTCTTTGTATCCAGTATGGCAAATAGCTAAATTTATCCTTGATGTAACACATTGGGCTGCAAGAAGACACCCAGGAGACACGGTTGAGCCAAAGGTTCTTGAAAAATGGATTTGAAAATGAATGTACCCTTTCCAGTTAAGTACAACATCTAAGGATCTCGCCACAAGGTTAGTAGTTACCCATTCAGGACTTACTGTTCTCGTGAGCCAAAATGTTGTGGTTATTGCCAAGCCTTGGACAGCTCACAGTTAGCAATTTTGGAAAGGCAGATGTGCCACAAACCAGTTTGAGCTGGCTTCTGTGTAAAGCTAGGTCTACTGCTGATTTCCTCCGAAACTCTCTGAGGAGGATGCCAGGTGCATTCCTTTCCATAGTCGACAACTCTTGAAGAGCTCAGGGGAGAAGAAAATGAGTCAAGGACCTATTTATGGCCATAGACTTAGGGCAGAAAATACGCTGGTTAAGTAAAATCTCATTTTTCCATTGCCCGCTTTCAATGCTGACATTAATGCGAATAAAAATCTACATCGATGTGAATTAGCTCAGCAATTTCAAAATATCACCTTTACATATTTAGAATATTTATGACAAAACAGACAGATTGGCACCAAAATGCTGGATCCATTTTCTAAGAAGGGTGCCCTGCCCATTTCGCAGCGGATCTTGGTGACTTCAATGGTAAAGGTAAAGGGACCCCTGACCATTTGATCCAGTCGTGACTGACTCTGGGGTTACGGCGCTCATCTCGCTTTATTGGCTGAGGGAGCCGGCGTACAGCTTCCAGGTCATGTGGCCAGCATGACAAAGCCGCTTCTGGCGAACCAGAGCAGCGCACGGAAACGCCGTTTACCTTCCCGCCAGAGCGGTATCTATTTATCTACTTGCACTTCATGCTTTCGAACTGCTAGGTAGGCAGGAGCAGGGACCGAGCAACGGGAGCTCACCCCGTCACGGGGATTCGAACCGCCGACCTTCTGATCGGCAAGCCCTAGGCTCTGTGGTTTAACCCACAGCGCCACCTGCGTCCCTGACTTCAATGGTATTTGGGGCCAAACTAAACACTATTTGCAGGTGCACATCTACCATCACCCTCATGGCCATTTTGTAAACAGAAAATGTTGCTTCTAGTGTTGTGATCAGAATGAGAAAAAGATGGTACTTAATCATTTCCCCATTTACCTTCCTGCCCCCTAAATCGTAGGACTGTGCGTGGACCTCCTGATCTTCCATGTGGCCCCAATCTGTGGCCCCCAGATCAGGACAATTCACCCTATGCCACTCCCTGCACGTCAGGTGCACCCCCAAAATAATTCGGGGGCAAGGCTAAGAGCAGGCATAGGCAAACTCAGCCCTCCAGATGTTTTGAGACTACAATTCCCATCATCCCTGACCACTGGTCCTGCTAGCTAGGGATGATGGGAGTTGTAGTCCCAAAACATCTGGAGGTCCGAGTTTGCCTATGCCTGGCTAAGAGGTTGGTGTTTTTTTTAAGGTTAGGGAGCCTGGCACTGCATAGGATCAGATCCTCCTGATTAACAGCTGTGCTGCTGCTTCTTGAGTGGCTTCCCTGCAGAAAACAAAACCTGCACCCCACAGAATCGATGCACTGATTTTGCAGGCAGGGAGGTTTGGACCTACCTTCTCCCAGCCTCCTCTCTGATAGGTCTCGGCCTTTTGTGTGTGCTGTCTGATGTTTTATTTGAGGTTATTATTTGAGGGCAGAAAGTAACCCTTAATCTCACTGTAAACATGTGGTACAGTGACAATAAAGTATTTCTATTTCTATAACCAAATGGACTGCAAGAAGATCAAACCTATCCATCCTTAAAGAAATCAGCCCTGCGTGCTCACTAGAAGGACAGATCCTGAAGTTGAGGCTCCAGTACTTTGGCCACCTCATGAGAAGAGAAGACTCCCTAGAAAAGACCCTGATGTTGGGAAAGGTTGAGGGCACAAGGAGAAGGGGACGACAGAGGATGAGATGGTTGGGCAGTGTTCTCGAAGCTACTAACATGAGTTTGGCCAAACTGCGAGAGGCAGTGAAGGATAGGCGTGCCTGGCGTGCTCTGGTCCATGGGGTCACGAAGAGTCGGACACGACTGAACGACTGAACAAGAACAACAATAACCAAATGGAGGAAAGAGGAGAAAACAGAGAAGAGGGGGTATTAAATGTATCGCTCTTCTTACATGCCTATCCAACCTTTCTCCCACCATGAAAAACCTAGTGCCACGGATCCAAACACTGACCAGACTGAGACCTGCTTAGCTCTAGCAAGGTGCACGTTTTTTTGGGCATGTATTCCAAAATGGCAAGGAAAAATGTTCCAAAAAAACGCTGGCCATTGTTGGTAACAAAGAGGGTCTTGGGTCTGTTTTAAGCCCAGTAAAACAGAGTAACTATTTTTAAACTGCTCCTTTTCAGCAGTTAGACTAAGAGGGTTCTGCTTAGGACCTAATTAAATGCAGGCTTTCTTATGAAGCAGGCATTGTGGTACCCAACTGTACATTATACTTATTATTAACCCTTTCTAAGAACAATAAAATCCAGAAAATGTGCTGTAAGACAAACTCTCTATTACTAATAACCAGCAAGTGTCTTCTTAGCGTTTCAATGTCTGTTGTATTAGGCTTGGTCAGAAAAGGTAGCTCTGTGGCACATTATACTCTAAAACTTTTTTAGAGATGCTTTTTTTCTTGCTTACATTAAAAACAAATTCTGTAGCACAACAGTGATGGGTCATAGACAAAATGCAAAGTTGTTTCCAAGTTCAAAGCTAGACTATTTTGTGTAAGATACACCATACTTTTTGCATGACATAAAATTCTGTGGTTTTTTGATCACATGGTGGATTTATTGAGGTAAAGTCAGGCCAAAGTCACATTTTGGTCTGATATTTTGATTCAAAATGGCACCTGGTGTCCAAATAGTGATGAAGTCCACCTCAGGAAGCCTTGTGCTGAGTATGTCAATTATATCTTGAGAAGCGGGCCAACCCTATGCCAAAAAATGGGCAAATTCACATTAAAGTGACATTTCAGTCAGCCATCTTGATTCAAAATGGAGGACAGGGTTGGTAACTGACCAGTAGGATTACTATAATGTGGGTGTTTATTCCTGGAGATGGTTTAGAAGCTACAGCTAGTGCAGAAAGCAGCAGCCAGGATGTCAACTACTATGTCTGAAGAGGACCACGCAGCCTGTCTCTGTTTCTGAGCCCAATTCAAGACCCTAATGCTGACAAATAAAGGCCTAAATGATTTTGGCCCAAAATATCTGAAGGAACTCTATATATGCCCATGTGCTAAGATAGTCAGGAGAAGCCCTTTATGAAGGCATGTGTTGTGGTGGCACAGAATAGAGTCTTCCCATCTCATTCCTCATCTCAGGAATGACATCTCCTCAGAGGTTCATCTGACACCCAAAAGTGATTGCTCACTTTTGAGGGGCTGGTTCAGGACACATTTCTATGCCCGGGCTTTGAGTGGGGGTTAAGTTACTGTAGCAGTGTTTGTTGTAACCCACACTAAGATCATCAGATGAAGGGTGAGCTTATTTGTTTCATAAATAAATAAAAGTCTTAACTGGCCTTTATTCTTTATCTCTCTCTATCTATCCTATATAATAAAGTGCAAGTGTCTCTGCGTCCAGTCCCTGTGTCCATCCCTGTGTCCTACTGCGCATGTGCCCCACGGACAGCCGTTGGGACACATGCGCAGTAGCGCGCTCGCGTGGACTTACTTCTAAGCGGCAGCGGCCATTACAAGTGGCGGCGGGCGAGTGATGTCAAGCGGGAGCCGCTCGGTCAGCTCTGCCTGAAGTCGGATGTAAAAGAGAAGGAGGCGACGTGAAGGCGGACGGCGCAGCCTGGAAGGAGGCGATCAGGCGCCCGGGGAAGAGTTGCGGAGGGCTCCGAGCCCGGCCCAGGCATGGCGGAGAAAAGGCGAGCGTTCCCGTGCGCCATGCTGAGCCTCAAGGCGCACGCCTTCTTGGTGGAAGCCCTCATCGGCGCCGAGAAGCAGCAGCAGCAGCAACAACAGGAGCAGCAACAGCCGCCGAAGCAGAGGAAAGTGGTCGGGGAAGAGGCACCACTGGCGGCTGCCGAAGGGGCGAGCAGCTGCGGGAAGGGCGCCGCGGAAGGCGCGGACGCTTTGGCGCCCAGCGCCGAGACGGGGCCGGCCGCGGCCGAGAGGAGCTGCGGCGTCCGGGCTCTGCCTCCCGGTGAGTGAGCGAGTCAGCCCCCTTAGCGCCCCGGCCTGTGTTGTTGCGGGGTGGGAAATGCCCCTCTCAGGCTCCCCTTCTTTCCGATGACCACATATGTTCTAGCTCCTGTTAATTTAACGGGCATAAACCACTAGTATATTATAACAACAGTAAAATTTGGAGGTGCTCTGCATGCTTCTAGATCCAGCACAGTCACTGGAATCCCCATTGATGTCACTGGTGAGGAGCACCTACCACCAGCTATGGTGTACCTGGGCAGACATTGCTTCATCTGAAATATCAACTCTCACTGCCACCAACTCCAAAGCAGTTTTCTGTGCATTTTTTTGTATGTGGGCTGGAACTGGTCTGTGACCGTAATAATAAATTCGTTCATTCTGTACATTTTTGCATGACTAGCTTGGACATTCCTTTATTGTGGGGAAGGGGGAGGGAAGGAACATTCCATTGTGATTCGTAGGCAACCTGGCTGCAGGTGCAGAGAAATGAACTTAAAAATAATAATAATAAATTGCCCAATGAAACAGTTTCCTCTTAAGAAGGAAAGGCTCCTGGGAATATCCGTTCCCATACACTTTTATTTATGCAAAATTCCTCACGGGCTCATGAGTATTTGTTCCTAAGTTAAGAGCACAAAATACAGTTTTACATGAGCCAAAATATAACAAAGTAGGGGGTTGGGTAAGGAGATCCCACTACGTGATTATCCTTTAGACTCTCCTGGAAAAGGAACATAAGAAATTTCTTGCCCATAAATTTCTGTCATATGGCTTGTGCCCAGACATTGCACATATCCTTGAAAAGAATAAGATTGAGTTGGGGGGAAACTGGGCAACTTTTAAAGGGGATTAGTGTTTCTGATGCACAAACTGAAGTTACAGAAGCAAATAAAATAAATGAAATGAAATAAGCAATATATGTGCAACCCAGTCATATGGGCAAGGTATTATTATTATTTGTTGTTGTTGTTTTGTCGTTTAGTCGTGTCCGACTCTTTGTGACCCCATGGACCAGAGCACGTCAGGCACTCCTGTCTTCCACTGCCTCCCACAGTCTGGTCAAACTCATGTTAGTAGCTTCAAGAACACTGTCCAACCATCTCGTCCTCTGTCGTGCCCTCAATCTTTCCCAATATCAGGGTCTTTTCCAAGGAGTCTTCTCTTCTCATGAGGTGGCCAAAGTATTGGAGCCTCAGCTTCAGGACCTGTCCTTCCAGTGAACACTCAGGGCTAATTTCCTTCAGAATGGATAGGTTTGATCTTCTTGCAGTCCATGGGACTCTCAAGAGTCTCCTCCAGCACCATAATTCAAAAGCATCAATTCTTCGGCGATCAGCCTTCTTGATGGTCCAGCTCTCACTTCCATACATCACTACTGAGAAAACCATAGCTTTAACTATACGGACCTTTGCCGGCAAGGTGATGTCTCTGCTTTTTAAGATGCTGTCTAGGTTTGTCATCGCTTTTCTCCCAAGAAGCAGGCATCTTTTAATTTCATTATTCATCATCATCAACATCATGAAATTACTACTACTACTACTACTACTACTATTTTTTGCCCCAATTCCACCTTGTATAAGATAAACACAGTACCTGTGTTTTCTTCATTGAAGCCTTTTTCAACAGTCAATATTTATTGTTCTCGCAAACTTGATCCATTTCCTAATACTGAGTTTCTAGAAAGCCACTGTTTGGGTCCCAGGTGTGTTTGGTTTCTTCAAACATTAACACACTGCTGAGAAATGAAGCAGAAGTTACCCTTACCATGACTCTAGGGAGCACAAATATATACTGTATATGAAGTGAGGCTGTCCATGAAATTGGCATATTCAAAATAGAAAGATGGTGATACTGCCATAAATAACATTCAACACTTAACACATCTGTGGGCATTAGTCTCTGGGAAGGACACTAATAATCACATTGTTAACATAGATACCAACTGATTAAGCCATTAATGATTTGGTGCGCAGCTTCCCAATAAACGTATAGAATGTAAAAAGCAAAACATCATTGGCACACGAAGGAAGCACTAGGATTCTTCTGGTACGTTATGTTCCTTCCCCCTTACCAAGGTATTTGCAAATGTACACTACTGTGCTGGTATACAAAGATCCGAATCTCTCCTCTGATAAAATCTTAATTCTAAGGACCATTAATTTAAAATGATTAGTAAAAGGAAGATAATATGGCTAAATACTCTGAGACCAAAGACCAAAGGGAGGAAGGGGGGAATAAAAGTTAAAATTGGACTTTTGAAAATAAGTTAAATCTAAAGCGGTTAGATGAGAAGAATATAGGGAAAGAGCAGAAGTACTTGGATGCTTAGGTTTGAAATTAGGATTAATAAGTAAATTTATCTATGTAATCGACGATGTTTTAAAAGTAGGAATATGAATCTGTTAAAGAGGATTTATTATGAATTCAACATTGGGGGATTTGAGGAAGTCAATTGAAATATGAAATTGAGGAAATAAGAAATGCCTGGCCTACAAACTTGGGCCAGGCCTAAGCAATGTTATGGAAAAATATCAGTAAGGTTAAATGTAAAATGAATATGTACACTCCTGTGAGAGGGGGGGATGGATTTTGGCTTCCCACAGTGAGGGGGGGGGGAGTATGAAAATTTAACCGTGATGTTATGTGCTTATAAAATTGTAAAAACCAATAGAAATTATTTGGGGGGGGGGAGATAAAATCTTAAGTCTTTCACATGCAATGCAGTGACAGGCGCTCTGCAGGAGGAAAGCTCAATGTGTCACAACCTCTGGTGCTTTTAAGTTGCACATCACAAGTTTTCCATGCTGATCATAGGAGCCAAGTCCTAGCAGCCGAGGTTCCTTTGACCCTCCCCAAAGTTGATGGGCATTGCCATTCAAACAGTGTGGGTGCACCACATCATGTGATCGATTATGTTCCCCAACCCCCAATATTTTATTCAAGTTGGCACCCTTGATGCTGATGTTTCAGCACAAAATGCTTTTGAAACCTTCCAACATTTCTGGATGCCCCAAGACTTTCATGTACTTTGTGTTCATGAGAGATCCTTTCTGTCTGTGCTGGTCCCGTGGGTTACCCGAAAGGCGAGGTCTAAGTCCGGTCCGTGGTCAGAGGTACAACGTAAAGGCAGTCCATGGTGGCTGAAGCTGGGTGCAGGGCAGGGAGTCAGGCAAAGTCGGGAACAGGTAGGCAAGCAGGGAACCAGGGCGGGTCAGGAGCTCAGGCAGGAAAGCAGGACAGGTTTCAAGCAGGAACTGGTCACCAACAATGTTGCTCCTGCAACTTGGGGCTGGGGCTGGCCGGCTTTTATCTGCACCGAGGCATAGGGCGGCCCCGATCCTCTGGTGACTCGCCTCTCCTGGCTTGGAGGCGAGCACTCCTCCTGCGGGAACTCAGTTCCCTTCGCCTCTCTGCCCTGAGCCTCTGCAGCTCAGGAGAGGCTGGAGGGTTACCGGACCCAGAGGCAACCTCAGCTTCCCCTGACAGGGCTGGGAGTGGAGCACCTGCAGGCAATGGGTCCTCCATCCCATCAGGAGCCAGAGCAGACTCATCAGATGCCTGCACCTGAGGATCCAGCACAGGTGAGGACCCTTCAGACTCCAGCCCTAGCCCCGGCTCTGCTGGTTCTGGAGGCGGGGAATCCTGTGCAGGCTGGGATCCCTCAGGTTCAGTATCTGAGTCTGAATCCCAGGCCATCACACTGTCCCTCTGGCCCTGTTCTACCAAGAACTGGCTTGGGGATAATGCTTCTGTCATGAAGTTTCCACTTGAACCACTACTGAAAGGTAAGTGAGGGCATTGAAAGGTTCTCCTAAAGCCCATTTACACACTCGACTCCCTCAGCTTAAAGTGGGTCGAAAGCTCTCCTTCTGTGGCAGGGAAAGTTATTTATACGTTTTTGAAAGTTTAAACCTGCTCTGAAGTTGGATTAGCAATGGCAGATCCCTCACTAAACTATAGGCATCTAAACTAAGGATAGACAGCTGTTCTTGGCTGGGAATCTAGCTCTGAAATATACTTGATGTACATACATGGCTTCTTGGCTACCTCATGGATGCCCATCTGTTACGCTGGCACTGTGCTTGCTTAGCCGCTGGTCAGCCCTTTGCCCTTTGCACAAAGCATTCCCTGATGCCTAAGGCCAAGCAGTGTCACGTGGCAGGAGATGTCTCCTTGAAGAAGTCTTCACAGCTTTTCTTGGTGAATATGGCTAAAAGCAATGCCTTCTTGCATTCCAGCCACACCTGTTCACGACGAATCACCAAAATATAGGAGCAAACAAACAATAGAAGCTGTGGAATCCATGGAAACTCATGGCTGTCAACAATCGGACAGGTTCTGTTACACTGCATTCTTGAAATACACATGATTACCAATGGCGATATTAACATTAAAGGGCCCGCCCTCGGTCAGGCACTGGGACCAGCAGGACAAATCAAATTTCAAAGGAGTGAATGCAGCTGACACTCAAGATATCACTTGTAGAGGCGGCTCAAGAAGAGAAGGCGGGGGACCTATACCTAACAGCCCCTTTTGCATAGCAGAAAAAAATGGCTTTAGGGAGAGATAAAAGAGAGCGAGCAGAATTCGTGCACCTTTAAAGGGAGAGAAGCGTTAGAGATGAATCTATTTCCATCATTTAGGACCTGATCCAACGCCCAACAAAGCTAACATATTTAGCACTAAATTTACTGGGCTTTGAAGAAAACGACAACCTTGTAAGCCCTCTTAAAATAGATACAGAGTGCTTAATGAAGACACTAACAGCAACCTCGTGAGCTCTATAAACAGAGAGATGTAAAACAGGGTGGCTTGGTGTTTGGTGGCATTGTGGTGCACTACTGCACGCCAGCTGGATAGAAATAGTCTTTCCTGCCGCATGGCGTGCTTTATTTTCTATCTGTTGCATTTAGGGATGGAGGAGGAAGTTGTTAGCATGCTTTTCATAATGGGACAACTGAACCTGGCACAGGTCAGGACACAATACCCCATCAGACTATGTACTATTATGCATTTTGTTATCATAGAGTCATAGAGCTGGAAGAAATCCTGAGGGTCATCTAGTCCAATGCAGGAATCTCAACTAAAGCATCCATGACAGATGTCTACCCAACCTCTGTTTAGAAACATGCAAGAAAGGAGACTCCACCACCTTCCAAGGGAGTCCATTCCACTGTCGAACTGCTCTTACTGTCAGAAAGTTATTCCTGTTGTTTAGTCAGAATCTCCTTTCTTGTAACTTGAAGCCATTGGTTTGAGTCCTACCGGTACCTTCTAGAGCAGTGTTCCCCAACCTTGGGCCTCCAGCTGTTTTTGGACTACAACTCCCATCATCCCTCGCTAGCAAGACCAGTGGTCAGGGATGATGGGAATTGTAGTCCGAAAACAGCTGGAGGCCCAAGGTTGGGGAACACTGTTCTAGAGCAGGAAAGAAGATGCTTGCTCCATCTTCCATGTGACAGCCTTTTAGATATTAGAAGATGGCAATAATATCTCCTATTTTTCAGGCCAAATACCCAGCTCCTTCAACCATACCTCATAAGGTTTGATTTCCAGACCTTTGATCATCTTGGTTGCCCTCCTCTGCACACATTCCAGCTTGTCAATATCCTTCTTAAATTGTGGCACCCAGAACTGGACACAATATTCCAGGTGTGGTCTGACCAAGGCAGAATTGTGTGGTACTATTATTTCCCTTGGTCTGGACACTATGCTCTTGGTCAGGCGGCTTCCACCACTCCTCCTCATCCAGCCAGTCTCTGACATCTGTGAAAGAGCCAAACTGTATGCAAGAAAGTGCTGAACATGCATTTGAGGACCCTTGAATAGGGAGGGAAGCCTCAATGTGAGCATTTGCTCAGACATAGCGACTTCATGCAAGTGGAGTGTTCTGCTTACATACTGCATTCAGCTCACATGAAGCATGGTCTCAACAACTCAGTCTCAACAACTGATCCACTGGGCAAGACATACCAGGTATGAGCTGTGTAGCTCCACCAAGTCTGTGGAGATTGTGTTCTTGCTCATAGTTTACTGCCAGCTCGCTCCTGACAACTAGACTGAATTTTGAGCTGAACCATTAGGGTTTTGAAGGCTCCAGCAATGAATATCGAGATGAAGGTCTCTTGTATCAAGGGGAACACACATGCTTGCTACTGCAGCTGTTCCTTACCTTGGTTTCTTTTTCAGTATTGATAAAGGAGCTCGATCAGTTGTGCCTTGGGAGAATTTGGCCCTTGCTCTAATCCAACAGGAATTCATATATGGGCAAGCAGTTGTTGTCTGCATTCTCCTGGGCTGAAAAGCTGAATCCAGTAGCAAGAACTGTATGCACCTAGCTTTCAATACAGGGCCAGCCCACCCATGAGGCAGGACGAGGAAGCTGCCTTGGGGGGCGGAATGAGAGGGGGCAGAGAAGCAGTAGGGGCTCTGGCAGTGGTTTCCAGGAAGGATCTCATTAAATCTCACCAAACTCTTTTGAGAGCTCACCAGAACCTCCTGCCACCCCCACTGCTTTGTGGGCACTGTCACATGACCCAGGTAAGGAGTGTGCGACTCCAGTTCCAGGGCGGCTTCACCTTCCCGTTTTGCCTCAGGCAGCAAAATGGGACACCTTGCCCCCCCCCATTTCAACAACAGAGCTCAGCATCTGTTTAGGGAGATGTAGCAGAGCCTCTCCAATTATCAGTGCTGTTGGAAACAATACTTGAAATGGGAACGCTCAATATTTAAATAGGTATCTTTAAATAAACGATGTCAGTGTAAACTTCAATCCAAGCATTTATTCAACAGTTTGAAGCTACTAATAGTACTGGCTGTACTGTTGGTGTTTCTTCTAACCCGAGCAGCCCTATCCTTTGCATTTTTACTCGAGAGTTTGTTCAATAAGGCTTGATCTCAAAAACATGGGGGCCAGAACTCAGCAGCAGAGGATGCTTGGGGTGTAGCAAGTCCCAGGTTCAACCCTTCACCTTCATAGTTAAAAGCATCTCAGGCAGCATGAGAGATCTTGGAGTCTCACTTCTGCAGTAGACCAAGCAGCTTAGATCAATCAGTGGTCCGACTTGGTGGTAGGCAGATTCTAATGGACACAAAGCTGGAGGCAGGCAGAGCAATTCAATAGTCACATTTTCACGGGGTGGAGACCTGCTCATAGCAATGTCTGCATTAATGCCCACTGCATTCAATCCAGCCCCAGCTTGGAAGGGGTACAACAAAAAGTGGTGGAAAGTAATACTTTCCCTCCCCACTGGACTAAAAAATGGAGGGGAGTTATTTATGCCCTGTCTTGTCCTGGTGTAGATTTCCTTTATTTGTCGGGATGTTTGAGAAATGGGGGAGTTGGGATTCAATGAAGGCTACACCGTTTCTGAGCGCAATTTAACGTGTTGGTGCTGACCTTCAAAGCCCTAAACAACCTCAGCCCTGTAATAATAATAATAATAATAATAATAATAATAATAATAATAATTTATTATTTGTACCCCGCCCATCTGGCTGGGTCTCCCCAGCCACTCTGGGCGGCTTCCAGCAAACATTAAAATACATTAACACATCACTTCCCTAAACAGGGCTGCCTTCAGGTATTTTCTAAATGTCATGTAGTTGTTGATCCCTTTAACCTCTGATGGGAGGGCGTTCCACAGGGTGGGCGCCACTACCGAGAAGGCCCTCTGCCTGGTTCCCTGTAGCTTTGTTTCTCGCAGTGAGGGAACCGCCTGAAGGCCCTCGGTGCTGGATCTCAGTGTCCGGGCTGAACGATGGGGGTGGAGACGCTCCTTCAGGTATACAGGACCGAGGCCGTTTAGGGCTTTAAAGGTCAGCACCAACACTTTGAATTGTGCTTGGAAACATACTGGGAGCCAATGTAGATCTCTCAGGACCGGTGTTATGTGGTCCCGACGGCCACTCCCAGTCACCAGTCTAGCTGCCGCATTCTGGATTAATTGCAGTTTCCGGGTCACCTTCAAAGGTAGCCCCACGTAGAGCGCATTGCAGTAGTTCAAGCGGGAGATAACTAGAGCATGCACCACTCTGGTGAGACAGTCTGCGGGCAGGTAGGGTCTCAGCCTGCGTACCAGGTGGAGCTGGTAGACAGCCGTCCTGGACACAGAATTAACCTGCGCTTCCATGGACAGCTGTGAGTCCAAAATGACTCCCAGGATGCACACCTGGTCCTTCAGGGGCACAGTTACCCCATTCAGGACCATGTGAAGGAGCGTCTCCACCCCCATCGTTCAGCCTGGATGCTGAGGTCCAGCTCTGAGGGCCTTCTGGCAGTTCCCTCATTGCAAGAAGCCAAGTTACAGGGAACCAGGCAGAGGGCCTTCTCCGTAGTGGTACCCACCCTGTAGAAAACCCTCCTGTCAGATGGCAAGGAAATGAACAAATGACTTTTAGAAGACATCTGAAGGCAGCCCTGTATAGGGAAGTTTTTAATGTTTGATGTTTTACTGTGTTTAATGTGCTGTAAGCTGCCCAGAGTGGTTGGGGAAACCCAGTCAGATGGGCGGCTTCTGGTGATGATGTTCCTCCCTCAGGCTACCCATGCCCCATCCAGAATTCTACCGTTTAGGGCAGACCTCTGCTAAAGGAGCATCTTACAGAGCCTTTACACAGAGAATGGAGGCCTCTCTGATTTTTTCAGAGATGGCGGGTTTGCATTCTGGTGACATCAGGAATCTTTCCTCTCAACCCAATGCCCATCCGTCAATTACCTGGTGAGTGTAGAACAGCACCATTAACTATTTATTCAGCAGTTAACTATTCAAATACATGCTCTTCTGAGCAAGAAAACAACTGGTGTACAAAATGTAGCCAATGGAATATGATAATCATAACATGCTAAGCAGGCAGTGTTACAAAGGTACTGGTCTTTAGCATGGAAACGAGCCAGAGGTAATAAAACCACCATAAAAACGTCAATATGACATATGGCAAAGCATTGGCTTTTTATGACTACAACTTGTAATGAACTGGAAAACAACCCGAGCTGCCATTTTTACTTACGACTCCTGCTAAGTGAATCTTCAGCTTGCTTTAATATGAAAGCAATTGATGGAAATGTGATTAATATGACAAAAGCCACAGGGAAGGTATATGCTTGTCTGTAGATCAACCCCCAATTAAAATAAAACTGAACTAAAAAGCGTTATGATGGCGGAAGAAATGTATGAGTTTATCAAAGTGTGTTGTAACATTCCAGCATAGCTTTTGAACTGAATGGCTGAAAGCAAGTGTCACCCTGAAGTGATATTTAATACTCTCCAGTTCTGAAGTTTAAAGCATCAGAGGAGGGGGGAAACCTTTCAACATCTGTGTTCAAGGGAGCTGAGAGCCTGTACACAGAGTGATTTAAGGTAGCAGTGTGGAAAGGATGATTGCTCTGCTCACCTGGCAACCTATTCCTTCACACTGCCAGCCCATTCATGAAGGCAGCTCTGATGTGGCCAGAGTTACTTCTACAGACAATTCACCCATTTTGCCAAAGGAAAAGCAACAGTGGCCCCTTTTCTCCTGCCCCCCCCCAAACCATCTGGTTCTGAACCCATGGATTCTGATTCTGCATATGGCAGAAAATGTATTGCTTCACGGGATCCACAGAGGATTCTGGGTAAATACACATTAATAACAGTACTGATGTCACAAAGCTTTTCCTGGCCATTATCTCTCTTACTGATTGGCAATTTTCAAAAATGGCCTTAATTAGAACCGGCAGAGGCAGCATCTCTGACAATCTGTAGCAGTGTAAATATGTTACATTCTATTATTATTATTATTATTATTATTATTATTTAAAAAGATGAGTTTTTTAAACTGAATTTTCAAGTTTATGCCAAAATCCTCATTTTCCCCATCTTTCATACCACTTCACAACTTGATTCACACTTTTAAAAACTGCAATATTTTGATAAAGCTCACCTTGAGAAGGCTGAGAAGTACAAGACAAAGGGGGGGGCAGTTTAGAAACACTCTGAACTTTTGACATTTGAGGCCAAGTTCACAGGTCAGATTGACAAGCGATTTTTGTTTCAGCTGAGCATTTTGGCAACACTAATGCCACTTCTGTGACTGTAGTTCACCATATAAGCTGAAGCTCCTATATCCATTAGGAGATTCTGGTAACTTTTAGCAGAACCCTTGGTCTGAACAATACTATTTTTGTTAAAATAAATGAAGTCACAGTCTGTCGTCCTGCATCATTAGATCAGGAAAATGCAGATCAAAATTTGGTAGCACACAGGCTGCATATACGCTACAAATAATCCTGGGAACTGTAATTTATCCATCACATAGCTAAATCCCCAGCACTCTTAACAATATTATTTAGGGGAAGTTATGTGCTTTAAAAGAATGGCGAGTATGCAGCCACATTCTGCTTTTTTAAGTTCAATAGGAATAGTGGATACTGAGATCATATTCCCTGCTGTCCTGAGCCACATAGAGGCAACATACACCTGAAACTGTGGAGTCAACTATTTGCAGTAATTCTAAGTGCAATCCTAACAGTTCAGTGGGATGTACTTGCTAGGAGCTGTGCTCAAGTCTGGCACATAAGCCTCCACCCCACACAAGTAAAATTCACCTAGATTTCATTAGCACTCGCCTTTGAGAATGGCCGATTGAATGGTGGAACTTATTTCTGAATAATCACACACAGAATCAAGGCTGTATTCACTATCCCAGCTGGCCCACGGACTTATGGCTCCTCAAATTATGTCAATGACCAATAAATCAAAATGAATACATAAATACATAATTTGCATTGGAAAACACCTGTCATTGGTACCTTCAAAGGCCTCTGCCAGATTATCAGGGGCAGGTGGCAAACGTAAGACTCGCCCTGAATTCTTCTTCTCACAAAACCTTTATGGTGTTTATGTTAACACACAACCATCAAAGCCGAAGAGTTTATTGCATTTGTAGTAGAAGTGTTTCAAATAACAGCTGTGGCACTTTAGGAATAGAAAACATATGCTCAGTAGGTATTTTGCTGTGTCAACCTGAGGTGTGCAGCTACAATATGGGCGACAGACAGGCCAAACCTACCTGGCAAAATTCAATCGTGGTTTCAGCTTTGATTCACAGCATGTGCCCTTTGCTCGTGTAGAAGCCTGATTGGTTTCTCCAAATCAACACCACCATTTTGTAATCCATAGAACGTCTTCGGTGACAACCCCAAGCCATGTAAACAAAAAACCCTTGGGCACAATTTTGTGTAAGCTCCATTGAAATGAATGAGAGACACGTCAGTGCATCGCTGTTCTGAAGTGTGTTCCAAAATACAGGTACGCAGATATTGGTATCAAATCTAGTGATCCTGGGTATTCAGGTATCCAGAAAAGCTAAGGAGGAGATTCAGAATTAAATGGGAGCGCCCATGTCCGATGTATTTGGCAGTCTCACCGAGACTGGTGAGCAATCCAGGTGAGGAAAGAATTTGTAAGGTTTGTGGCAAGTAAGTTGGGGCGGCTGGCATCTACGTGGAAATACGCTCCTCTGAATTTAATGGGATTTAAACACATTAAACATGCTTATAATTTATATTTATTTATTTATAAAATTTATATCCCGCTCAAATGTTGACTATGCCCATTGCAGATAATGTGGAGGTACATGAAAATCCTTCGTCAATAATTAAGAAAGGCCCGATTCTTCAAACCATGAGCTAATACACAGGCAAAAAAAAATTACACACCGATAATGGTAAAAATGAACAGAGGCCTGGATAAGACAGGCTGTGGATGGAAAATGCCGTCCTTCCATCACATGTCAGTTTGCGTTCCATCATCCGTCATGCGAGGAGGATGGCAAAGTACTGTAGTTTTTGTATCATTTTTCGACCCGCTTCCCATAGAACACCAATGCTCATCACTTCTTTCGGCGACTTTTACCGTTGAACACTCAACACGCCGGCATTATCCTATGTGCAGCACTGGCATACCTGTGATTAAAAAAGGTAAAGGGACCCCTGACCATTAGGTCCAGTTGTGTCCGACTCTGGGGTTGCGGCGCTCATATCGCTTTATTGGCCTTTATTGGCGTACAGCTTCTGGGTCATGTGGCCGGCATGACAAAGCCGCTTCTGGCGAACCAGAGCAGCGCACGGAAACGCCGTTTACCTTCCCGCCAGAGCGGTTCCTATTGATCTACTTGCACTTTGACGTGCTTTCGAACTGCTAGGTGAGCAGGAGCTGGGACAGAGCAACGGGAGCTCACCCCGTTGCGGGGATTCGAACCGCCGACCTTCTGATCAGCAAGCCCTAGGCTCTGTGGTTTAACCCACAGCGCCACCTGTGATTAGGAATGACCATTTAAGAGATGTGGCTATTTCTAACCCCAAATCCTATTGCTCAGGGTTAATTGGGTATCATGGAGGTGAGTAGAGTTCTGCCTCCCTCTTCCCCTACCCTCTCTCGGGGCAACTATCTTGCGCAGCTTACTGATGGGTACTGCACAGGCCCTGGAACTGAGACGAAAAGAGCATGTGCACCTCTAATGTTGTGGTGCTGATATAGCCTGGTTGTTGTCCCTCACCATTTTGCATTAGTTTTATCTGAAGCTACAGTATTGCCCGTGCGACAGAATCACGCATCAAGGGAGCGCAGAGCTTTTGACGACTGTTTAAAAATGACCCTAAAAGAGGTCAGAACATGCTACAGACCTAAGTGAGGGAGTTGTGCCACTAGTGGCATCGAGGGGGGGGTCCTGACATTTCACCCGGCACACACAAATGAATCTCACGTGGAGGAAACTGCATTTCCCCAGCAATTAAAAAAATAATAATGTTGCATTGTTTGAATCCTACAAAAATGCACTGTTTAGACAACAGATTTGCTACTCTGAGGAGGAGACTGGGTGGATTCTCTGCAACACACGAGTAACAACTGCACACTTATTGTGCAAAAAAGGGTCTTCTGGAAATACTATCCATGCAAGGGGTGGGATCTCAAATGTAAGCTCTCCTTCAGAAGTCAACTTAACCAATGTTGCATATTTGATTTTTGGCAGTATCATGAGTGAAATCAATAAGAATCAGCTGATATATTTCTTCCAGGCTGAATTAAGATCCTAAATAAAGTACTGTTAAAAGCTATATTTCTTATATTTGAGAACCTAGCATCTATAACAACCTGGAAAAAAATCTTTATTTTTTGATCAAAAATATGTATAGAAATGCCTGTTTTTGAGACAAATATCATACATTTTTTTCTTTTAAAAAATAAATTAAATATACATGTCTTCTGTTAAAACTCTATATAGATTTTAAAAGGTTTAGATCATTGGAAAATATGGTCCAATTTTGCTGTATCCCCACCCCAAACTGAAATGAATTAAATAACAAAATGACCCCCCTCTCCCCCCCATGCCCACAAGTGCATATTCAGCATATTCATAATTCCCTGGAGTTAATTTTTATTCTTCTTTTAAGAACCATCTTTAACTTGTTTTATATTATCACTTGTCAGCTCAGAGTCACGCCACTATAAATCTTGAAAAAAATCTGACAACTGCAGACGAGGGCAGCATAATGGGATGGTGTATCTTCCTTTCTTTCGTGTTCACAAAAACCAGCAGTTCAATCATGATTATCCTTATTATAATTAAATATAAATATAGCGAGTTGTACAACATTGTCCTTTGCTTTTGTGGCAATTTGGGGGGTAAGGGGAGCCAAGTCCTTTAAAAGGAGCCCCCCCCCCGGCCAAAAGAGTGCCCCCCATTCACAACTAGCTTGTTTATTCCTAACTACCAGGCAGCATTACACAACTTTAAATAGAAATCTCTCCCCCGGAAACCGCCACAGTGGCCTTTTCCCGTCTTTTGCACTGTCACTCAAACGCTTCCGTGTCTAAGTTCTGTTTTGCCATCGGGCCTTCTCTGCGTGTTGCCAAAGGAAGGAGCCACGCTGGCCTTGGGCTTCCACAGGTGGCTGGAGGGTAGAAGCAGCGACAGAGGTTGGGGGTGGGCAGACAGCTTCCTTTCCCTTCTCCCTCTGGCTTTTGAAACAGGAGTTTCCCGTTTTTCCAGGGACACAAGCCCCTGCCTTTGACCTTTGGGAATTCCTTCATTATTCCTTCGTCACAGTAACAACAAACGGCAACAGCAGCAACAACAAAACCCCTTTCTCCGCATTTCTCTCCAACATTGCTTCTTCTTCTTCTTCTTTTGGGAATAAATGGTTTTGTTCAATTTGGTTTCTTTCCCCCCCACACCTCTCCGGTATAAGCTGACTCATAGAGTGTACCGCAGGATAAACTCCGCGTAGCCTTTTAGCATTGGTAATGAATGTGCTGGTGCTGGTGAATTTTGCCTTCAATGTGTGAATGCGTATGAGTGTGGATGTCCGTGTAAATCTTTGGGTACATTTTGGCAGCCGTGTTTGGGGCCAGGGCAGACCCTTGGCTCAGCAGCTGCTGCTGTTGCTGCTGCTGCTGCTGCTGCTGAGCCCCTACATATTCCTCATAGTTTATGGAGGAGATGCAGTCTTTGTCGGGGACCTGCGGCACGCAGACCCGGTCGCGGGGGTGCGGCCTGTGCATGGGGGCTGCCGCGGGAGGAGAGCATGGTTTCTTCTTGGTCTGGCAGAGCCACAGAAGGATTGTCCCAAAGATGAAGACAGCTCCGGCTGGGATCCCAATGATCACAGGCCACGGAAGGCTGCTGGCAGAAGGAGCCACCGGTGGGCTGGGCGGCTTAGGATCTGGACGGAACAGAAAGAGACCAAAAAGGTTAATTAGAAGCAGGCCAGGGAGATTCAGATCAGATGTCAGGCACACAGAGGCTTGCACACGCTCTCATGAATTGTGTTTTACTTGTTCAGAGAGACCCATAAAGATGGTTTCCTAACACTAAAAGGTGAAGGTACCCCTGACCGTTAGGTCCAGTCACGGACGACTCTGGGGTTGCAGCGCTCATCTCGCTTTACTGGCCGAGGGAGCCGGCGTACAGCTTCCGGGTCATGTGGCCAGCATGACTAAGCCGCTTCTGGCGAAGCAGCGAAGCACATGGAAACGCCGTTTACCTTCCCGCTGCAGCGGTTCCTATTTATCTACTTGCACTTTGACGTGCTTTTGAACTGCTAGGTGGGCAGGAGCTGGGACCGAGCAACGGGAGCTCACCCCGTCGCGGGGATTCGAACCGCCGACCTTCTGATCGGCAAGCCCTAGGCTCTGTGGTTTAGACCACAGCACCACCCGCGTCCCTCCTAACACTAATGCTTGGCAATAAGGCAGCACAGAGCAGATAGAGAAATGAAGCTGCTGTCAACAATGCCTTCTTCTCATCAACACACCAGGAATCGGGACTTGAGCTATGCGACTTAGTTATGCATTTCTACCTAGATACAGCTCAACTGCAAAGGCTGGTTTTGTTCAACGCTAAATTCCGCTGCAATGTTGAGTATCTGGGCCTGCAGGACACCAAACATTTCACCGGGACTAAACCTTCGGTTAACATTGAAGGAGGCTCTCAATGCTGCTTTTGCCATGTTGCTGATAAACATGGGTCAGGGGGCAGCTGAATAAGGCAGAGTTGCAGCACCCCCAGTTCTGCCCCATCTCTCACCTCACCAGTCAAGACTCCACCAATCGCAACATTGCCGGAAAGGCCTGCCAGAGGAAGGAGTAATTTTTAGGGAAGGGAGAAAGTCAGGAATGATATGAGGAAACAGTCACCCCTATGTTCCTGATTTAAGGCCTGGTAACTTTTTAAATTTTTATTGTCTTTCTTTATTTGTGAGTTTATCGATGAATTTCTAAAATCAAAAGTTTTGGTTCTAAACTCGTCTGGCTATAATATCACATTGACTGACTCCCCATCCTTCCCTAAGCCTGGAAGTTACTTCCCATCCTCTCTTTCTCAAATTCCAAATCACTTTTCCCCGAAGCTTCTTTTAATTTATAAATAGTGACACTTGGGTATTTGCTACGCGTTTGCACAATCAAGAGAATAAAGAATGTCACAAGGAATATCCCATGTAACCACTGCTGTGCCTGTGAGTACAATTTGAGGACTTTTGCCAATTGGACAGATGGGAACAAGCATGTTCTGCAATATTTTTACCATTGCAACACCCAAGGGAGTTCAGTGTGCAATATAGGCTCGTGTATGTTGGTGTGTCCACCAGAAAAATTAAAAAGAAGGTATTAGAGCACAAAAGCTGAACTCGGTAATCATAGAATGTAGGTCCCTGTGGCGAAACACTTTACGGAATATGGACTTACCGTATTTTTCGCTCCATAACGCGCACCGGACCATAACGCGCACCTCGTTTTTAGAGGAGGAAAACAAGAAAAATATTTTTTCCTGGTTTTCCTCCTCTAAAAGGCTGGGAGGGAGGGAGGGAGGGAGGGAAGAGAGAGAGAAGGAAGGAAGAGAGAGAGAGGAAGAGAGAGGGAAAGAAGGAGGGAGAGAGGGAGGGAAGAGAGAGAGAAGGAAGGAAGGAAGGAAGGAAGGAAGGAAGGAAGGAAGGAAGGAAGGAAGGAAGGAGAGGGAGGGGGGAAGCATCTCCCTCCCTCCCTCCCTCCCTCCCTCCCTCCCTCCCTCCCTCCCTCCCTGTGTTCTCCAGGGGTGGGGGAGGAACGGACATCCCGGAAGCGCTGCTTTCGGGCTGTCCGTTCCTTTCCCGCCCCCTTTGCCGCTGTTCTGGCGGGCGCAGAGGGGTGGGGGGGAGGAACGGACATCCCGAAAGCACTGCTTTTGGGCTGTCCGTTCCTCTCCCGCCCCGCCAGGAGCCATGGCTCCGGTGGCAGAGGCATCCCTCTGCTTATGACTGCAGTGGCAGCCGAGGGATCCCGCTGCCGGCCAGTGCCTTCACTCCATAACGCGCGCAGACTTTTCCCCTTCCTTTTTAGGAGGGAAAAAGTGTGCGTTATGGAGCGAAAAATACGGTAAGTTTCAGACCCTACGAAGAACAAATTGAGAAGGTGGTAACTGTATTGGGCAGTCACCCTGAAGACCTTAAAATGACAGGTGGATTGAATGAAGAGCGAAACTGATCTCCTATACTGCAGCTTATAGTGAATGTGTTTGCTATGTGCATAATGATGGGATGTCAGTTATTTTAATAACTGGCCGTTGAGGACCTTTGAGTTATTGTATACTTTCTATGGCTAGAAGAGGTTCATCTTTACCTAGCAGTTTTAGAGCTGTGGGAGGATTTTCCATTGTGTTCAATATTAACTATACAGCTGTGTAGCTTTGTGATTGATAACACAAAAAGGGTGGACTGGGAGGTAGCTCTATGTCCTCCTCTGACAGTTCCGGGGGTCCTTCGTCAGGCTTAATGATTTTAGATAATGATTCATGGCAATGGCTTCTTCGTGGTTTTGGAATTAATAATAATCTTTACTCAGTAGTAGAACTAGAGACTAAAGGGGCAAGTAGCTAATGCTGAGCAAGATTTATAATAATAATAATAATAATAATTTATTATTTATACCCCGCCCATCTGGCTGGGTTCCCCCAGCCACTCTGGGCGGCTTTCAACAAAGCATTAAAATACAATAATCTATAAAACATTAAAAGCCTCCCTAAACAGGGCTGCCTTCAGATGTCTTTTAAAGGTCTGGTAATTGTTGTTCTCTTTGACCTCTGATGGGAGGGCGTTCCACAGGGCGGGTGCCACTACCGAGAAGGCCCTCTGCCTGGTTCCCTGTAACTTGGCTTCACGCAGCGAGGGAACCGCCAGAAGGCCCTCAGAGCTGGACCTCAGTGTCCGGGCTAACCGATGGGGGTGGAGACGCTCCTTCAGGTATACTGGACCGAAGCCATTTAGGGCTTTAAAGGTCAGCACCAACACTTTGAATTGTGCTCGGAAACGTACTGGGAGCCAGTGTAGGTCTTTCAAGACCGGTGTTATGTGGTCTCGGCGGCCGCTCCCAGTCACCAGTCTAGCTGCCGCATTCTGGATTAGTTGTAGTTTCCGGGTCACCTTCAAAGGTAGCCCCACGTAGAGCGCATTGCAGTAGTCCAAGCGGGAGATAACTAGAGCATGCACCACTCTGGCGAGACAGTCCGCGGGCAGGTAGGGTCTCAGCCTGCGTACCAGATGGAGCTGGTAGACAGCTGTCCTGGATACAGAATTAACCTGCGCCTCCATGGACAGCTGTGAGTCCAAAATGACTCCCAGACTGCGCACCTGGTCCTTCAGGGGCACAATTACCCCATTCAGGACCAGGGAGTCCTCCACACCTGCCCGCCTCCTGTCCCCCAAAAACAGCACTTCTGTCTTGTCAGGATTCAACCTCAATCTGTTAGCCGCCATCCACCTCCAACCGATTTGCTTAGTATAATCTATTGTAATCTTGGACTATATTCTTTTTATAATTCAAATAACTTCTCTTTTTTATTTCTTGTGCTGGATTTAAATATATTGTATTTGGGCTACTATTTATTCCAGTTTTGAAATTTTTATACTGAAGTTATGGGTGAATGGTAAGGTTGTATAACATACTGTTCTTTTAAACAATATTCCGTACCTTATCTGAGGCACGAAACCACTATTATTGGTACAGGGTTTTGTGTTAAGATTACAAATGTTTATGCCTTGTTGAAATGCGCCTGGCTGGTTCATCAAAGGAGAACTCACTTTATTGGCATTTGACCTATAAGCAGAATATGAGAGGGCATTCTTGGTGCTTGTCTGTAGGGTGTATTTCATGGACTATTAAAAATTATCTTCATGTTTCTGACCTACAGTTGAGTATTTTACCTTAGCTTTGTCTTTTTGAAGTGGTGTTCTGTACAGGAGAGTGGAACTTGGTGTATGCTTTGCCTTAGAACTCAGCCAGCCCATTTTAATGGCCACAGCAATAAACTCCAGGGACGAACGAAAGGACAGGCTAGTGCTCAATAAACAAGGGAATAACCTAGCACCTCACCTGGTAGCACTGTGAGAAATGCACTTCGGAAGCTGTATCCCATGGTGTTTGCCCCTAGGCAGATGTACATCCCAGCATCCTCTTCCTTAGCCCTTGTGATCATGAGCTTGTTCAGGTAGGAGCCATCAGGACGGGACCAGACCTCTCCCGTAGGCAGCACCACAAACTTCTGCCCCCCGACATCGATGGTGGAATTGTATTTGTTCTCGGTGCCATACTCCACTCTCTTCAGCCACTGAATGACAGGCTTGACGTCACTCCTCACCTTACACTGAAACGAGGTTGTCCCCCCATAGTCTACCGTTGTGTTCACAGGATGTGTCCCGGTAAGAATTGGCTTGGATCTTGTTCTCTCTGGAAGTAAGAACAAACCAAACAACTTCTTTTAATGCATTCGGGAATCTTCCTTCTGATGGACAGTGATAATAATAATAATAATAATAATAATAATAATAATAATAATAATTTATTATTTGTACCCCGCCCATCTGGCCGGGTCCCCCCAGCCACTCTGGGCGGCTTCCAACAAACACTAAAATACATTAAAATATCACACATTAAAAACTTCCCTAAACAGTGATGGACTGTTAACAAAATTCCCCCTCACCTTTAGGCACAGTATGCTTTTAGGCTGCTTCACATATGCACTGAGACTGTGGGGCTGCTTTACATGGGAGGGGTTTATCTGACCACCATTCATTCATTCATTCATTCCTTTATAATGCTGTTAAACTGGCCATACCTGTATATGGTCCATTACCAGCAAAATCCAACACTGTCACATTTCACTTCAAAAGGGGAAATGTCCCCCAAATGTGGGGAATGGTAAAAAGAAGTCGAAAGGTAAAATCACGAGAGTCGAACCTCTACAAAACTCTTGGGAGTTGTTTAAAACCACAATGTTAGAAGCATAAGGGTCAAAAAAATGCCAGTGTGGTTAATGAGCAGAGTCAGAATAGCTATAGGAGGCAAGAAGGCTTCTTTTAGAAAATGGAAACCTTTTCTGTTTCTGTTTAGATTAGTTTGTTTTTTATTGCATTGCATTGCATTGCATTGCATTGCATTGTATTATGAAAAGCCTTAATAAAATCTTACTACTACTAATAGAAATCTTGTCTGAATGAGAACTAAAAGGAATATAAATGTTGACAAAGGAAATGCAAGCAGACAATAAGGGATGCTTTTTTAAAAAAAGAAAAAAGAATATATTAGTAGCAAGAGACGGGCTAGGGAGGCATTTGGACCTTTGGATGACAAGAGAACCAAAGATGTGCTAAAGGAAGATAAGGAGATTACAGAGAGGATGAATGAATTCTTTGCATGTCTTCACAGTGGAAGATACAGGTCAGATCCCTGTGGCTGAACTAATTTTCACAATAAGGGAGTCTGAGGAACTCTGACAAATATTGGTGCTGAGACACAAAGTTCTGGCCTTGTTGACAAAAGCAAAACTGACAAATTACCAGGTCCGGATGGCATCCAGCTGACAGTGCTCAACGAACTCAATTATGAAATTCCTGATCTTCTAACAAAAACATACAACTTGTCTCTAAGATCAGCCTCCACATCTGAGGACAGGGAAATGGCCAACGTAACACCAATTTCTAGAAAAGGGTATCCAAAGGGGGGGGGGGCTGGAAATTGCAGGCCAGTTAGCCTAGGAAAACTGATGGGGAAGTATTGTTAAAGATAAAACAACCAACCATATAGAAGAGCAAGCCTCACAAAAAACACATTGGTTTTGCTTCACACCCTCCCCAAGTGTCTTGCACTGCGATAATGCTTTTTGCATGGCTGAAATGTGGCCTACGAAAGTAAGCATTTCATCTGCCCAACCCTGCCAGGTGGCCCCTAAAAGGTTATCCATGCAGCCCTCAGGCTGTTAAAAAGGTCCCCCATCCCTGCCGTAAATTGTACTAACACGTTTGAGGCAGACACAAGCTGGAAAGAGTTAAATTTTGATAAGCAGGTGACAAGTGACCAGTAGCTTAGAAAGAAGGGTTAAGTGAGGAAATGGAGTAAATCCTGAACTACCCCTCAGCCTTCTGCCAAAATATTAAGAAACCCTTCAAACCTTTATCTGCCTAAGTCTGGCAACTTTCATTCTTAGCCTGCCAAAGCTCATGAAAACAAAGGATATATACATCTTTGGCTTGATAAAAGCCAAGATAAATGGGGGCAGAAGAGAACTTGTTACAAACGCTGCCTGGTTTTGATGAAGTAAAAATGCCGCCTCTGACATTAAGATGAGGCTTGATTCATTTCCATGTCTCTGCTCCCGGTTTTAATGTAAACACATGTTTTTATTGCCTCCACAGAGCTGCCTTTTTATCATTACCAGATGTCCAGCAGGTTTGCATACTCAACACAAAACAGAATCCTGCCACATGTGCTTTCCATTCACATTTTTACACAGAAAAAGAGTTATCATTGAGCAGATGATTCCCTTTGGATGTGGGGATTTCCACAGCAGAACTAATTTTATTACGCCAAAAACCAAGGGGTACAAATCAGATCTATTAAATCATTGAGAGTGGTGGTGCTCACTTCAGTGGATGTGACTTGGAACTACATATTGTCGAAGCAGGCAATATAATGGCATTGCCATAAGGTCACATTGTGCATAGTACTGCAGGTAAGTAACTGTTGTGTTGCATCCTAAGCAACACCTAGGAAAAGCACGTAGCAGGTAGCAGATGCCATGGGGCCCATGAGTTGTTGGACAGAACATCAGAGCTTTCCTCCTGAAGTCTCTCTTTTAGTATAATAATAATAGTCTTCTGAGTCAACATAGAGTAATGTTGTAACACCAGATCTTGATTTGGCACAGAAAACAAATGAGATGGAGGAGACAGTTCACAAAATCACAAGGGAAGGCAGTGATAGTGGCGACGTGGGAATGATCTAATCACCCACAAGCCTTACATTTTCAATAATTCAAGTGATGAGATTCTACCATTCCTCTTCAGTGACTTTTAGCTGCCCCAATTATTTGCATTTCTGTCACTGAGCCCAAACCCCAAAGCACTGCCAAATATGAAAAGGAACATTTTCCAGTGTTCCTCTACGTGATAAAAACGTCTATGCACAATTACCACCTCTTCAAATACTTTTCATTTTGACAAATTATAGCTTTCTGCTAGAGTGGATCTCTACCCATCGACTCTCCTGACAGCAGAGTATCCATTTAGGGTTAGTGTATCTGTCCCAAGAGTTCTGCTGCTAAGATTTTGTAATCGTTTTATGGGTCCAAAATCAGGAACAGTTACAGGAGTCCTAGGTCTTCCCAATTGCTTAGCCTCTTCTTACAGACTCGACCCGGTCAGATAGCTGTGAAAAGTTCTGATTACCGTATTTTTCGCTCCATAAGACACACTTTTTTCCTCCTAAAAAGTAAGGGGAAATGTCTGTGCGTCTTATGGAGCGAATGCATGGTCCCTGGAGCCAAATTGCCTAGGGGCCAAAAGCAGATTGTGCTCTTTTTTTACAAAGAGAGAAGAGGGTGTTGAAAGGAAGCCTGAACAGCTGTTCAGCAAGAAGATCAGGGAGAGAGATAAGGCTCCCTTTCCAGCCCTGCCCCCTTGCCCAGGCCTCCATTGTTGAATGCAGAGGGAGGATGTTTGTTTCCCCAGCGACATGTGACTGGCTGATTAGATTATCTGTCTGGAAGCTGTAGAAATGGCTCCCTTTCCTAAAGCTGTAGGACTAGAAGCTGCAGAACTGTGAGTTGAACCCCATAAAAACGGGGCTTTTCCTCTTTGAAAAAGAAGCTGCACCACTTTCAGCTGATCCTCAAAAAAACAGGGCTTTTCCCTTTGCAAAAGAAGCTGCACCACTTTGAGCTGATCTTCAAAAACTACAGGGCTTTTCCCTTTGCAAAAAAAGCTGCACCACTTTGAGCTGATCCTCAAAAAAACAGGGCTTTTCCCTTTGCAAAAGAAGCTGCACCACTTTGAGCTGATCCTCAAAAAAGCAGGGCTTTTCCCTTTGCAAAAGAAGCTGCACCACTTTGAGCTGATCCTCAAAAAAACAGGGCTTTCCCCCTTTCCCCCTCTAAAAACTAGGTGTGTCTTATGTTCAGGTGCGTCTTATGGAGCGAAAAATACGGTAGCTTCGTTCTACATTTCCGGTCTATATCTGAGCCAATAAAACATATCTCTTTCCACACACTACCTCTCTGCATGTTGTTGGGTCCACTACAGTATTTACATCACAAAGAGGTGTAGAGTTTGGGGACCATCGCTGTATGTATTTCATTTCTGAGTCCTAAGCCTGGAAGCAAACACATCTGATTTAAGTGGGATTTACATCCAGGTCAGGATGCTTCAGTACTTACGTATCACTTCAACTTTGTAGGTAGCATTGATTTCCCCAATTCTGTTGAATACTCGGCAGGTGTACTTCCCGCTGTCCTCTGGCTTCAGGTTCTTCAAATTCAGCGTCCACTTCTTCCTTTTGTTCTCACCCATCACCTGCGGCATAAGAGGCTTGTTGTCCTTTAACCAGCTGATGTCCGGTCGAGGATTCCCGCTAGCCATGCATTTCAAGCGGACCGAACTCCCGACAGGTCGGGCAATCACTCTCCTTCTCATCTTGGCCGGCTGAGTGAACCGAGGGCGAGCTGCAAAGGCAAGCAAGGCATCAAGGGGGGGAAGAAAACTGCCAAAACGGTATACAGTGAACCAGAGGGTTATGCCCATAAGCAACGAAAGCCAAATCTATAAGGCACTAAGCTACATTGGTGATGCAGAGTCCTCCAGTACAGCATCCTACAAACCTTACAGTTCTTTAGCGCTAACGTTTGGGAACCTTCTAAAACCATCAACACAAGGAAGAATCAGAAGCACACAGAACAATAGTATGAGATAGTTATTATTGTTATACATGCACACATTGCATTTTACCAAGTTCTTGTGTATCGCAGCTTCTTTCTCCTAACAAGGCTTCCCAGGTGGCGCTGTGGGTTAAACCACAGAGCCTAGGGCTTGCTGATCAGAAGGTCAGCAGTTCGAATCCCTGCGACGGGTTGAGCTCCCGTTGCTCGGTCCCAGCTCCTGCCCACCTAGCAGTTCGAAAGCATGTCAAAGTGCAAGTAGATAAATAGGTACCGCTCCGGTGGGAAGGTAAACGGCGTTTCCGTGCGCTGCTCTGGTTCGCCAGAAGCGGCTTTGTCATGCTGGCCACATGACCTGGAAGCTGTACACCGGCTCTGGGCCAATAAAGCGAGATGAGCGCCGCAACCCCAGAGTTGGACACGACTAGATCAAATGGTCAGGGGTCCCTTTACCTTTACCTTTACCAGGCTTCCCACTAAGTACCAAGCTTGCTTTGAAAAGCATTCAATTTGTCTGAGCTGCCTCACAGAATCCTGTGTGTGTGTGTGTGTGTGTGTGTGTGTGTGCGCATGCACACACACACACACACACACACACACACACACACACACACACAGAGATTGTATCAAAGCTTTTTCAAAGAAAGCTAATAAAAACCCATGGACTACCTTTACCCTTCTCAAAAATCTATCTGTGATACTCCAGATCCATTTCAATCAGGGTTTAGGCCTGGTCTTGGTATGGAAAATCCCTTGATCACCCGGTATGATGGCCTCTGTTGGGAGAGAGACAGGGACTGTGCGCCCCTGTTAATTCTTCCTGATATCTAAGCAGCCTTCGATACCATCGACTGTGGTATTCTTCTGAAGTGACTGTCCAAGCTGGGTTGGGTGGCACCAATTCAGTTCTACTTGGGTTATTTTCAGAGGGTGGTGCCGTGAGGTTTGTTTTTATCCCCCATGCTTTTTTAACACCTACATGAAACCAGTGAGTGGGGTCACCTGGAGCTGGAGAGTAAGTTGTCAACAATACGCTGATGATATAGACTGATGATATAAAGACGATAAAATGATGCTATAAAGACTGTCTCAAGGCAAATCTAAAAAAATGTAAAATGAACACTGGCATCTGGGAAACACTGGCCTGCGAGCACTCCAATTGGAGAACAGCCTTTACCAAAGGTGTCATGGGCTTTGAAGACACTCAAACTCAGGACGCAAGGGAGAAACGTGCTAAGAGGAAGGCACGCTTGGCAAATCCACACCGTGATCAACTCCCGCCCGGAAGCCAATGTCCCCACTGTGGAAGGACGTGTGGATCCAGAATTGGCCTCCACAGTCACTTACGGACTCACTGTTAAAACCGTGTTTATGGAAGACAATCTTACTCAGCTACGAGTGATCGAAGAAGGAGGAGGAGGAGGAGGAGGAGGAGGAGGAGAAGGAGAAGGAGAAGGAGAAGGAGAAGGAGAAGGAGAAGGAGAAGGAGAAGGAGAAGGAGAAGGAGAAGGAGAAGGAGAAGGAGAAGGAGAAGGAGAAGGAGAAGATATAGAGCTCTTCTTTGCACCTGCCATCTTATAGCATAAGTGCTCTTAAAATTAAACACTCTGAATGTACTAATTTTAATTACTGAGATACATTGATATGTGTGCATTCTATAAAGGTAAAGGTAAAGGACCCCTGGACGGTTAAGTCCAGTCAAAGGCGATTATGAGGTGCAGCGCTCATCTCGCTTCAGGCTGAGGGAGCTGGCGTTTGTCCACAGACAGCTTTCCGGGTCATGTGGCCAGCATGACTAAACTGCTTCTGGCGCAACGGGACACTGTGACGGAAACCAGAGCGCAAGGAAACACCATTTACCTTCCCGCTGCAGCGGTACCTATTTATCTACTTGTACTGGTGTGCTTTCGAACTGCTAGGTTGGCAGGGGCTGGGACGGAGCAACGGGAGCTTGCCCTGTCGCGGGGATTTGAACTGCCGACCTTCCGATTGGCAAGTCCAAGAGGCTCGGTGGTTTAGACCACAGTACCACCTGTTTCCCTACACATGGATACCTCACTGGATTACTTATTTTACAAAGATGGGCTGAAAAATTTAGATTGAATAGATGAATAGATCTTTTCCTGATCAATAAAGCAATCCCTAAGTGTGGGCTGCAGGGGATAGGTGGACAATGCCAAGTTCATTCCCATAGGGGCTTCTAGCAATTCCAGCATGCAGCTGGGCAAATGTAATCTGCCTACATGCAGGGGACGGATTGGAGACAGATATGCCCTCCTCCCAGCCATTCTTCCTTATCTTCAGGCCAAACAGCAAAACAGAGTGTGTCGGCTCCTCTTTCCCAACACACAACGTGGAAACGGAAAGGATATGCGTAGCTCTCACTATGTGAGCAGGCTTTAAAGTGCAGACTTTCCCTCATAACCTCATCTCCATTCCCCCTCCTGTTCAGCCTGTCCATCTATTCTCACACACTGACCTCATATTTCGGATACATTTGATGGGGGAATCCAGCTCAAACATCTCCCTTATGTACATTGTGCCCCCAGGAACATTTTTAGCCAGAGCAGCAAGTGCCCCCTTCTCTACCCCACCCTGACATTCTGGGTCTCGGCCACGTCAGGATATTTTATTTCAAACTCTTTCTTGCGCAGCACAGAAATGCTTTGCTCTCTGCTCATGAGGCTTTCATGTGTAACCTAATGAACGGGAGTGACTCCGGCATTCAACGACCTAGCAGACAGCTGGAGTGACAAGTGTGATATCCTAGCTCATTCTGTAGGGACTGGTGTGTAAATGTGTAGGTATTCCCCAGATCATCTCCCTGAAAGCGGGAGGCATCCCTTGCAGCGAAAACAATCACGCTCCATGGGAGCTTCAAAAGACAACCCTGTTTGTCAGCAGAGCTATTAGATGTCTGAGCAACGCCACACCAGCCACTTCCACAGCACTTGGCCACTGCGTATCTAGAAGGCAAAAATCCCAGCCCTGTTAAAGCAACTGTTAAGGAAAATGTCCTTAAGGGAAAAGATAGATGATAAGATAAGATAAGATAAGATAAGATAAGATAAGATAAGATAAGATAAGATAAGATAAGATAAGATAAGATAAGAATAATAAATTTTATTTATACCCCGCCCTTCCCAGCCGAACCGGGCTCAGGGCGGCTAACACCAATAAAAATTACAATAAAATATAAAAGGAAGAAAAACCGTTAATTAAAATACAGATTAAAATACAGTTTAAAATTTAAATGCAGCTTCGTTTATCGCCCAGTCAAAACCATAAGGGGAGGGAAAAAACATCAGACTGAGTCCAACCCGAAGGCCAGGCGGAACAGCTCTGTCTTGCAGGCCCTGCGGAAAGATGTCAAATCCCGCAGATAAGATAAGATAAGATTTATTCTCATTGTACAAGTACAACGTTGTACAAGTGCAACGAAATTGGATGCCATCCCATAAAACCAAAACAAAAAAAAAGCACAAAAAACAAAGAAACACATTTTCAGCCACGCATGCACATACATACCCATCACACTCTCCAAGGTCATATTATCTGGTTACAGCATTTAAGATGGTTATAGCTCTTGGGTAGAAACTATTCTTCAATCTATTTGTTCTTGATCTGATTGTTCTATATCTCTTGCCCGAAGGCAGTGGTGCAAAAAGACTATATCCCAGATGAGATGGATCCTGTAAAATGTTGTTTACTTTTTCAAGGCCCAAACTGCTTTTGGAGAACACTGGATCGACTCACTCTCAGTCTAGCGCCATTCCTTTCACTTCTAGTCTATCAATCTACCTTGCCACACACAGGTGTTATTTTGAGGCATTTGCTCCTTGATTCATTCAGGTTTGCCATGCTGCTTTTATTGCAATTGCTACTGTAATTATCTGTATGCATTGTGTGTGTGTGTGTGTGTGTGTGTGTGTGAAGCCTTTGCACGTTCAGGCAAACACTTGAACATGCTTTATTTGATATGCAAATGCCTAATTGCAGTTGATGTATCTGGGTACACACTGATATTTTTGGCTAAGTAGCAATCTCAATACCTCCTATTCACCACCAGGACTGTGGCACAAGGAGGTGGGACTAACTCTTTCCCATGTGTTGCATGCTGCGATACCCACTGAAAATGGCTCTGTCTGAAGCTGGTACTGCTGTCAAAAGAAGCTCCCCTCCCATGGCAAATAGCACAGAGAAAAGGGTTAGTCCCAGCCCCGTATCCCTTGCCCTGATCCCAATCAGTGCTATTTAACAGCAACAAATATGCATTTTGGAGCCAAACTAAGCAATGCATGGAAATACAGTGGGACCTTGACTTACGACGATAATGCGTTCCGACGCAATTTTCGTAAGTCGAAAACATTCGTAAGTCGAATCCCCATAGGAATGCATTGAGCGAAAAAAATTCGTAAGTCGAAAATTCGTAAGTTGAAAATTCGTAAGTCGAAAAAATCCTATTAAAGCGGCCGCGACTTCCATTTGTAAGTCGAAAAATTCGGTTGCGACGGCCATTTTGTTTCTCCCGGAAGTCATTCATAAGTCGAAAAACACGTAAGTCGAATCGCTCGTAAGTCGAGGTCCCACTGTATTGTGGTTTGCCGAAAGCCACTCAGCAAGATTCTTTCCTAAACAGAGATTTTAACGTGGATTTCCAATGCCCAAACCCAACCATTTAGGCACTGAGTACACTGTCAAGGCAGTGTAGAAGAGGTGCCATTTCTGAGATGCTTAATCTACCCTCTAAAACTTTGGGAGAGCATCAGGAAAGATAGTGAAATAAACAGAAATCTGCTCTTATTCCTTTATGGGGTACACAAGAGCCTTCCCAGGTTCTCCATCGGTAGGAGTAAATTTACAGAGGCCAACCAGAGAAAAATTGAGAAGCAAAATTTTATTATATCTGTTGCAACAGAGACCCTCACTCCCAAAATGGAGGAGGGAGGAGGAACCCACAACAATGGTGTGCCAGCTCCTATATAGACTTTTGAAATTCCCCCCTCCCGCTCAAGACCACCCCCTATACATCATACATACATCACAAAAAGGGGTGTAACCCAGGACCACCCCCCAGATACATCACAGCTACATCATGAAAGGGGAGGTCTGGTAGCAGTAATCTGAGCATCCTTGACCCTCTCCATGCCTCCTCTTGCCCTCCACCCAAAAACCCATCAAGTAAAACAAAAGAGATATTTACATTTCCCTGTTTCCTAGCCAAGTTAATCACACCCTTTTGTCTGGCACTCAGGTATCAGGAAGCCAGGATTATCACTTTATTTTCCTGAGACAATCCCCCTCCTTCCTTGCAGAGAAACAGTTTGTCAGTTTGGGAGTCAAAATGGAGACAGGTCTGTCTTCCTGTGCTGCTTCAGACATGTGGCCTTGTTTTGCTTGGCACACTTATGAACAATTATTATAATATATATATATATATAAGACCTTGATATTCTTACAACAATAGATTAGGAAGCATGTTAAGTCAGCACGCCTTTCATGATTCTGTCCATGAGATCTACCTGTATCTTGCTGAGTATGACTACAACCTACCAAACAACTCTGGGGTGCCCAATTCAGAAACATTTCTAGGCTTGTCTAATTAAAAAGGCAGTGATAGAGTTCACATACATGACCTGGAAGTCAACTAGAAAGGGGAGAGATGGGAATTACCACATGTCTCACCAATATTTGCAGTCCCTAATATTTTTTTGGGGGGGGGTGGAGGTTGAGTCTACACTGGTTTATCCTGCATGCTTGTTCCTTATGTTACCTTCTTTCCTTCAAAGTAACTCTAAAAACCCAGGCTTTATGATAAAGCTACAGTACAATGAAATCCCGAGAACAGGTAACTCTGAAATAGCTAACCTTGCTGGCTTGCTTAGTGTTGCCCCCAATATGTTATCCATGGTCTGCCTTCTTCCTGTCTTCCCCTCATTTCTGTCCCAGGCATCTAGATTAGTCAAGTGCTCATCTTGTTCACAACAATCGGAAAGGAAAGCAATACTTTTGGAGTGTGTTTGCTTGCTCTCTATCTCTTTCTCTCTCTGAAATAGGTAAAGTGATTACCTGCCTCACCTAAGCTGCTCTCCATTTCTCTGTATGTTACACTGAAGCCAGATCAAACAGTTGTGAAATTTCTCCTCCAGAAAAAAAAAATGGAATGCAAATGGGGGTGGGGGAAAGAAAGGATGCCAAGTTAACAAAGGAGAAAGAAAGAAAGAAAGAAAGAAAGAAAGGCAATGAAAAGGGGAGTTATCTTTCTCTTCTGTAAACACCTGCTCCAAAATCTGTATAATTTGCTGAAGCTTTGCTAGCTAGACCAAAAGGGTCAAAGGAATTTTGTACAAAGCACCTCGTATTTCATGTTCTTTTTTCAAGAGTTCCACTACACAATTCAAAGTGTTGGTGCTGACCTAAATGGCCTTGGGCCAGTGTACCTGAAGGAGCATCTTCACCCCCATTGTTCAGCCCAGATCATGTGAAGCCAAATAATTTAAACAACTAAAAGATGCCGTGTGCCAACATGGGAGGCTATATGGGTTTCCTGACTAGCTGTTAGATCCCTGTATATAAGCAAAATATGTGACAAAAGCAAAGGATAACATTTAGAAATACAAAGTTGTGATTGTTTCTCTAGTTCAGAGTAGCATTATTACATTTTTGATTGCTCATGCCATGACTTGACTTCATAAAATCTGTTGTGCTATTTTAAATCAAGTGTTTCTAAGAGAAAACAGACAGCAGCAAACACAGATGTTATGTTGTGGTAGTTCTTAGTTATCTGCAAAACCAGCTGGAGGATTTCCACTTTGCAATAGTGTCTCTCATATTTTTGTGTTGTTTTTTGTGTGTGGAAAACTCAGTTGTCAGTTTGAACTGTAGCAGGTATTGATTGCACACCAATTTAAACAATTACTCAACTTAGGTAAATAGTCTTGATGTATTTGTCCCTCTGTGTTTACCTTATTACTGCGCGGTATCATGGGTTAGAAACTTCAAGGTTGTTTAAAGAGTCATTAAACAAGACACAAAGGTGAACTGATGTTACAGGTTAAAGTGTCACAAAAATACAGATAGATAGAAAGAAAGAAAGATAACCCTATCACAACAATGCAGATATTTTGGCAAGAAGAGTTTGAAATATGAGAATGCATATTCTGCCAAAAATACAAGGTGCAAGTATGATGCTGTTAAAATGTTCCAGTTACAGGTAGGTAGCCGTGTTGGTCTGTCATAGTCAAAACAAAATAAAAAATAAAAAAAAATTCCTTCCAGTAGCACCTTAGAGACCAACTAAGTTTGTTCTTGGTATGAGCTTTCGTGTGCATGCACACTTCTTCAGATATCTGAAGAAGTGTGCATGCACACGAAAGCTCATACCAAGAACAAACTTAGTTGGTCTCTAAGGTGCTACTGGAAGCTGTTAAAATGGTCAGACATTGAAATGGCCACCCGAACTGTCAGAAGGAAGATTAGCATCAGCGGTACTACAATAATAAATCTAAACTACATTAAAAAAAATAAAATCAGTCGAAGTCTATTTGGCTGCAATATGTGTTTGCTCCACAGGAATAATATCTTGCCAGTGAAGTCCCTGTTAACTGGAACTGTGTTCTGTCTTCTTATACTCTAGCCATAACATAAAAAATGGTAAAGGACCCCTGACGGTTAAGTCCAGCCGCAGGAGTGGTACCTATTTATCTACTTGCACTTTGACATGCTTTCGAACTGCTAGGTTGGCAGGAGCTGGGACTGAGCAACGGGAGCTCACCCTATTGCAAGGATTCGAACCACCGACCTTCTGATCGGCAAGCCCTAGGCTCAGTGGTTTAGACCACAGCGCCACCAGTGTCCCACATAGCTAGTAAACATAGTAAGCATAACATAGCTAGTAAAATTGAATGTGTCCTTGCTTACCCCAGAGCTTTCCAGAATGATCTTCAGATTCACTATTGGGCACTTCCGGTGCTAGACTCTCTCTTCCTGAACTTGCATCATCTAGATTCAACGACAGGGAAAGGAGAAACAGTTTAAATCATCATAAAGCAGCATCTGAACTGGAACGCAGCTGTGCTTTTGCAGGAACTGAATTAAATGGCACATTCCAACACGCTGAATATGTTTTTGCTACCTGCTGCCAGTTCAGTTTCTTTCCTGTTTTTTTAGCTTTTCAGCTGGCTACTAACATGATGGGAGATTAATTAATGCTTCCATTAATAGCGAACCTTTTGTTTATGTTTACAGACTGGCGTTCCCAAGGAGGAGATGGAACTGTTTTATACTCCTTGCAAATGATGGCATAAATCAAAATTATAGCTGAGGAGGCAACTGAGACTTCTGGGAACTGGCCATATTGGAGGCAACATTTCACAGAATTCAGAAAAATCCAGGAAGTGAAAAACTGCTTCATTTATTTTGAAGCTTGCATGGTGCCTTTCTATAAATCTGTGCTTATTTGGGCCAATGAAACTGTTTGGGAGACCAGCAGTGGGAAAAAGCTGTGCTGAAGGGAAAGCATCAGTGCTGAATGTTACTTTATTAAGGACAAAGCAGATGTTGTTGTGCTTATGAGAATTGGACAAGGTGTGGGGAGACCTCGCTTCGAATCCTTGCTCAGACATAACACTCTCTCGGTGACCCTTGGCCACTTCACCAACTTTCAGCTTGACCTACTTCACAGGTGGTTGGGAGGATAATGTGGGGGGCCATGTATGTTACCTTGAGCTCCCCAGAAAAAAGGCAGGATGCGCATGTAATAAATTACTAAAGGTAAAGGGACCCCTGACCATTAGGTCCAGTCGTGACCGACTCTGGGGTTGCGGCGCTCATCTCGCATTATTGGCCAAGGGAGCCGGCGTACAGCTTCCAGGTCATGTGGCCAGCATGACTAAGCGGCTTCTGGCGAACCAGAGCAGCGCACGGAAACACCGTTTACCTTCCCGCTGCAGTGGTTCCTATTTATCTACTTGCACTTTGACGTGCTTTCGAACTGCTAGGTTGGCAGGAGCAGGGACCAAGCAACGGGAGCTCACCCCGTCATGGGGATTTGAACCGCCGACCTTTCCATCGGCAAGCCGTAGGCTCTGAGGTTTAACCCACAGCGCCACCCGCGTCCCAATAAATTACTACCCTTATGCATAAAAGAAAGAAAGCACCACCCCATTGTTGCTGTCCCCCTGCTCTGTTCCATCTAGGTAAGCGGGGTGGCTGCTAATGTTGTGAGGCCATCTCTGTGGCACCAACACAGACACGCCGACTGCTCCTGAGCCTAGTGAGCTGACTGGTGCCTCAGTCTACCCTTCTGTATGTCCTCAGACTGGTGCCTCAGTCTACCCTTCTGTATGTCCCACGCAAGGGCAACTCTGACAAGACCTGCATCTTGTACTTTGTCCTTCTAAAATCAGGCTGCAATGGAGGTTCTAAAAGGAAGAACAAGCAACCAGGTGCATCCCACACCAAAGATACAATGGCCTAGTGTTCTCGAGGATGCTCTGGAAAACGCTCCGTGCACATGCTTCCAACTCGGAGCAGCAGAGTTCTGCCTACTGCACTTCTCAAAACTGCAAATTTACCATTGCAAGTTTCTGCAAATCGTTAACGAACTCAAAAAGAAATTTATAAGGAACCATTCAGGGCATATTTGGAGCTATTTATTACAGGTAAAGGTAAAGGGACCCCTGACCGTTATGTCCAGTCGTGACCGACTCTGGGGTTGCGGCGCTCATCTCGCATTATTGGATGAGGTAGCTGGCGTACAGCTTCCGGATCATGTGGCCAGCATGACTAAGCCGCTTCCGGCGAACCAGAGCAGCGCACGGAAACACCGTTTACCTTCCCGCCAGAGCGGTACCTATTTATCTACTTGCACTTTTGATCTGCTTTCAAACTGCTAGGTGGGCAGGAGCAGGGACCGAGCAATGGAAGCTCACCCCGTCGCGGGGATTCAAACCACCGACTTTCTGATCGGCAAGCCCTAGGCTCTGTGGTTTTACTAGCTATTACAGGTAGCTAGTAGCAAACAGACATATGGCAATAATATACTGGAAACGAAGATTTTGAAAACGCAGCGCCAAGCCCTGAAATTCTACAGGGGAAGACAGTAAAAAGATCCATTAAATGCCCACAGGACTTCCTTGCAGATTTTAAGCAGAGGTTTTGTCAATTAGAACTTAATCCTGCACAGCCCTGTATAGCAAGGCTGGACTCCTCTCTTTTGTCTCCTGCCTCATGTTACAGTATGCCCACCAGAGTGCAGCCCCCTCCCGCCCCCAACTCCACTCATGCACACCAACTAATTGGCATTCTCAGCTGCACTTGACAGGCTGCCAAGCCTTTCATGTGAACCAAATTGCTGTGAATGCGCCAGATCCTTTGAAGATCTCTGCTCGTTACCCAGCCAAATCCTCAAACTGTGGAGCTGCAAGCAAGGATCAGGAAAGCTCTCCCCCCAAAATAAAAAGTTTGAAGGATGGGCGTGGGTGAATTAAAAAAATGCAGATAAGGTGAATATATTGAACAGAAGGGTTTCAGAAAACATCATGGCAGGAGAAGGCCAGCGTTTGGTGGAGTGGGGGAGGGATTGTGCCAGAGGTAACTGCTGGAATGCAGAGAAGGTGACCACTGTTGCTGTTGCTGAGTAAAAATAAAGAAATCTACAATCAAACTTTCATGCTCATTTACAGGGTGCATGGATTTAAATCATGGCAAGAAGGGAATGAAATCAATTTTGATTTTGCAGCACTGTATACAATTACACATATTTATTGGTTACAGTAGCAACTGAAACATAATCGGTTTGCATGCAATAGACTTTTGCACTACATAATTGGATCAGCTTAAAGACAAGGGAGCAGTTGTCAAATTCGTGCCTGTATGACAAGCAAGATGACTTCCTTGAAATCCCCAGAACGTTTCAGAAGGTGCTCGTAGTTACTGAGAAGTGTGGTGTTTCTCCGTGAAAGTAAATTTCTACACTGTTCTGTGAGTAGAGTTATCATAACAGATTCCTAGGGAAATGAACTCAATGCAAATCTCAATCAAGTAGTTTGGGGTAATTGGAATAAATGATTGTGGAGGTGGGATCAGCTGAATATTCTGATAAAATACAACATTGTGTTTCCTGGATCCTACTTGTCAGCCTGGGAAGGAAAACTCTGATCCCTAAACCTCTGCTGCCTTGAGGCTATACTCATTAGTGAGGAAGTCTTTGGGAGACTAAGGAGTAAGCCCTACACAAATCTGGAGTGGAGTCCCTAAGGCGGTTGGATGGCTCCTTGTACGTCTCCTTCTAGTAACTTTTTCAGCCAAGCTGGTGCCAAATGCATCGCTCTGCTTTCCTTGGGACCACATCGGCAAGGCCGAGAAGGGGGTGGGTCTTGTCTCCTGGGCAGCCCAGGACCTCCATACACACTGCCCAGATCTGTGCCCCAGGGAGGTGACTTTGGTGCTGCTAACACAGCAGTTTGACTTCATCCCTGGAGGAGCACCCCATTGTCTCTTGGGACAGGCAGATGCCAGCAACAACTACCACCTGTGATGGCTTAGGTCTCATAGGAAACCACAGTAAATACTGTGTGCACTGGGGCTAAATAATGAAGTGAATCATGGTGATTTGGAATGAGTTTGCCCTTATCCATGTTGAGCCATTAAGTCAACAAAGCATCCCGAGTTAGATCAAAGTTCCCACAAAGCTTGGTGTTGCTCTGTTTTTCTGTCCGCGATCTCTCTATGTTTTTGTCTGTCTCTGTTTCTCTACTGTAGTTCCATGGGCTTTTTCAAGAAAACAAGGTAGACTCAGGAGGCTAGGCCTAGAGAGCACAGCAACTCGTCCTGGTAGATACTGCCCCTATGAGGCAGTTGTGGGGACTGAAGGTCCCTACCTTCCCACAGTTGTCTAAGTTTCCTCCTCCCCCGGGTCCTTCCCAAGCAATCTGAGACTGTGCCGCTGTGCCTGTCTTTGTCTTGCCCTCTTCATACCTCTGCGGGTTCTGGGAGACATGGGTGGGGAGGGGAGCTGGTCACAGCAGGAAAGGGAGACCCCCCCCCAGCTTCTTAACCAGCCTGATTCATCTCTGCCTCTTGGTCCCCCTGTTCTCCAGCCTCCACTTTTGCCTCTGGCAGACTCTTCCTGCTCACAAAACCTGGTTACTTCTACAGCTTCCGACACGTCCTCCTTCCAGTCTTCTCCATCTTCTCCCTCTGACCACTCATCGTCGTCCCACCACCAACCCCCGAGCTCTGAGGGCTCCCCAGCTGGCATCTCCCACCACTCCTCAGAAGCCAGTCAGTCAATGACATCAAGTGGAACGAGAGGCGGAGGAAGAATGAGGCAAAGGCTAATATCTCCACATATTTGATACAAAACAACAGAAAAGGCCATTCCAAAGGAGCAGCTCTCTGCCATCAAGAGATCCAGTGTTGTTTAAAGTATTTCCCTAAACATTTTTAGTGGTCTTCCTTTCATGTGAAAAGTGTGTGAAATTAGGGTGCACCCTCCCTCAATTTTTTAATCTTTTTTTAAGGAAACGTAGTAGGGAATTCCATGTCCATTACACATTGTGTGAAATAATGCCAATCCAACTCACGATGGCGTCATTTTATAAAGCTGCCTCATGCTTTCCCCAAACATCATTCTTCCCATCCTCAACCCACAAAGTTAAAGAGCTCTAAAACACATTAAGCCTTCTCTATTGGGCAAATAGTCTGGCTTATTCTGAGCCACTTGAAACCCTTCACAGTTTAAAGCAGCACAGTAAATCAGAAATTATGAGTTTTCATGCATGCATTTTCCAAACCACAGCTACTACCATTTTTCCCAGGAACTTAAAAAGATGCTGTTGCTAATATGCATCTAATTAAACTTGCGGCCTATCCTTCACTCCCTTGCTTTCAAACTGAATGTTCACTTGGATGTAAATGCAAATGTGCATTCTAATCCCTATCAAGATAAACACATGGACAGGGCCGTCTTTAGCATATGCACCACCAGGGTGCAAAGATCCGCCCAGCACCCCCAAATTTAGTTTAGCTGTCCCCATATTTTTAGGGGGGGCAAACTCATTGTTGAGCTTTTTTTGGGAGGGGGGAAGCCAAAGTTGTTCACTTTGGGGGGGGGAGGAAAATCGCTTACCTGTAACAACGATGCAGCGGGAATAACTGCTTTTGTTTCCTCACTCATTGGGAATATTTTGACACTACGGAGTAGCAGAGCGATGGAAGAGGTGGGGGCTTTCGCTCCATTGCTTTTTACTGCTGCCAATCGAGAGGGACCGGTATAAAGCAGGTATACATTTGGCGCCCCCAATAACACTTTTGGCGGCCCCCAGAATTTGGCGCCCAGATGCACCGCACCACTTGCACCCCCAGGTAAAGATGGCCCTGCGCCTGGATGCACACCCCAGTGTTCCACTGAAAGCAAAGTATCGCAGATAAGACAGAATCTGGGCTTAAATCTGCATTAAATCGGGTGCAGAATGCCGCGGCGAGGCTCTTTACAGGGTCCTTGCCGCGGGATAACATTCATCCAGTGCTTTACCAGCTGCACTGGCTCCCGGTGGAGTACAGGATCAGGTTTAAGGTGCTGGTTTTGACCTTTAAAGCCCTATGCGGCCTCGGACCCTCGTACCTACGGGACTGCCTCTCCTGGTATGCCCCGCAGAGGACCTTAAGGTCCACAAATAACAACATTTTGGAGGTCCCGAGCCACAAGGTTGTTAGACTGGTTTCAACTGGGGCCAGGGCCTTTTCAGTACTGGCCCCAACTTGGTGGAACGCTCTGTCACAAGAGACCAGGGCCCTGCGGGATTTGACATCTTTCTGCAGGGCCTGCAAGACAGAGCTGTTCCGCCTGGCCTTCGGGTTGGACTCAGTCTGATGTTTCCTCCCCTTATGGTTTTGAGTATGGGTGATAAATGAAGCTGCATTTAAATTTTAAATTTTAACCTGTATTTTAATTAACGGTTTTTCTTTCTTTCTTTATTGTAATTTTTATTGGTGTTAGCCGCCCTGAGCCTGGTTTCGGCTGGGAAGGGCGGGGTATAAATAAAATTTATTATTATTATTTATTATTATTATTTAGATGCACATCTGGTTAGGCCCACAGAAAGCCCAACAATACAGACCAATCTAGCGAGTTATATGCATGCAGAAGAAGGTGTCTGGCCATGTGCAAAGCTCCTTAGATGGTCTGGGTGAGAAAGCCCTGGGTGTGATAACTGGTAAGAGGCATACGAAAGGGATGGGGGAAAGGGGATATTACATGGTAGGAACAAAATGCACAACAGCAAACCTTCACACTTGCATGTTTTCATTACTCATTTTGGCAGCTGGGATAATGGGATGTGTTTTCAGGGTGGTATCTCAAGAGATTCCATTGGTGCCCTGATTGAAACTGATGCAATTGCCACAGTTGAGACGCCTGCATGTATCCTAGAACTTGAAGAAAAACAAACAGAGCAGATCAACCAATGTGAAGTGCTGCAATAACTTTGTGCTTAATCCAAACTCTTAACATTTAGAAACCATGTTTGCAGAATTGGTTGTTTCCCTAATATTAAGTTAATTGAGGTGTTTGCTTGTTTTTGGTTTGAGGCTCATGTTACATTTTCTAGTGCACTCTCTGTAGTTGGTTTCTAGTTCTTCTGCCTTTGAATTTCGACAGTTTATTGCAAAACAAAGAATGGCAGATTTAGCTGCAAATGCAGGCCTTACAGAAAGGCAAACCAGCTGTCCTTTCTGGCTAGCAGCAAACTTTCCATAACTTTAGTGGCAATATAATGGAGGCACCAGCTTGTTCGTTGCTTCTTCTTCTTCTTCTTCTTTGCTATAGCTGAGAGGAGATTTTTCTCCCTTGAATTCCAAGTAGTCATAAAGAACCCTGCTAGGAAAAGCAATAAAATTCTGCTAAATAGATAAATTTTGACTTCCACTGAAAATTAACAGGAGGAAAGCAAAGACTCCAGAATACCCTGAGGACAAAGCTTAATATGCCAGAATTAACATTACAAAATCGATATATCTTAGTTGAATCCCATGTGCAAATTAGAAGAGAAATGGGGGGGGGGGGTTAAGAGGACAGCAGAAGTCCCTGTCCTTGTTGAAAGAATGTGTGTTGGGGAGGTGAGGGTCAACCAGATCCTTCTCCTTGCCCCAAATCCTCCTACAGCCATACTTTCTATGGAAAAGACAGCAGATGAATTGCCTGGAATCATCCGATGGATTGCTTGGCTTGGTCTTAGAGCAACTGTGCTGATGTTATGTACTGTACTTCATATGTGAACCTCCTAGTCCATCCACATCTTAGACCTCAGCTAGCTAAACATGTTCAACTGGCCTTGTAGCCATAAGAAATCGATGTGTGCTCATCTCTGGTGAGGCAGGAGAGTAGGCAAGCAGAAGGTTAACTTCTCCAGTAGTAGTTTATGGGCCAGGTGTCTAAAAATGGGGTGGTCATTACCATCTGAGATGAATAGATGATGTCGATTTGGAGGAACATATTAAAATTATCAGTCTTGTTGGCCGTCAATAAGGAGTAGCTTTAAGATGGTACTGAGCACTCCATTTAGAGGTCTACATACTGTATTTGGAAGGCAGGATGCTGGCTGGAGTAGCACTATTGATTTACACCAGGAATGCTACCTCAACAGAGATATGATTGATCAGTGTCAGACAGCAAGCTTAATGAATAAACTTTTAGTATATATTACACACACTTTATCCTCTATGAACACATTTCATCAGAGAAATGTTGGGAGGGTATGGAGTTATCTGACCCCAGAGCCATCTGAAGGCAACCCTGTATAGGGAAGTTTTTAAATGTTTAATGTTTTGTTATGCTTTTATATATGCTGGGAAATCACCCAGAATAGCTGGGCAACCCAGTCAGATGGGTGGGGTATAAATAGTAAAATGATGTTGATGATGGTGGTGGAATAGGATGTCACTATTTTCATCAGAGAAATGTTGGAGGGTATGTGTCATATTGACAGGTATTTTGCTAGCTGTTATGAACAGTAAAAAGCAACAACACATATTTGAGTAAAAATGTTTGGTTATGGATAAATCTGAACAAAAAAATGTTTATAAGCTATTCCTGAGTCTGGAACAGAAAGATTTGTACTTGGCTTTCAGAAGATCTTTGCTTTAGACAGCAGTGAGCCCCTTGGTTTAAACTAGCAACAGATTCTGGCCAGGACTCGTTTATTCAGTTAAAAACACAACCCCAGCGTTTCTCTGCAGTCCACATAGTAGTTCAGATTTGTAATGGGACAATGCCAGTCCCTGCACTCAAAACAAAATAAAATAAAGTCCCTGCACTGACTGGCTTGTGGCTGGCTTGGGCGCTTTTGATGTCAGGGACCTTGAAAGTCCCATTTCACAGATGAACCAGCTTTACATAAATAAACAAAGTGACCTTTGAACTAAAGCCTGAGACCTGAGCGCACTTCAAAGACCGTGTGTGTGTGTGTGTGTGTGTGTGTGTAGAATGAAGCAATCAGCAAGCATCATTAATGCAGCTGCTGGCTCAAAGCACAACTCCTTGGAATAGCGCAACTCTTTAAAAGAACAAGGGGTGCGAGCGAATAAAGAAGAGAACGAAAGGGTGGGCAAGGAATGAGAGGAGAGGGAAAGTGACGTAATCTGGTCAGGCTTGAAAAAATCTTAATGAGGATTTCTCTCGGTAATAAATGAAAGATCCAGCACAAGGCCACTTAGGAATTTGTTAAGAAACCTCAAAGCAAGGCCCAAATCATACTATGCTTCCCATTGCAATCATAGCAAGACAATCTTGAAATCTCTTTGCTTATGGTCAATTTATATTAGCCAGACATACAAGGCCAAGATCTCTGGATCCCTTGGAGGGCCAATTAAGAATGGGTCTGCACTGAAGAATTTGGGTATCTTGTCAAGGTGTATTGTTTCATTATGCCCATCTTTCTGCTTATACACCTTGCCTTATTGTGCTCTCTCTGCGGCTTTATCTTGAACCCATTAATTTTTTGAACAATGGAACCACATCTCTTTTAAGAAAATGCTGTGCTGCAGAAAAGAACCCCCCCCCCTTAATAGCGTCCAGGTCAAGGGAAGTAACAGTACTACTCTTTTCGGCCTTGGTCAGACCACACCTGGAATGCTGCGTCCAGTTCTGGGCACAACAATTTAAGAAGGATGTTGACAAGCTGGAAGGTGTGTAGAGGAGGGGAACCAAGATCATCAAGGGTCTGGAAACCAAGTCTTATTGGGAATTGGGTATATTTAGCCTGGAAAAGAGGAGACTGAGAGTAGATATCATAGCCATCTTCAAATATCTGAAAAGCTGTCACATGGAAGATGGAGCAAACTTGTTTTCTCCTGTGCCAGAGGGTAGAACCAATGGATTCAAGTTACAAGAAAGGAGATTCTGACTCAAAATCAGGAGGAACTTTCTGGCTGTTAAGAGCTGTTTGACGGTGGATTGGACTCCTTCAGAAGGTGGTAGACTCTCCTTCCTAGGCATTTTTTAAAGCAGAGGTTGGAGGGTCATCTGTTGTGGATGCTTTAGTTGAGATTCCTGCATTGCAGGGGGTTGGACTAGATGACTATCCGAGTCCCTTCCAACTCTAAAAGGTAAAGGTAAAGGGACCCCTGACTGTTAATTCCAGTTGCGGACGACTCTGGGGTTGCGGCGCTCATCTCGCTTTATTGGCCGAGGGAGCCGGCGTACAGCTTCCAGGTCATGTGGCCAGCATGACAAAGCCGCTTCTGGCGAACCAGAGCAGCGCACGGAAACGCCGTTTACCTTCCTGCTGCAGCGGTACCTATTTGTCTACTTGCACTTTGACGTGCTTTTGAACTGCTAGGTTGGCAGGAGCAGGGACTGAGCAACGGGAGCTCACCCCGTCGCGGGGATTCGAACCGCCGACCTTCTGATCGGCAAGCCCTATGATTCTATGGCTCATAGGTGTTGTAGCCCTGAAGGGCCACAGGTTCCCCTTGCCTGGCCTAAAGGAGTCCCATGGTGCTTCTACAGATACAACATATGCAACAGAAAAGGGAAGCAGTATCTTGTCATAACTTGCCATAGCTACAAGAACACTTTTTTTGACCCTGACCCCCATCACGGTGCTAATTTGAGCTACTCTTGCCATTACAGATAACAATTCCGCAGAGAAAAAGATTTATGCTATACTGAGACAAAATAACACAAGCACGGCCTTTTAAATACTGTGTTATGAATGAAGTGGTATAAAGTGAAAACATTCCAAATAATGCCACCTGTTTTTATTAATAATATTAAATTTCCTGCTTCTGGGATTGCAATCTATTTTAATAAACAACTTTTTGCCTACTCTTCTACGAGAAGTTGACTACTATGGTATATTATTACATGCTAACTGCTGAAGTTTAAAATGGATAAGGAATCCGTATCCAAAAACAGCAATTTGTAAGCCATAATCTCATACCAATCTAATTAATGTGATACCTGAGATGTGTTTCTTTTGAGACACAGGAGCCCGAGTGGCTGAAATTGCCAGAAACACTGAAGGGTGAAACTGGGGGCAAAAGGATGTTTACCGCCATTTTAAAAAGGCATTGGTACAAGTCACGAAGACAATCCAAGGAACTGGTTTCCGCAGTGGTAAATCATAGTTTCAAAGCCAGGTTAAGGTGGGTTGGGGCCACCACTTACTGTAAAAGGGGGTTAAAAACACCCACTGTTTAAGACCTCGGGGATTGCTACAGCCTGCTATCCAAGCAACTCACTCACCAACTGTTCTCACTTGAAAGCTCATTGAAAAACACTGAATAAAAAAAGCAGCCAAGCTGGTTCATCTCACGAAAATTGCTTAGCACAGGAATCACCAATCCAATGACCCTCGTGATTTGGGGGGTTTATATGGCTGGCCCTTCTTTTGCCTGTGTCCTGTATGACAATGGGAGAGAGGGTGGGGAGTGAGAGGGAGGTATATACAGATGTGTTGTCTGCAAGGAAGAGCTGCAGAATTAATATTGGCACGTGTGCTTTTTTAACTTGCTCATAAACATCCTAAACTTAGGACTGAGCAGTGAGGTGGCCAAGTTTGAGGGTGACACTGAATTGTCCAGGGTTGTTAAAACAAAATGGGAATTGTGAAGAGCTCCAGTAAGATTTCTCCAAACTGGGCGGCGAAATGGCAAATGCCATCCAATCTGAACAAGTGTAAAGGGATGCATGTGAGGGAAATATTTCTCAATTTCACATATGTCATAGGGTCTGAACTGGTGGTGACTGACCAGGAACAAGGGCAAAGATGTTGTGTGGCAGCTGTGAAAAATGCAAATTCCGTGTTAGGGATTATAAGGGAAATGAAGACTGTCCATGGCATAAGGGCATTAGGCAAATATATGGTGTAACTATGGTGTAACTGCTTTATCCCACCCTCCCACCCCTCACCCCATGGCAGCAATTTTGTGACTGGCAACCACAGCATTTTATCAAAATTCAGAATGTGCTCACTGGTCCAAAAATGTGGCCTCTGGCTTTAGAAGGTTGCCTGTACATTTTGCTTCATAACTTTTCTCCTAGGAGGGTTAGAGGCGAGAGAGACAGACAGAAAGAAAGACAGACAGCAACTGCAATTGCTCCAATTGTACCATTATAATCTGACTGTGCATAGTTTAAAACACACTTTGGTTTAATGAGCATGAACACACTCTTGGCTGTACCGTGAAAGGGAAAAAATATGCCAAGAACCAAAATGCCAGAGTTTGGCTTTTTGCTATGTGTAAACCTGGCTTTGCAGTTTGTTTTCACTCATTTGTCTGGAGAGATATGTGAACCCAGGTTCACATACAGTGGCAAGCCAGAGTCTGGTTTGTTTCTGGCTTGTTTCCTGCACCCGGAGCATAGTCCAGAGTGTGGAAAGAGCAACGGTAGTTTATTTTAAGCTACAATTTAGTATTGCCGGCAAACATGGCAACACACTTAATTCATAGGATTCTGAAATCCTATGAAACTGACATTAGATTAACAGATGCTAAATTTATTCATTAATCCATTTTTGTGAATCCAGAACTCACATGAATTCTCTGGCTAGCTTGAACTCAAATAATTGAAGGTCAGGCCAATTTTCTGCTCTACAGTTCATTACTTGAACTTCAGCATTGTTCCTGCTCTGCAAGGGGTGCTTGCAGTGCAATTGTTCTTTTATTTATGATATGCACCAACAAGCACATTACACTGTCATTGCAGAAGGTAAAGGCAAAGGATCCCTGACAATTAAGTCCAGTTGCGGACGACTCTGGGGTTGCGGCGCTCATCTCGCTTTACTGGCCAAGAGAGCCGCCGTACAGCTTCCGGGTCATATGGCCAGCATGACTAAGCCGCTTCTGGCGAACCAGAGCAACGCACGGAAACGCCGTTTACCTTCCCGCCAGAGCACTACCTATTTATCTACTTGCACTTTGACGTGCTTTCGAACTGCTAGGTTGGCAGGAGCTGGGACGGAGCAACGGGAGCTCACCCCGTCGCGGGGATTCGAACCGCCGACCTTCTGATCGGCTCTATAGTTTAGACCACAGCGCCACCCACTGCAGAAGGAGAGCATAAATTCTTCAAGAGGAGGAAAATAGCAGGTTGTTCAACTTTCTGACAGATGCAGAAAATTGCAACCATGCGGGAAATAGCACTGGGCAAAAAGGGAGCGCTAATAATTGCAACGATACAGAAACTGAATTGGGGTGTGTGTGTGTGTGTGTGTGTGTGTGTGTGTGTGTGTGTGTGTGTCTAGGCAAAAGGTGGTGCCTTGTGCTATTCCTGAGCCCTAGTTGTGCTAGCATTAACTGAACTGAGTGCCAATTCCATATTCTGTTATTGTTGCTGCTGGTGTAATCTCACTGTATACAAGTTGTACAAGTGACAATAAAGTATTTCATATTTCATATGATCAAGGTTGCTTGCAGTTTGCATATTTCGTGGTTTTAGTATCTTTCCAGTGCAGATCTTTATCTCTTTTCACTTCTTAATTACATAAAGGTAAAGGTAAAGGTGTTATGATTTTTTACCAAGCCGAGCGGCAACAGCTGCAGCAAGGCCTGGTCTGACTTTTGCCTGTCTCACCAAGTCATGAGAAAGCGGCCTTATCTTTTCCTACGTAGAATGTTTATGCTTTACTGTACTATTGTAATCCTAGCCTTTGTGCTCTCCTCTTCTGGCTAGACCTCGATGCCGGACAGACGGCATTATGGCAGCTCTGTCTAAATGAGCTGGCAGCAGGGATTCTCTCTGCACTATTCCTGCAATAAATAGTTTTAGCCTTAATTATGGCTTGTGTGTGTTGTTCTTCATGCTGGGAACAATCACATATTACTGCGCCACCGGACTCTCTGTAGCCGGGGATGTGCGCACACAGATTTGCTCTGGCTTTGGGGCAGTCTCACAAACTGCCCCAGGCGGGGTATTTCCTAACAAAAGGTACCCCTGACCGTTAGGTCCAGTCGCAGACGACTCTGGGGTTGCGGCGCTCATCTCGCTCTATAGGCCGAGGGAGCCAGTGTTTGTCCGCAGACAGCTTCCGGGTCATGTGGCCAGCATGACTAAGCTGCTTCTGGCAAACCAGAGCAGTGCACGGAAACGCCGTTTACCTTCCCGCTGGAGCGGTACCTATTTATCTACTTGCACTTTGACGTGCTTTTGAACTGCTAGGTGGGCAGGAGCTGGGACCGAACAACGGGAGCTCACCCCATCGTGGGGATTCGAACCGCCAACCTTCTGATCGGCAAGCCCTAATAAATGTATGCATATCACAGGGGCTCCATGCATTGCACATCCTATTATGGGCTCTTTCCCAGTCATTCTTACCATGCCAGCATTAGAGGGCACTAGGAACCATCAGGTGAGGCCAGGCAGGCCACTGAAAGGAGATGCCTAGGTTTTGCCCCTCATGTGTTGAGACTGCCATGGGCAGTACAGGGGGAAGTGACTGCAGAAAAGTCTGCAGTTTTGCACAAATTCACAGAAACCACAATGCCTTTCTTGAATTCTTTCTAAGCAGTGTGAGAGGGCTTGGCCTAGAGAGGCCATTTGCAACTACACTCCTAGAAACACTGGAACATGCTGGAGGTGGGAGGATTGGCTCTTACAAATGGATCCTATTGAAAAACAAATGGCAATCTAACATGAAAGCTCAGCACTTGGCAAACATTTTTTACAGGGCGGAATGAAAATAGCTTCCCACACAGTGTAAAATAACAAATTTGAATCTTGAGCTATGAAAATAAGGACACCACATGGCTATAGTTTAAAATAAATCCCAAGCCATAAAAAGCAAAGGGAGACACATGCACAATGTTACACTTAAAAATACTGTGCCCACAGTAGTAAAAATAAGACGGTTGTCTTTCCACGAAACTTTCATAACCATTACTACATGGCAGATGAAGAGCTTTATAAATGTAAAGACAGTTTGACTGTTCACATCCAGTCTTCTCTCCCCCCCCCCTCTTTTTTCCCTCCATGCTTATTTCCATGCTTATTACATACAAAAAAAAACAATACTGAAAAGGGGTACAACTTAAGAGGAGAGGGGAAAGTAAAGAAAATAAAATTTACACAATCTGTTAATAAGATAAAAATTATGGCAAAAATGTGTTATTGCAATTTCATGTTACAATAAAAATTAAAATCTCATTATCTTTTATACCCGACCTCCCATTTATTCCTTAATTCTTTTTACATAAATTTACTGCCATATCCAAATACTATTTTTATATTAATATTTTCACAATTTATAAATGTTTATATTTATATAAGCAATTAATAAAAACTGCAGTGATCACTCAAAAGCTGCTAAAGATTTTAGACATCCAGTCTTCTCAGTACTGACGAATGGAAGAGCAATACGCATAGAAGGATTCCTTAGAATTATATAAAGTGGTGCAACGCAAAGAACAGAGATTATGCTACAAAAAGATTCCCAAACATTATTTCTAGTCTTGTCCATATAGTGACATTTCAGACTATTGGTGGCCCCTCATTCGCCACATTACCATATGTAATATTAAAGCACAGCATTACAGAATACTTTCCCTAGCCCTGAGAGATTCTCTTCATCGGTGTTTCTCAAACTTGAATCCCTAGCTGTTGTTGGACTACAACTCCCATCATCCCTAGCTAGCAGAACCAGTAGCCAGGGATGATGGGAGTTGTAGTCCAGCAACTGCTGGGTGAGAGCATCGTGGACACTGCTGCTGGACATGGGTGGATCCTCCTCATGGCCTGCATGGAATGGGGTGTGGGAAGCAGCCCAGAGTTCCTGAACCCAGATGCTGGCTTCCCTTCACCTGCATCCCTGGGGATTGCAATGAAATTGGGTGTGTACAAGGGCAGGGCACACTGCTCCAGGTGTGTCCAGTCCATGTTCTTTCAAGGCAACGCGCTCCTGGGCAATGGCAATGGTTGGAGGAACACCTGCCTGGGAGGTGTTCAGGGAGCTTTACCTCTGAATGGTGGCCAAGTGCTCACCATGTGTGGGAGACATTGCTATTGGCTGATGGGAGAACAGAGAAAGTGTCCTTTCATACTGTGTTACAGTGTGGTACGCTTGTTTGACAGCCACGGACAGGAAGTCCCTACAGAGGGTGGTGAATACAGCACATGGTATCATGGGCTGTCCCCTGAGTTCACTAGATGACATCGCAGGAGACCGCTGCCTCAGGAGAGTGAGGAAAATTCTCAGGGACGACTGACACCCTGGGCAGCACCTCTTTAATCTCCTACCTTCGGGCAGGAGATATAGAAGTATAGTCAGCCGCACCAACAGGTTAAAGAACAGTTTTTATCCGTGGGCTGTTGGGCTGCTGAATGGGGAAAAAATGGTGGTGCAATTGACTTCCGACAAGCACACAGCGTGAGAACAAGACTGGGGGGGGGGGACTCATTTAATTTCATTGCACACCGGTGGTGACAATAAAGGTTTACTATATTATTATTAGGGACACAGGTGTTGCTGTGGGTTAAACCACAGAGCCTAGGGCTTGCCGATCAGAAGGTCGGCGGTTCGAATCCCCGCGACGGGGTGAGCTCCCGTTGCTCCGTCCCAGCTCCTGCCAACCTAGCAGTTCGAAAGCATGTCAAAGTGCAAGTATATAAATAGGTACCGCTCCGGCGGGAAGGTAAACGGCGTTTCTGTGCTCTGCTCCGGTTCGCCAGAAGCAGCTTAGTCATGCTGGCCACATGACCCGGAAACTGTACACTGGCTCCCTCGGCCAATAAAGCAAGATGAGCACCGCAACCCCAGAGTCGTCCGCGACTGGACCTAATGGTCAGGGGTCCCTTTACCTTTACATTATTATTGCAGCAATATAATTTCTGCAAGACTCAATATTTGCATCTGATATAACAAAGGGCTGGGGAGGAGACTGGAGACAGTTGTGGCAGCTATACCTTGTGGCCCAGTCGCCCCGTCACCTAGCTCACCCTAGCTCTGTCCTGGTATTCTGAGTTGTGGCAGAGGGAGCAGTGCTTACTTTTCACCCTTTGCATCTTGAATCCCAGGGCGAAGTATCTGTTAAGAGTTCTAGATAAACCCTGTTGTCTATGTGCTTCACCTTCCTATGCGTGTTCTGGAGGTGGGCTGCTTTGTGCGAAGTGCCTCAACCCCCCCCCCCGGGCGTGTGTCTTGTTGTTGCTGGGGTCAAGTTCAGTGTTTACATGGGTACAGGATTTGGTGCAACCACATCCCCATCCCATTTTGGCTGCTCTGCTGCAGAGTTGGGCAAAGGAAATATGCTGGCTAAACTAGAAGAGATAGATTTGCTGCAGAAGACGGCACTGGGTAATGGCACTTGCTCTCCCTTAAACCTTGGCTTATTACCCTTGCAAAAACTCCCTCAATGCTTGGATTCTCTTTCTGTATCAGCCCACAGGTATGCTTTTATAAAGGCAAGATTCAATGCCTTCCCCTCCAATGTAATGGAAAATAGACTCTCTAATGGACAGATATCTCTTTTATGTGACTGCAACTGTGGATCACCTGAATCGCTGCATCACATACTCCTTAGCTGTCCTTACTATTCCTCGCTCAGGAGCAAGTTTCTTGCCCCATACTTAGTGGGAGGCGCAGACGGTGCCAATGAAACCAAACTAAGATTTCTATTGAACGATGAAGATCCATCTAGATCACGCACTGTTGCCAAATACCTGAACAGAGTCTTAGCTTTAAAGAAAAAAAGAAAAAAAGGGATTTGGTATGGCCAGGAGAATCCCGCTAATCCAGGAGCCACAATGCGAAAATAGGAAGACGGATAGTCTGTGTTTATATCTAGTAACGAGCAGAAGGTTTCAGCCTCTGTCAAAGGTTATAAATATTATACGTTGTGTAGGAATTGTGTTTTTATGTGTTGGGCCAATGGCCGTAAATAAAACTTACTTACTATGCTGGCCTGGCCTGGTGGCCCCATATCTTCCCAGCAGTGTCCATTTACCTCGCATGGCGGCAGTGTAGGGTAGCTCCAGCCATTTGTTAGAACCCCTCAGTCAGCACAACTGAGGTACAGGGCTGTCCTTTAAATTATCCCCAAGACCCACCAGTAGATTCCAATCCACCTTCTGCTCATCCTGACTCTACAACAAACACTTCTCATCAAACATTTGGTGCTGCAGACCAAAGCAAGGAGTTCCTGGCGCTAAGTGCCTACTCAGCGCTGAGATTTATGGGTCAGGCAACAGGAGGAAGGACACAGGATTCTCCTTCAGTTCCTTGTACGCATTCTCTTCTACAGCTGCTGGGAGTAACTTTAGCAAACATCAAGGAGAACAGGAGGTTTACTGAATTAAAATATTTAACATACTGGCTAGTCATCATTCCCTTTGAAACCAATATCCATCTGGGATTTGACTGGATGAAGGCTGCAACAGTCTTGCCATACCGTGTCCCAAAAAAGTTCAGAAGGGAAGCACATTGTTGTATACTACATGCGAATTCCATGGAGGAAGGGCCAGAGTGCATATGTATGTAAAAGTCGTTCATCTTTCAGGACCTCACCTCTGACAGCAACCAGACATGCGTTGCTTATTTAAATAACCCTGAATGCTAATAACGTTATCACTGCCTGTTTTATTTAAATCAATCACTATCTTATTCATATTTGCCAAAGAGCACCCGCCACTGGTTCCGATTCAGGATACTGTCAGAAAACAGAAATTAGATCTCAGGACCAGGCATGCATTTTGATTGAGCAGCTGTTGTCAAAATATGATATTACCCAATCATTATCCAATAACTGTAATATTTACATCAGGAATGGGGAGCCTTCTGTTGCTGGACTCCAGTTCCTACCAGGCCTTGTCAGCATGGCAAATGTTCAGGGTTACAGGTAGGTAGCCGTGTTGGTCTGCCATAGTCAAAACAAAATAAAAAATTAAAAAAAAAATCCTTCCAGTAGCACCTTAGAGACCAACTACCGTATTTTTCGCTCTATAAGGCGCACCTGACCATAGGACGCACCTAGTTTTTAGAGGGGGAAAGCCCCATTTTTTTTTTTTTGAGGATCAGCTCAAAGTTGTTGAGCTTACTTTGCAAAGGGAAAAAACCCTGTTTTAACTCACAGTTCTGCAGCTTGAGGAAGCCATTTCTACAGTTTCCAGACAGATAATCTAATCAGCCAGTCACATGTCGCTGGGGAAACAGCCTCCCTCTGCAAGGGGGCGGGGCTGCAATCTCTCTCCCTTATCTCTCCCCCCGTTCGTTTGCTGAGCAGCTGCTCAGTGGGCTTCCTTTCAACACCCCCTTCTCTCTCTTTTTTTTAAAAAAAGCAGGATCTGCTTTTGCCCCAGGGCAGTTCAGCTCCAGGGACCACACATTCGCTCCATAAGATGCACAGACATTTCCCCTTACTTTTTAGGAGGAAAAAGGTGCGTCTTATGGAGCGAAAAATACGGTAAGTTTGTTCTTGGCATGCACACGAAAGCTCATACCAAGAACAAACTTAGTTGGTCTCTAAGGTGCTACTGGAAAGAAATGTTCAGGGATAATGGTTCTCCATCCCTGACCTAAATAAGGCTATATTAGTTAGGACCACTTTTATTAGCTGCATATAAACGCAGTCCCCCTCTCATGTTCATATTCTAAGACGTACACACCAGTTTTCTTGCAATTGCCATCCTTTTTAAAAAGATATTTTGGGGAGAAGAGAGTCCAGGTACCTAAGAATGGCTGCATGGACTTCTCAGTCCCTCTACAGTGGCAACACACCAAGCGTGAATTTTGTGCTTGTGTATATTAGCACCTGTCCAGGACGATAAAACTGAAGTCTGGAAATGTGCTCAAATGTTTAAAAACAATAAAAATGGCCAACTCGCTCCTTTATTTTCCAGAAATATTAGCCATTTCCCCCTCCGTTCCAGCCATGGCAATTCAGGTAACCGAAGCTTCAAAGTAGGTTTAATAAAGACATGCCTGCCAAAAATGACAAAACCCCTTGGTATTCCTCCCAGCTTCTTATATGCTTGAGCTTTTCATAAATTCAACTTCCTTCCAAGCTGTTAAACAAAATAACAATAACTAGGTCCTTTCTTCATTTAAAAAAAAATGAACAAAACGGTTTGCATTGTCCCAAGCCAAAACGTAACTTTATAAAATCCATTCTCTTATTACAAAACTAAAGATGGAATAGAAGTAGCAGGTTTGAAGCAAGACTAGAATCTTCCCTAACCTACCACACATTTTGCAACTACCACATTTTGCAACTAACATGTACAAACACATTCTGTGGTTTACTGTCACAGCTGGGTTTTTCAACCACAAAAGGAAGAGTAGTATTTCTATTCACATTTTTTTTTGTGGGGGGAAGGAATGAATTATTGCTGTTACTTGTGCATCACGTCAAAGGTGACATTCTAAGGAAGAAAACCACTGTTACCCAGGCCAGGGTAAGTTGTTTTCGATTTAAGTTTTCACTTTGAAAGGTCTCTGAGACAGCAGGAACACAAAAAAAACAGAGTACATTGTGGTACAGCAGAATGTCAGGCTAGCAGGCCTAAGTTCAAATCCCCACATAACTATGAAATGCTCTGTGTGATTTTAAACCAAAACTCTCTCTCTCTCTCTCTCTCTCTCTCTCTCTCTCTCTCTCTCTCAACCCAGTCTACAGCAACAGGTTGTTGTGGAGATATCACTCAGAGTTTCTTAGAGGAAGGATAAAACTGGTGTGTATAAATATCTCAAGAAGAGAATCAGCATCCAGGAGGCATGTCCACTTTCCCCCCTTGAGCCCTAAAAGCTATCTTGTGATCCACTCTCCAGTGTGAGAGCCAGCGTGGTGTAGTGGTTAGGAGCAGTAGACTCGTAATCTGGTGAACCGGGTTCGCGTCTCCGCTCCTCCACATGCAGCTGCTGGGTGACCTTGGGCTAGTCACACTTCTCTCTGAAGTCTCTCAGCCCCACTCACCTCACAGGGTGTTGGTTGTGGGAGAGGAAGGGAAAGGAGAATGTTAGCCGCTTTGAGACTCCTTCGGGTAGTGATAAAGCGGGATATCAAATCCAAACTCCTCCTCCTCCTCCTCCTCCTCCTCCTCCTCCTCCTCCTCCTCCTTCTTCATCAACTGGCACCTGCTGTTTCTGTTGCAGCACCTACCAATTTCCAATGGGCAGCTGCTGCAGCAGCACTTTAAGAGTTACTGTGGGATACAGTCTACAGTACGTCCAGGATGCCAATGCCTAGATGTGAGAACCAACCAAAGGAAGGGCTTGTCCACCTTTTTCAAACATCCGCCCTAGGGATAGAATACCCTGACATCCTTAGCTGTGGATTTAAACCCTTTAAGTACAGCACAAACGTAATGGTGCACAAGAGCAGAACGTAATTGGATACTGGCTTTGCTCCCTGCATTGGTTTAAAGGAACACACATAAAAGCTGGCAGTCCACATATTAAAATAATAACAATAACAATAAGAAGAAGAAGAAGAAGAAGAAGAAGAAGAAGAAGAAGAAGAAGAATGAAATACAGATAGGCATATTAAGTACGAAAGGAAGTGCTGTGAAATTGGTGGAAGTCTATTATTTATTATCTATTATTTATGTAAAAAAGGTGTTAATGGTTTTTCTGAGGTACTTTTTCTCTATTTCCTATTTCTTTTCTACTTTCTCTCTCTACTTTCATTATTTCTTTTTCTTTTCTTTTCTTTCTTCCTTCATCTTTTCTTTTATTCTGTTCTTTGCTTTGTTATTATATTTTTATGTATTGCTTTGTTTTGATGAAGTTACTTTGCAATTAAAAAAGATAAAAGCATGTGAATAAAATAAAGCACATAACTTTAAAAAAGAAAAAGAAAAAGAAAGCTGGCAGTCCAAGTTCTAGGATTCTAGCTGCCATCTGCACTGATTTCGTGATCTCCACGGCACAGGCATGCCCCACACAGAGCTCTTATGGTACAGAAAGGGGGTGAAAAGTTGGGTGAAACAACCACTGGCCAATGATTAAGCAGCCTATACAACTTCTTCCCATCCTGGCATAACCACCACTTGGGATAAATGTCTCTGCCATTTTTTGCCCCCGAACGAAGCCGTGGCGAGAAGGCAAGTTTTGCATGGGGGATTTTCAGGGTGCTTGTTGAAAGGCCCCTCGCGCATCAAGAGCATAGTGCCACTGCTGCTCTCCTGGTGCTCTGAGATGTTCACCTTCTATGCTACTTCCCAGTTAATAATTTCAGAATAAATCTGGCTGTTCCCCTTCACCCCAGCAGAGCTTAAGCAAGATAACTTCTTGGTGGGTCATATTCTTACCATACAAGCAGGGGTCAGCAAACTTTTTTAGCAGGGGGCAAGTCCACTGTCCCTCAGACCTTGTGGGGGGCCTGACTATATATATATATATATATATATATATATATATATATATATATATATATATGTATGTATATATGTATATATATATATGTATATATGTATATATATATATATATATATATATATATATATATATATATATATATATATATATATATATTTGGGGGGGATGTATGAATTCCTATGCCCCACAAATAACCCAGAGATGCATTTTAAATAAAAGCACACATTCTACTCATGTAAAAACACCAAGCAGGCCCCACAAATAACCCAGAGATGCATTTTAAATCAAAGGACACATTCTACTCATGTAAAAAAAAGAAAATTCCTGGACTATCTGCGGGCCGGATTTAGGAGGTGATGGGGCAGAATCCGGCCCCCGGGCCTTAGTTTGCCTACCCATGCAGCATACAACCTATAGTGATACTTATGGAAGAAGACCTACTGCAGTCAACCATCAAGGCAACTTATTTTGGGCTTCATTTTATGAGAAGGTCTATACCAAAAGCCTTAAAAGCATGTAGAAAGAATCCCGTGAATAAAAGCAAAAGTAAGACTTGTAAAATCAAAGCATTCAGAATTTTTGGGCAACAGTAGCAGGAACATGAAAGAAAACATGTCCTTTCCTTTCCCTGCTGTGCATGTTTCTTCTCAAGAAGGTTATGCACTCAGGTATGAATACATTTAATTTATTTTTGTTCGGAAAGTTATCTTCCACACTCCCTTTTTTCTTTTTTTCAGCTTAGTTTCATTCCATAATGAACTAGTGTGGAGGACCAGGTGGGGAGAGAAGCCAGACCAGCCCCCCCCCTCCCCGAACCAGAAAAGAATCTTGTAATGACATGCTCCTCTTCAGGCAACCATTAAAAAACTACAGGAGAGAATATGAATGAAGTTCATCTCAGAGATAGGGCCAGCAGCTATCTCTAGTAGCTTTTTCAAGCAAGGGTGCTCAGCACAACTACAATCTGCTACCACTTAATGAACTACAGGTTTTCTTTTATTTGGGACAAAGGCTTCTTTCCTTTCTTGAGCATAAAAGGTAAAGGTAAAGGGACCCCTGACCATTAGGTCCAGTCGTGTCCGACTCTGGGGTTGCGGCGCTCATCTCGCATTATTAGCCGAGGGAGCCGGCGTACAGCTTCCAGGTCATGTGGCCAGCATGACTAAGCCGCTTCTGGCGAATCAGAGCAGCGCACGGAAACGCCGTTTAGCTTCCCGCCAGAGCGGTTCCTATTTATCTACTTGCACTTTGACGTGCTTTCGAACTGCTAGGTGGGCAGGAGCTGGGACTGAGGAACGGGAGCTCACCCCATCGCGGGGATTCGAACCGCCAACCTTCTGATCGGCAAGCCCTAGGCTCTGTGGTTTAACCCACAGCGCCACCTGTGGCATAATCACAGGCAAATGAATCCCAGCCCCAAAGTCTGTTAAAAGCCCATTCCCTTTTCTGATGCTAAAAAGCAGGAGAAATGGTAACATCAAGAAGAGGCACTCTTGAACAGAGTTTCATCAGGAGATAAGCTCCCTCAGGCTACATCTCTCTTGTCTTTGTATCATTACCACTTTTATTAGTTTTACAGTACATTTAAAATGCAATTTCGTTTAAATATAAATCCTTATTCCCCACCCTTGTTGGATGGATGAAACACCTATCTTCATTCTGGGTTGTTTATTCATCATCATCATCATCATCATCATCATTATTATTATTATTATTTAGTTGACCTAATAGTTTGATTTACTACAAAAAAGTCTCTTAAGCAATTTACAAAACATTAAGAGCCAAAACTGGGATAGCATAAAATCAACATGTTATTATCAAAACAGTTACAATAACCCATAAACAGACCCAGCAAAAGAGCAAAAACTTCAGCAACAGAAAAAAAATAATAAACAGCAGTACTGTATACTGTATCAAAGACTGGGAGAAGATACACATTTTATTCAGGCACTGAAAGGACATTGACAACTCCACTCCTAGCCTTATTAGGTTATTTCGGGGGATCATTAGCTACCAGGAAAAAATACCAGGGAAAAACCCAACGAAAATGGCATCTAGAATTGTTTTTATTAGTAGCTACAAAACCTTTTGTCTGGTTTAATTCGTTTTGGCATTGTGGTAGGTAATAATCTTACTTATTAGGCTATCTAGACCTACTTTGGAATATATCTAAAAATATTTGTGGAGTACTGAAATATCCTTAATCTATGGTCTAGAATAGAACTCCACATTCTGACCTCTTTGTGACCCATTGTATTTGTCAGTGTGCTTTGAGTATTACAGGCATGCTACTATTTTAACAGCCTCAATTATATCCGCGCTTACTCAAAAGTCAGTCCCACAGCATTCAGTGATGCTTACTCCCAGGTACAAGACTGCAAACTGATTCTCACTCAATATTCCTCTATGTTTATTTTGTTTATTTTACAAATTTAATAAACCACTTCACAAGTCTGAAGCGCTGTTCAGCAAGATCAAACGGGGTGCAATACAAAAATGCTAGTTCTAAAAATCACACTGACCTGGAATCCAGTAGCACCGCTGTGGGGTCAGGGGGCTTAACAGTGGAAGGGGCAACGGGGGCAACTGCGTTCTTATAAGGGGAATGCCCTGCATTGTTGGGGGGTGGACTAGATGACCCTCAAGGTCCCTTCCGATTCTACTCTGCCCACAATCATGGCAATAGGTGCAGCATATGCCTTGTGGGCAGCCAATACACCATGAAGCCATATCCTGCTTCTAACAACCAACACACACACATGCACACTCCTCCAGGCAATTTAAACCCACTCTCACTCCTCATTCAACCCAATATTGTAGACACATCCCCACCACAGTTATAAGGGTCTGTGATGGGCTTGTCCTTTTTTCTGGTTCACATCAGTGGGTCACTGAATCAGTCTTGCTTGCACTGCATTACGGAACCAGCCTCTCTGCAACCCTCGCTTTTATTTGTGACATACAATGCGCCGTCTTACTTTCTGACTCCAGAGATTTGCAAAGGGGGCAAATATCGACAAACCATTTGCAACAGGAAAATTCCCCGACTAGTAGTTATTAACCCCCAGTTGGGGAACATGTTTCTGCCAAACAGAGACTTGGTGCCATCTCAGACTTAGTTTATGGCATGTTGGAATTACCGGTAGTAAGACAAAGCTCGTTTCCTTCAGATACAGGAATTTACGCCACACATCTCATGCACACAGGATGACAATCTTTTGGCACAGCTGGCAGGAAAGTTGCAATGCATGCTTCAAATGAATCTCTTTTTTTATTTTTTCATTTTACACTCGCTCTCCCTTCCATTTTACATGCACATTTATGAGATCCAATATCCCATTTAAGGTTGAGGTTTTGCGCGGGTCAATCAGCACATTGTGTGCCTCTCAAGGAATGGTTGTAGCACTTTGTTGGACATCAAACCAAGGACGGGTAATATTTCTAATGCCTAATTACTTGTTGGTTTAGAAGAGGAGATCTTAGCTCTCACAGACATAGAATTCCTTTTTTATTATTTTGAACATTTGGCTTTTGAACCAAAGTGTGGCTCTTCCTTGGGTCCTGATCAGCTTCCATCCAACTGATTGTGGGATTGCTCTGACAAAAGCTGGGGAAATGTATCTCTTGGCTCCTATCTCTATCTTCCAGAGTCCATAAGCAACATCTTTTGGAGTAGTCTTGTGTGAGTGTATGCTCTTGGGTAATAAGAACAAGCTAGACACACATTAGAAAAGCACTTGATAGTTTCTCCATGCAAAATATCTCTCCTCTCCCAAGAGAACAGGCCTTTGGGTTCTTATGAATACACATTGGGGCTCCCACATGTAACAGGTCCCAGTCAACCAGTATCTCTGGCAGAGGACATTCAATTTACCTGGAACCCTTTCAATATTAATTAGCTCCCTACCCCCATCATTCTCTTGGGATGTAATGGGGGAAAGGCTTCTTATTCATCACTCCAGCAGCTATAGGTTGTTTCAAAATAGGCTCCCAATAGGCAGAGGTTTACATCAATAGAAATGTTAGGCATATGAGCCTGCTGCTTTTGAGTTTTAAGCAAGAACTGCAACCATACAGGTGAAACTCAAAAAATTAGAATATCGTGGAAAGGTTCATTTCTTTCAGTAATTCAACTTAAAAGGTGAAACGATGATATGAGATAGACTCATCACATGCCAAGCGAGATATGTCAAGCCTTTATTTGTTATAATTGTGATGATTATGGCGTACAGCTGATGAGAACCCCAAAGTAACAATTTCAACTTTGGGGTGCTCATCAGCTGCACGCCATAATCATCACAATTATAACAAATAAAGGCTTGACATATCTCGCTTTGCATGTCATGAGTTTATCTCATATATTAAACTCCAGTAGCTAATGAAAACAATTGCTTACATAAATGGACTTTTCCACAATATTCTAATTTTTCGAGTTTCACCTGTATATTTCTGTTTATTCATTTATTAATCTATGATCTGCTGAATTTAAAGGACTTTGATTTTGTACTGGATTACTGTAGCATCAATAGCAGTTTTGATTTCATGGTGACCAAGCTTCACCCTCCGATACACTTTGATCTCGATATGAATTTTCAAAGCTTTCATTAAATCTCACCAAGAGCAGAAAAATATTGTTACTCTAGCTAAGGTAATCCAAGTGGTCCTTGCTTTCAGCTGGGGGGCCAGCCAACATTTTCTGTATTATTATCTCTTGCTAGCTTGTTTTCTACACTCGTGACTTTGTATTTTGATAACGCTTTATTTATCAGCATTACATTTATACTCGTTCCACTTTTCCTCCAAGGAGCTCAAGCCGGCATTCCTGAGTCTCCTTTTCTCCATGTTATCCTCCCAACAACCCTGTGAGGTAGGTTAACCTGAGAGGCAGTGACTGGCCCAAGGTCACACAGTGGGTTCATGCCTGTGTGGTGATTTCAACTCTGGTTTCCCAGGTTCTGGTTCACTTAATATCACCCCCTCTTAATCTGCGTTCTGGAAAAGAGATGTAGAAGTGAATAAACTGTGGGAGGGGAATAAGATTTTCCCCAGAGGTCTGGAAATCTATGTTAGCCCTTGTTAATAGTTTTGTGCAGCATCTTTTAGACTGACCAATTCAGGTGGCAACCGTGCACACATCCTTATCAGGGAGCGATATCCATGTAGTTCAGTGGGGGATTTTATCCCCCACTGTACAGTTTCTTTGGCATGAACCCACACAAGAAATTGTGATGGCTATTCTGAACCAAGGTAAGGCACCAAGGTAAAAAGTAAAGGTAAAGGACCTCTGACAGTTAAGTCCAGTTGCAGACGACTCTGGGGTTGTGGTGCTCATCTCGCTTTACAGGACGAGGGAGCCGGCGTTTGTCCGCAGACAGTTTTTTCCGGGTCATGTGGCCAGCATGACTAAGCCGCTTCTGGCGAAACCAGAGCAGCCCACGGAAACACCGTTTACCTTCCCGCCGGAGCGGCACTTATTTATCTACTTGCACTTTGACGTGCTTTTGAACTGCTAGGTTGGCAGGAGCTGGGACCGAGCAAAGGGAGCTCACCCCGTCGCGGGGATTCGTACCGCCAACCTTCTGATCGGCAAGCCCAAGAGGCTCAGTGGTTTAGACCACAGCGCCACCCACGTCCCTTTTAAGGCACCAAGGTAGGTGTTAAGAATTGCAGATGAATAAGTAGTCATGTCCACTGTTATTATTGTTTTGCAGAGGAGGAGGGTAGGGAGAGAACCAGAGCAGGTGGAGGCCACAAAATGTTTCCCCCAGCAGAGAAGCAACTGTGACCCCTTCTGAACCAAAGGAGGAAACTTTTCGGTTGAGTTAGGGGCTAAATTCTACTTCAGTGCTTAAACATCCACAGCACCTTTACAAGAGGGGTGGATGGGAAGAAGACAAGAACCGCTCAAGGCAGTCTCAAGCTGAGAACATCAGCCTCCACTGGGTAAGCATGTGAGTATGATACACAAGTCATAGACTGCAGCCCAATCCCTAATCTTTGCAGAGGGTATTTGCACAGCTAATTGAGCAGCCAGAAAACAAAAGGAATTCTGGTTGTTTCCTGACTGAAGATTAAGCAATGAAAGCAACACACGAGACTTTTGTGTAGTATTCCATGCAATTACTTCATTTTTCCTGGTGTCAATATTGCACTATTTGAGATTGAAAATCTTTGCCTAGTAATGCACAAACAGGACAAATGGGGAATGCTTATTCTTCACCTGGAGCCAAAGGCATAGCGGGGTGGGGGTGGGGAGGAGCAGTGAGCTCTTTGAAGGATATTATATACTATGGGGAAAGCCAGCAGTGCATTCTTTCAGGCTACCAGAGAGGGCAATCAAGTTCGCTCCACGCTCTTTCCCATTAACTGTCCCGACTCAGCAGGAACAGCTGTGGTTTTCAGAGCTCTGTTCTGGAGAAAAATCTAACCTCAAACTGTCCTGATTTTAAAGCAGTGGCTATGTTTTGGTTGGTTGGTGGCCATTACATATCTGATGCTGCTTTTTAAAAAAATAAATGTGAAATGGATCCATTTATTCATATTGTGCTGGTCCAAGGCAAGGTCTGGGTCCGGTCCGAAGTCTAAGGAGTCTACAAGGCGAGGTCAGGAACTGGTCACCAACGATGTTGCTCCTGCAACATGGGGCTGGGGCTGGCCGGCTTTTATCTGCCCCGAGGCATAGGGCGGCCCTGATCCTCTGGTGACTCGCCTCTCCTGGCTTGGAGGCGAGCACTCCTCCTGCAGGAACTCAGTTCCCTTCGCCTCTCTGACCTGAGCCTCTGCAGCTCAGGAGAGGCTGGAGGATTACCAGACCCAGAGGCAACCTCAGCTTCCCCTGACGGGGCTGGGAGTGGAGCACCTGCAGGCAATGGGTCCTCCATCCCAGCAGGAGCCAGAGCAGACTCAGCAGATGCCTGCACCTGAGGATCCAGCACAGGTGAGGACCCACCAGACTCAAGCCCTAGCCCCGGCTCTGCTGATTCTGGAGACGGGGAATCTTGAGCAGGCTGGGATCCCTCAGGTTCAGCATCTGAGTCTGAATCCCAGGCCATCACACATATGTGGAAATGAAGAAAACTACCAGCTCCGCCCCCTGAAGATTCTGCACATGGCACTCTATGACTTGCAATGTAAGGGATATCTGCTTTCCATGAATTTCTGCTCTCAGTGCACGTGAAGGGCAGTCTTTCATATGGGGCTTCTCCATATACGTTTGCAAAGTTTTTAAAAAACACATGTCTTAAAATGCCATACAAGTAGTACACCCAGATGTAGCAGTGCTTAATCTGAGGTGCACATGACCAGTACTGACACGAGCAAACCGATAAGTGTTATTGCTGGGCCTTGGAACATACATTTTGCACATTGTAAACAATACAACTCTGAATTTTCCGCCTTGGAACACCAAAAGGAAAATACTATCTAGTTATGAACTTTCTGTGTGCCTTGATGCAGACCAGGAAATGGTAAACACTTGCAATTTGCCACTGGCTCTGCACCTGTAATCCCAGCAACAAACACTCTCATATTTCAATACCCTAGCGGGGGATGAACAAACTGGAAGTGCAAGCAACGATCTTATTCTTTTGCAGGACAGCTTCTGAGCCCATTGAGCAGCATGCTACAGCAGTTAACTTGCAGTTTAAAAAAAAATCTACACTTCTTTACAAAGGTAACCTCTCTGAAGGTAGGGCGATCCTTTGGAATTTGGATAATATCAGGTCCTGCTCTGCATATAGGAGTGACTGAGCACATGGGCCATCTTTCGCTCTACATAGGGCTGCCCTTGAAGACAGTCTGAATGCTGCAGTTAGTGCAGAAGGCAGGTGCTAGGTTGGGAAGTATTATATTAGTGGGGGATTTTGAGACCCAGGTGGACATACCACACTATTCTGGTGTGTTAAAAAAAAAGTTTCTGCACAAATTTCCTAAACTACACCTTGTATGTCAGAATCAAGGAACACTCTCCAACTCTAACCCTCTTTACAACAACTAAATGTAAAGTACTACACTTGGGCAAAAAAAATGAAAGGCACAAATACAGGATGGGTGACACCTGGCTTGAGAGCAGTACATGTGAAAAGGATCTAGGAGTCTTGGTAGACCATAAACTTGACATGAGTAAACAGTGTGATGCAGCAGCTAAAAAAGCCAATGCTATTCTGGGCTGCATCAATAGGAGTATAGCATCTAGATCAAGGGAAATAATAGTACCACTGTATTCCGCTCTGGTCAGACCCCACCTGGAATACTGTGTCCAGTTCTGGGCACCACAGTTCAAGAAGGATACTGACAAGCTGGAACGTGTCCAGAAGAGGGCAACCAAAATGGTCAAAGGCCTGGAAACGATGCCTTATGAGGAACGGCTTAGGGAGCTGGGTATGTTTAGCCTGGAGAAGAGAAGGTTAGGGGGTGATATGATAGCCATGTTCAAATATATAAAAGGATGTCATATAGAGGAGGGAGAAAGGTTGTTTTCTGCTGCTCCAGAGAAGCAGACACGGAGCAATGGATTCAAACTACAAGAAAGAAGATTCCACCTAAACATTAGGAAGAACTTCCTGACAGTAAGAGCTGTTTGACAGTGGAATTTGCTGCCAAGGAGTGGGGTGGAGTCTCCTTCTTTGGAGGTCTTTAAGCAGAGGCTTGACAGCCATCTGTCAAGAATGCTTTGATGGTGTTTGGCAGGGGGTTGGACTGGATGGCCCTTGTGGTCTCTTCCAACTCTATGATTCTACTTTCAGTAGTCGAATACTAACCCACTATTGCCAGCGACAAAGGTGTTTCTATATGTTGCATTGAGCATCTGAGTGCTTAAACATTAAGTAAAACTCTCCTGTAGCAGTTGCCTTCAGTAAAAGCTGTGGCTGTCTGTGGCTGGAGCTCTCATCGCCTGAGTTCATGTGCTTTCAAGTGATAATAAAAATAAACCGGTTGCTGAGTTCCCCGCAGGAGCATCTACTCTCAGCTGAGGGCTCAACCCCTTATTCCAGAGGTTTTTCAGTCCACGGCTCCCTTGACCAACTGCATTCTTCCTGCGGCACCCCTGTGGGGCCCAGGAGCCCAGTTATGTCACCCCCTTGCCTGCAGAGCTGGCAGCCCCTCGCCCTTTTTTGAACACCCTCCTTTGTGGAGTGTTCCCTCAGCCTCCTCTCCTCTCCTTGGGAGTCCTCTGGGCAGCCGCTGCCACCGCCACCTCTGGTCTCTGAGCTGCCCCCTGGCCAGCCCCAGAGGAACCATTCGCTTGCAGAGCTTGTAGCCAGGGCTGCTGCAACAAACAGCCACGCAAGCCTTTGGGAGGCAGAGACGCAAGAGGGCATCAGAGGAGGGAGAGAAGGAAAGAGGGACAGAGGCCAGTGTTGCCCGCCGCACCCCTGCCCATAATTCAAGGCACCCCAGGGTGCCACGGCACACTGGTTGAAATGGCAGGATGGCAAGGTGTGTGCAGGGGTGGGAGGGGGGGTTGAAGTCTGACTAAGAAAAGGGGGGCAGTTATTTATGGGGGCAGAGGAATGCAGGCGTTGGCTATGTGCACACAGCCTGTCGGGGGAAGGTACATAAACCAGTGGTGGGGGCAGAGCCCCCTGTTGCTGCAACTGCTCAATAGAGCACAGACTGGGGAATAGCTGCCTATATACTAGGATGGTGTGCGTGGCTATTGAGAGCCCTGGAAACTACTGTAAGTGTCAGCTTTGACGATAAAAGAGTTACCCATCAGCATTCCTTTGGCCCTTGACATTAGACCCTAGCATTTACCAGGTTGGCCCACTATAACTAAAGCTTCCTTTAAAAGCCTGCTGTTCATGTCTTGCGCAACCTCTTTCTTCTCTAAACAATTGCAAAGAGAACATGACCTTCCGTTGATTTTCCAACCATTATTTTTATTCTAAACAATCTAAGCAGGATCACCTGACCAGGGAACATGCTGACTTTGTTCTGCCTCCTTCTATTGTTTTACTCAATGCGCCAACACTTTCTTCTTTAGCAATTAAACTGAGTACATATAAAGCAACATGTCACACCTTTCTAGGAACCTTCATGCCAAGAGCCCTGAACACCAAAGCAATTCCAAATTGCCGAAAAGAGCCTGAGGAGATTCAAACTGAGTTCACCAGTGGCCAGCCCAGCTTCCATAGATCAAGGAAGCCCCATAGGCTGCAGAACTGGCCTAAATGCGGTCATAGAAGCATAGTCGTGTAGATCTGGAAGGGACCACGAGTGTCATCTAGTCCAACCCCTTGCAATGCAAGAATCTCAACTAAAGCATCCAGGACAGAAGGGCATCCGACCTCTGCTTAAAAACCTCTAAGGTACCTGTAGTTCCAATGTCAAACAACTCTTACTGTCAGAAAGTTTTTCCTGTTTAGCCAGAATCTCCTTTCTTGTAACTTGAATCCACTGGTTTGAGTCCTACTCTCTGGCGCAAGAGAAAACAAGCTTACTCCATCATCCATGTGACAGCCCTTCTTTTGGCTCACTCAACCCTACATCCAGGGCTTAGGGATGAAAAAGAATTTGAAGCAAAGTTCTCTCAAGTCTGTGCTGGGCTCATCTATCACTGGTGGAAGAGCTACATTGAGAGGTACCAACTGCAATATTAGACAGTGCCAAGGAGAAACACCTTTTGGATTCTCTACAGATATCCACGGAAAATTGAGGTGTCAATATTCTCCAGACGTATTTGTCTTCCTCATCCATTTGAGAACAGAATTATTTTTGCTATGGCCCTTGCAGACATGCCCCTTGCAAACACCACAAATTCCCACTCAAAGCTGTTTCAGATTTACCCGTTATTGTGCTTTTTTTCATAAAACTAATCCTCACCCATGTTGGCTGTAAAACTCATTCCACTAGTCCAGAGTGGAAGCTGTTCATCCCAGGTGTACAGGACAGTATAAAAAATCTGGAAATAGCTGGTTCCTTTTAAAGGCAGCACAATTTATATTTAGAGAGACAGGGGGGAAGGAACCCTATGTAAATTAAAGTCCCACTTACAATGGGTTTTTAAAACATCAAAAGAGACCTAAGCAAGTGGCTTTATAACATTCACAATAAAAAAAGCAAATCATTTCTTAGCAAACACAAATTAAATATTTGTCCAAGCAGCTGACAGAAAGGGTGAGGTTTCTCTCACCTGCTATACTGGCAATTTGTACTGCCTCTTTCCTCGTGTAATTTTATCCTACTCTCTCAAAGTAATGTGAGTAAATCTTGCTTAACTTGCAAACATATCTCCCGAGCAGGCGTTTTTGTCTTTGGATATCATTTCCCTTCAAATCCCTATTTTCATTTTCAAGTGAATACGACAAAAACAGAAAGGGTATTGTTTAATGGAAAAACAATAACCCACAACTGTTAAACCACTACTGTCATTTATGTTTCTTTATCCTAAAGATTTATATATAAGGAATAATTCACCTCTAGGTTAATTTAGACATCTGTTAAATAATGTGCAGGTTTTTAAAATGCAAATAAGCAGGGTGTAAGGATGGTTTTCAGGATCATAGCAGGCAGGGAGGAAGAATATAACCCTTTCATCTTTGGCTATTTGTCCCAAGCTTAGAACATCAACGATCCAAATAATTATAACTCCACCAAACCTGATGCTATTTGATACAATTGTTTTAGCACTGTCTTTTACTGTGGGTATTTCACATCCGTTACCCAGAGAAGACATTGGGTTCAAGGTACTGGCTTCTCTCCTGCCTGCCACACACAGCACTTGGCTTCCGCTGTCCTTTGCCCTTGGGCTGAAGGCAAACACATGGCTTCTGTTGACCAGGGGACTTGGGGCTGCAGAGAAGATGCACCGCTGGCCACCCAGTAAGAACATCCCTGCAAGGGGAAGACCAGCCTGACCCCATCCACCAACCCAAATGAGGAGAGCTGCAAGAGCTCCCCTCTCCTCCCAAAAGAGCGCTTTGCTCCAACTGCCACTTGCCATGAGGCTGCAGAGTTTTCGGCCCCATCAATTAGCCCAGGGATGAAGCGTTGCTGGGCTGAAATTGTAATCTATTGCAAACCACTTGAGGCTCATTAGATTAAAAGGTGGGGCATCCATCTTCTGAATACAAATACAGTCATACGTTGGTTGTTGAACGCCTTGCGACTCGAAGGTTTTGGTTCCCGAACGCTGCAAACCCGGAAGTGTTCCGGTTTGCGATTTTTTTTCGGAAGCCGAACGGCTGATGCGGCTTCTGATTGAGTGCAGGAAGCTCCTGCAGCCAATCGGAAGCCATGCCTTGGTTTTCGAACGTTTTCGGAAGTCGAAGGGACTTCCGGAATTGATTCTGTTCGACAGCCAAGGTACGACTGTACCGTTTCCCCTAAAATAAGAAATAGCCATAAAATAAGCCGTAGCAGGATTTCTACGCATTTGTGAAATATAAGCCATACCCCGAAAATAAGACATAGTGACGCGGCGCCTCTCCCTTAAGACGGCCTGGATAGGCATGGATATGCAGCGTACCAAAGCGGAGCGGGTAAAATAAAACATCCCCCCAAAATAAGCCATACTGTGTTGTTGTTTTTTAGGGGAAAAATATAAGATGGTGTCTTATTTTAGGGGAAACACGGTACTACTACTAATTTCATGAGACACATTTAGTATTTGGTTTTTTTTTGTAACTGGAACTTGAGAAAACAAGTTGTATATAACTCTACTACAGTTACGTTACAACCATAGCTACACACAACCACATTTCAATGCTATTATCTTGGTATTTCACTAGTCAATAACTTTCTCTATGATCTGTCATGACTCAAGCTTAGAAATCAGTTGCAGTTGATTGGCCCCTTCTTCACTTGTTCCAGGAAGCACAAAGAGGAAAGACTGAGAAACAAGGGGGAGCAGAGGAAGCTGAGAATCTGCTAAGCCAGGCACGTCCAACAGGTAGATCGTGATCTACCGGTAGATCACTGGACGTCTGTGGTAGATCACTGGTACTGGCTCTCCCCAAAAAAGCTCAACAACTTTGACCTGAACCCCCCCAAAAGGGGGTAGATCACTGCCAGTTTTTAACTCTGTGAGTAGATCGCAGTCTCTTGAGAGATGGCCACCCCTGTGCTAAGCTATATCCACCTGCAACTTGAGCTCAGGTTAACCCTTTCATGCACACAAGCGTAAGTCAGTAAGTGTATATTACAACAAAATTGTCCGCCCAGTAATTAAAAAACATGCCAGCCACAGCAGTTAGGGCACAGATTTAAGACAGCAGGCAGGGGAAAGGAGGCACCTCAAAGAGGTCACTGACTGTACTATTGTTTAATATGCCTTGAGAACACACAGCTCATCCAATGTCTTCCCTCCTAAAATTCCCTTGCACAGAATGAGAGCTATAAATGTATGCTTTAATCAGGAAAGCCAATTAGCTAAGATTCCCTTGGAATAAGTAGGTCCTATAACTAGGGCCATTTATTTCCCATTGCAATTGCCCGTTGCAATTTTAGAGTAACTAAAAAGCAGCCTTGTTACGTGGGAATTAGCATTAGACTGGACAGCGCTCCAGTGTCATTGGTCATCAGATTATTTCAACTGCCCCATTAAAATGGTATAAACAGGATTCTTTTTCGTTGTTGTTAAAGAGAACTTTTTAATTAAAAACGAGTGCAAATCAGCTATGAGAGGGCAGGGCTCCATTGATCTGAAGGGTCGGCTAGCTCACACCTGTGGCTGGCGCCATCCCAGGCTCTAACAGCACTTTGGGACAGAACTGACAGTGAAGAAAAAGGGGCAGACCAGGAAGAATCTCAGCCACAATCCAGATGTGAGACAGCAAATTGGCAAAAGGCAACCCATCGTAATTTGACTGAGCCCTGTAAAGAGAAGCCTAATCTCCTATTACAAATCTTCAACTTTTGCTGCTTTGGACAGTAAGCCCTGGGAAATGTTTCAAAGATGGCTGGAAGAAACATAAACAAGTCCACACTGTCATGGCTGCTGTGCTAAAGAGAACAAATCTGATGGCAATGTGGCCGCAGAAGTGCAACGTGGTGTTTTCTAAATGTCCTCTTGGATGGTTTTGCATAGCCTGGTGGCATCATATAACACACTAGTAACTTATAGCCTTGTAGGAATTACTCCCACAGCAGCAATATACCGTATTTTTCCGTGTATAACACGCTCCCGTGTATAAGACGCCCCTTATTTTTGGGACTCCAAAATAAGAAAATGGGGGGAGATTGCCAAGAGTTGTTGAGCTTTTGGGGGGCGGGATTGCCCAGAGTTGTTGTGCTTTTGGGGGGGTTGCCGAAAATCACTCACCCGTCTGACCAATGCTGCCAATTGCATGCGTCGCTAAAGCCACCAATCGTCTGACTGCTCGCACCCAGCAGCGGCAGCCAATCAACAGCAGCCCTTGCCGCAGCCACCAATCATATTGACAATCTCCTGCTCATGGCTGCAACCAATCACTCGTCCCTCCTCTACACCAGTGTTTCTCAACCCTGTGCCTCCAGATGTTTTTGGCCTACAACTCCCATCATCCCTGACCACTGGTCTTGCTAGCGAGGGATGATGGGAGTTGTAGGCCAAAAACATCTGGAGGCACAGGGTTGAGAAACACTGCTCTACACTATCCGTGTATAAGACAACCCCCCATTTTTAACATTATTTTATAATTTAAAAAAACTCATCTTATACACAGAAAAATACGGTAATTGTTCACGAGTGGCATATGATGTGCATCCCCTTATCTAGTCAGCAGAGCCAGAAAAGGGCACGCCCATGCTCCGGAGTTCACCCGGAGCCTATTGCTGAAGCAGAGGGTTGTAAAAATTCTGGAATGTGGAAAACCTGTGTGTGGAAATCTTGGAGAAAATTGAAATATATGCACTACTGACTTATCAATCCTAAACTGTATTTCAGAACAGGCAATGTAGGATATATAATTTAGCATTGAATATATAAAATAGTACTACTTACTGCCTGTTTCTTCCTAGATACACAAAAACGCATTGTGCTGCAGCTTGCATGGCAGACACCACCTGCCAAGCTATCACTGCCACCAACCACAGTTTACTTAAAACTCACACTATTAGCAAAATAGAATACGCAAGGAACTAAATACATGGCTGGAAGTACATTAGACACATAACCCCTGTGGTAAGAATTTATGAGAATTTGATGTACTGTAAAATCATTTCAACAAGGCCAGTGGAAGTGATGATATTCCAGCTGAACTATTTAAAATTTTAAAAGATGGTGCTATTAAGGTGCTACAATCAATATGCCAGCAAGTTTGGAAAACTCAGCAGTGGCCAGAGGATTGGAGAAGATCAGTCTACATCCCAATCCCAAAGAAGGGCAGTGCCAAAGAATGTTCCAACTACAGCACAATTGTGCTCATTTCACACACTAGCAAGCTTTTGCTAAAAATTCTACAAGGCAGGCTTAAGCAGTATGTGGACCGAGAACTCCCAGAAGTGCAAGCTGGATTTCAAAGGGGCAGAGGAACCAGAGACCAAATTGCAAACATGCGCTGGATTATGGAGAAAGCTAGAGAGTTCCAGAAAAACATTTACTTCTGCTTCATTGACTACGCAAAAGCTTTTGACTGTGTCGACCACAGCAAACTATGGCAAGTTCTTAAAGAAATGGGAGTGCCTGATCACCTCATCTGTCTCCTGAGAAATCTCTATGTGGGACAAGAAGCTACAGTTAGAACTGGATATGGAATAACTGATTGGTTCAAAATGGGGAAAGGAGAATGACAAGGCTGTATATTGTCTCCCTGCTTATTTAACTTATATGCAGAATTCATCATGTGAAAGGCTGGACTGGATGAATCCCAAACCGGAATTAAGATTGCCGGAAGAAATATCAACAACCTCAGATATGCTGATGATACAACCTTGATGGCAGAAAGTGAGGAGGAATTAAAGAACCTTTTAATGAGGGTGAAAGAGGAGAGCGCAAAATATGGTCTGAAGCTCAACATCAAAAAAACTAAGATCATGGCCACTGGTCCCATCACCTGCTGGCAAATAGAAGGGGAAGAAATGGAGGCAGTGAGAGATTTCACTTTCTTGGGTTCCATGATCACTGCAGATGGTGACAACAGTCACGAAATTAAAAGACGCCTGCTTCTTGGGAGAAAAGCAATGACAAACCTAGACAGCATCTTAAAAAGCAAAGACATCACCTTGCCGACAAAGGTCCGTATAGTTAAAGCTATGGTTTTCCCAGTAGTAATGTACGGAAGTGAGAGCTGGACCATAAAGAAGGCTGATCACCGAAGAATTGATGCTTTTGAATTATGGTGCTGGAGGAGACTCTTGAGAGTCCCATGGACTGCAAGAAGATCAAACCTATCCATTCTTAAGGAAATCAGCCCTGAGTGCTCACTAGAAGGACAGATCCTGAGGTTAAGGCTCCAGTACTTTGGCCACCTCAATGAGAAGAGAAGACTCCCTAGAAAAGACCCTGATGTTGGGAAAGATGGAGGGCACAAGGAGAAGGGGACGACAGAGGATGAGATGGTTGGACAGTGTTCTCGAAGCTACCAACATGAGTCTGACCAAACTGCGGGAGGCAGTGGAAGACAGGAGTGCCTGGCGTGCTCTGGTCCATGGGGTCACGAAGAGTCGGACACGACTGAACGACTGAACAACAACCAAGACATTTCACAAGCTAGCAAGGTTTTGCTAAAAATTCTACAAGGCAGGCTTAAGCAATATGTGGACCGAGAACTCCCAGAAGTGCAAGCTGGATTTCAAAGGGGCAGAGGAACCAGAGACCAAATTGCAAACATGCACTGGATTATGGAGAAAGCTAGAGAGTTCCAGAAAAACATTAACTTCTGCTTCATTGACTACACAAAAGCTTTTGACTGTGTCGACCACAGCAAACTATGGCAAGTTCTTAAAGAAATGGGAGTGCCTGATCACCTCATCCGTCTCCTGAGAAATCTCTATGTGGGACAAGAAGCTACAGTTAGAACTGGATATGGAATAACTGATTGGTTCAAAATTGGGAAAGGAGTACGACAAGGCTGTATATTGTCTCCCTGCTTATTTAACTTATATGCAGAATTCATCATGCGAAAGGCTGGACTGGATGAATCCCAAACTGGAATTAAGATTGCCGGAAGATACAACCTTGATGGCAGAAAGTGAGGAGGAATTGAAGAACCTTTTAATGAGGGTGAAAGAGGAGAGCGCAAAATATGGTCTGAAGCTCAACATCAAAAAAACTAAGATCATGGCCACTGGTCCCATCACCTCCTGGCAAATAGAAGGGGAAGAAATGGAGGCAGTGAGAGATTTCACTTTCTTGGGTTCCATGATCACTGCAGATGGTGACAGCAGTCATGAAATTAGAAGTCGCCTGCTTCTTGGGAGAAAAGCAATGACAAACCTAGACAGCATCTTAAAAAGCAAAGACATCACCTTGCCGACAAAGGTCTGTATAGTTAAAGCTATGGTTTTCCCAGTAGTAATGTACGGAAGTGAGAGCTGGACCATAAAGGAGGCTGATCGCCGAAGAATTGATGCTTTTGAATTATGGTGCTGGAGGAGACTCTTGAGAGTCCCATGGACTGCAAGAAGATCAAACCTATCCATTCTTAAGGAAATCAGCCCTGAGTGCTCACTAGAAGGACAGATCCTGAAGTTGAGGCTCCAGTACTTTGGCCACCTCATGAGAAGAGAAGACTCCCTAGAAAAGACCCTGATGTTGGGAAAGATTGAGGGCACAAGGAGAAGGGGGCGACAGAGGACGAGATGGTTGGACAGTGTTCTCGAAGCTACCAACATGAGTCTGACCAAACTGCGGGAGGCAGTGGAAGACAGGAGTGCCTGGCGTGCTCTGGTCCATGGGGTCACGAAGAGTCAGACACGACTAAACAACAACAACAAGAAAGTCATGATTTCTGAATCAGATGCAAATGTGGGGTGTTTGCCTAGGTACCAGTATATCTGAACTGGGATTAGTGTCAGTTTAGTACTGGGGGGGGGGTTATTATTATAATTATTTTCACTATTCTCCAGCTGTTCCAATTTCAACCCAAAGCTGAGGAAAGTTGGCCAGCCACTGTTCTTGGGTGTCCTGCAATCTACCTTCTGCCCAGCCTAGCTCTACTGTATACTCCTTAGGTGAAAAGGAAAACTTCATTCATTTGACCAATCAAAACAGCCGATAATTTGGAAGTTATATTTCAAATCAGAGTTGGAACATTAAATGTTAAAGTCAATTTTTGACCAGAATTTAGAAGTGCAAATTCACAGAATTTTGAAAAAAATGTTGTTTTAGCCCTACTAGACATGAGTACCCCCCCCCCCCCAATTCTATTGTGAGTGTTGGCCATAAAAATAAATTAAGTGGCTTTATTTCCCAGAATTTCAAACAGCAACATTCTCTGTTGCTGAATAACTACACTAGATATCACAATTTCAGGTGTGGTTTCTTCTACCCACCTCCTTATTTTTGACTTTTAAAAACAGACCATACCGTTTACTCTAGGGCTTTATCTTTTGCTGTTGTCTTTGTCATCAAGCAAATCATTGTTGTCTGTAACTGAAACGATAGATGGAACTTTTGTGAGGAAGAACGCATAGGTTTGTAAAAGAAGAATGAGCGACAGATTTACCCTAGAACATTCATGCTAGCTGCTCTAGGTTTTGTGAAAAATACACTGTGGGTTTTATTTATTTTTAAGAATGTTATGTGAGCAGGGGTTTGGTTTCATGGTTCATCCAAAAGACTGATGAATCATAGAAGTCGGATGTAAAAGGCATCAAATCTATTACCAAGAAGGCAAAACATACAGATATTTCAAGGGTGTAGAAGTCGAAGAAATGTGTCTATATGGTTGTGTCCTGCTTTGTTCCTTGTAGACTTGGTTTTTTTTTGTCCCAGTACATTTCTTAAAAATAAAAGGTGAAATGTAACCTTTGGTGGTGATGGCGTTAGGCAGAAAAGTACTGTTGAACTGTGGCATGGGAAGCTACTCATTTCAGCCCAAACGTATACCATGTTTTGCCAGTCAAGGAAAAATTTATTGGTTTGTGTATTTTGCAAGATAGCAACTGCTCAGTCAGCCATCTGTGTGTTGTGCCAGGAAAATACGACATTGGCTTTTATTACCCAGATTGAAAAATAAGCCCTGGGGGTAGTTTCCTTTAGTCAACATTTAGGGAAAGAAATATATGCTAAAGAAAGATGCATAAAGTAGTATTGTTGGATTGCTGTCCTCATAGGAATCCTCATGCAAAGCCTGAACCAAATATATTAATTCAGGATATAATCTGGTCTCCTTTTGTAAGCTTTCTTAATAAGTCAACTACAGATCACCATCCTCTAGTAATGGGTTTTTCTTTTTGGAAAGGCTGCTTTAATTCTCCTCATTAAGTCAACTGAATTGCTGCATATTAATTTTATTGTCTTTTTGGTGACAATTATATATTCTGCACCTGTGATTCCGTGTCACATGAACTGTTGTTGTTTTTTGTAAAAAAAATAAGATTTTATTAAAACATGTTCATAATACAATAAGATAAAAAAATAAATCTTAATAAAATCAAAAACATGGAGACAAAACATAAACAAACAAAAAATATTAAACAATAATAAGTCTTTCCATCTTTGCCCACACAGGAGTCTCTCCACTGTGATTATATATTAAAATAAGATTCATAATTCTTATTATATAGTCATTAATTCACACCTATTTCTGTATTTTCCATTCCCATTTCCTGCTGCATTTGCTGTGATTTTCCATCCAGATTTAAAGAAAATTACCTCTTCCATTTATGCTTCTTCTATTCTTTTTTCAAAAAAAACTCCAAGTAGTACACAGAGTGCTTTCTCTCTCAGCTCTAGGATAGCTCCGTCAGTAGAGCATGAGACTCTTAATCTCAGGGTTGTGGGTTTGAGCCCTACCTTGGGCAAAAAAATCCTGCATTGCAGGGGGTTGGACTAGAATAGATGACCTGCATGGTCCCCTCCAACTTTGCAATTATATGATTATATGAATAAAAACTCTGTTTCAGTTATATTTTATTTGCACAATCAAGAGTGAATTTCAGGAACCAAAATGCTTCTTCTGTGCAGCCTGAGCAGGAGCAGTGAACCAAGTTCTAGTTAATTGTTGTAGCTTGTCTTCATTTACCCCACCCCACTGCCCTGCTCACAGTTGTGAAGAACATTCTTATGTTATGAATGGACCATTAAGAAAAAGAGGTAGGAATCAGACAGTATAGATATGGACTGTCCCTGGATCAAGTGACTTTTCTTCTGTAAGTTCTCAAAGTTCTTAACCTAGCTCTAGGTGTTTAATGATAATCAATCACAGTCAGTACATTATTTGAAAAATAAGACTTTAGAGATTCCATTTTGGTGACTGTAACCTTAGTTTAAGGAGTCATTTGGTGCTTAGCTTATATATCTGAGTTTCTAACACTGCTGTGGACGTGGGTTAAACCACAGAGCCTAGGGCTTGCTGATCAGAAGGTCGGCGGTTCGAATCCCCGTGACGAGGTGAGCTCCCATTGCTCGGTCCCTGCTCCTGCCAACCTAGCAGTTCGAAAGCACGAAGTACAAGTAGATAAATAGGTACCGCTCCAGCAGGAAGGTAAACGGCGTTTCTGTGCGCTGCTCTGGTTCGCCAGAAGCGGCTTAGTCATGCTGGGCACATGACCCGGAAGCTGTACGCTGGTTCCCTTGGCCAGTAAAGCGAGATGAGCACCGCAACCCCCAGAGTCGTCCACGACTGCACCTAACGGTCAGGGTCCCTTTACCTTTACCTTTAACACGGCTGTCTTTAGCATATGCACTGCCGGGGTGCAAAGATCTCCCCAGAGCCCCCAAATTTAGTTAATTTCACGTGCACGGCGCCATTGAGAATGACAAGCGCCATTGTTGAATCTGACAAGTGCCACCGTTGTGAATGACATGAGCCACCACGTCTTTGGTAGATGAGCACACAAAGTCGAAAGTCCTTTAGTGAAACAGTAGGTATACATTTTGGTAATACCTAGGTATATATGTATTTTGTTTTTCTAGCTTGATCAAAATTATTTATTATTTCATAACAGGTAGATAGTTAAGAGCTTAGGCGGCTTCAGCGGCGGGCACCTGGTGCCCCCCAGAATTCGGCGCCCGGGTGCCCCGCACCCCTTGCACCCCCAAGTAAAGACGGCCCTGGTCCCTGACCTTGCATTGCACAGAGGTGCAGTGCATGATCCAAAAGAAGTGGAATGGGGGGGGGGTGTTCTGGTGACCTCGAACTTCGCCTCAGCTACCAAGACCTGTCAAAATGTACAGGACACCGTTCAAACATTTATTCACACCAATTAAAGGCTAGAAGTTTGCATTTTTAAAAAGTCACTTGAGATTTTTAAGGAAATCAATTCTGTTTCTAATACTACATGCTGCAGATCCTTTCCTTGCGTTCCTATGAAACGCATTCCGCCTTAACACCAGAGCTAGAGTTAACGCGCATTGTCTCCAGTTTGCTCGTGTAAATAAGCAGCATATCAAAATCAAAACGCTGTGATAGGTGTTTTGGTGCGCGGCAGTGTGAGGAACCTAGAATCAGAACCCAAATTACAAGCAACTCAAGACTACCTGCTGCCCCTTCCACCTCCTCTCTGTGGAAAGGCAGACAGCCAAGACCTCAGATGCTCTAAACATGGCTTTGCTTTCGTTTGGTATTTACACAACGTAAACACAGGGATGTAGATTTGGACCTTCAGACAGAAATCCAAATATACAGACCCAAATCTTGCAATATTAGGTAGTGGCTTCAGAGTAGGTGGTTTATTTTTCAAAATGAAATTTGCTTAAAAGGGGTTCTGAGCAGGTATAAACATGTCACAACAACAATAACACGGCAAATTATTTCAGCACTTCCTTATGTTGCCGTGCCTGCTCTGTTACGCAGTGCAGCTGCGGCTGGGGAAATCTGTTCAGAGTATTCCTACATAATAGCATTTTTTCCCCTTCACATGTATGTGTGCGCACACACTGAGCAATCTCTCTTCCTGCAAATCTCTGAAAGGTGCTCACTTCTACCTTTCTGGAAGCAAAGCAGGTCCTATAAGACTTCCCTGGATCCAGATGTGTTAAGCTGCAAAAAAAAAAAAATCGCCTTTCTGGGCAAGGTGCTTGAGAAGGTGGTGGTGGAAACATACCGGTACTTCTCCAGGTATGTTTAAAGAAAGCAGATTACCGGTACTTGAGTCCATGCTCTCAATGTAAATGCTACATATCATTGTCAATGTTGTATTATGTACTCCGCTGGTCTTCCACTGGTGGGTCAAGACCCACTGCCAAGTTGTGGTATGATATTATTGGGCTTTACCATACAAATAAATATTACAACATTAAGGAATTTGTCTCCCAATGCCTGTTTGGGTTAAAGGTAGGTCCCAGGTGTGAAAACACTGAAGCATTTTGCAGCAGCATTTGTATAGCTGTTGAAAAAGATACTGCTATGTATCACAGGCCCACGTGCACATTTAAAACAGTATCATCCCACTTTAGACAGCCATGGCTTCCCCAAAGAACTGTGGGAAGTGTAGTCAGTTAAAGATACCAAGAGCTGTAGAAGACCCATATTCTTCTCAGAGACTGACAATTCCCAGAGTTCCCTGAGAAGAGGGATTAACGGTTAAACCGCTGTGGGAGTTTCAACCCTCAGTGCCCTTAACAAAACTACAGTTCCCAGGATTCTTGGGGGAATCCATGACTGTTTAAAGTGGGGTGATACTGCTTTAAACGAAAGATTATTGGTCATCCTCTCTCATCTTTGGAAGAACTATACAGTACCCGTTGCCTTAAAAAAGTAAACAATATTTTACAGGATCCATCTCATCCGGGATATAGTCTTTTTGCGCCACTGCCTTCGGGCAAGAGATATAGAACAATTAGATCAAGAACAAATAGATTGAAGAATAGTTTCTACCCAAGAGCTATAACTATCTTAAATGCTGTAACTAGATAATATGACCTTGGAGAGTGTGATGGGTGTGTACATATGTGCATGTGTGGCTGAAAATGTGTTTGTTTGTTGTTGTTTTGTGCTGTTTTTGTTTTGTTTTTATGCGACGGCATTCAATTTCGTTGCATTTGTACAACGTTGTACTTGTACAATGACAATAAAGAAATCTTATCTTATAATCTTATCTTATCTTATCTTATCTTATCTTATCTTATCTTATACTGCAGAAAGGGCCACAGCCATCCTCGTCCCTTCATGAGGAAATAGGTTGCCTTCACTGCAATGTTTTCCTGACCCAGAATTTAGGTCTCAGAGCTCTTATGAATCACATAGATGGGTCACGTCAAGAAACATTCCAGCCTGTTTCATTCCTTCTTTTTGAAAACAGAAGTCCTGGAATATTTCTTAGAGAAAAGCAACTGTATTGACATTCCTACTGATGAGCACATCAGAAGTACATCAACGGAACATCCACTCGTATTCAAGACAGAATTCTGGCTTCTAGCCCACTGCTGTATCCCCTCAAGACCAGTCTGCCTCTATAGAGGAAATGAGGTTGTCTTCTTTTCTTGCTAACTGCTCACTGTTGTTGTAAGCCGGGAGAAAAGGAAGGCACTGATTTGTTTCTTAAAGGGGGAAGGACAAGCACCATCTACTTTGCTAGAAATCTAGACTAAAGTATAAAACAGCATGCTAAAACGAACATGCATCTCTGGACAAAAAGCCTTAAGATCAACGGGGAAAAAAGGATCAGGACTGCACAGCAGGTTACCAGGGGGGTTTTTTGGGTGGGGGGTATTACTTAAATAAAAGCATCTGTGGTGTTTTGTTTGCTTGTTTGAAGTCAAAGCAAGCTTTCAAGATGCTAGGTTTTATTGACGCAAAAGATGAATTTTAACACAAGTGTCTTAGCTACCCACTCTCACCTCTCGAAAACTACAGAACTTTCTTTGTCCTTCCCCCTCCACCAGGAAAAAGGAATGACATCATTGCCACTTAAGGGGTTCTATGGGCCAATAAAAATAACAGTTACTGACCAAGAGCACTAGGGCAGGAATATTTTTGGAACCATAGGCTGCATTCCTCAAAGTCCCTTGCTCCCTAGTCCAAACATATCATGGACTAAAAATTCCTCACATTTTCTTAACCAGTGTTTCTTTTGGGTTTGCACAATGGCACAGTTCTTTTCCTGAACTGTGCTTGTGTTTGGAAATGGAAAGAAAGGGAGCCCACATTACTAAATAACCCGTAAGTGAAATACAGGACCCACACTTTTGTTTTTAAAAAAGAAGTAGGCAGCAAAGAAGCAAAGATTTGCCTTATAATAATACATTTGCCCCGCTGCTCTCTGGAGATATTCTCCTTGCTTCACACATTCAGAGATTGGGAGGGGGGAGCAGGGGAAGAGTTGCCAGAGCCTCATTCCTCCTGCTTTCCATATTCTCTGAAACACAGCTTCCACTTCTTCACATATCACATGCATCCCACCCCCCTCTTTGCTGGAGCTTGCTTGTTTCACTTTGGCAACAGAAGTGCGAGTTGTCTCATGGATGGCACAAAACAGCATGACGACAGAAAGCACAAGGCGCTTGCATTTCCTGTCACTCAGCTGGCTTCCCAAAATGTCAAACTCTAGCCACAAGGAGCCATGGGTCTCAGCTTTAACACCCACTTAGGATACCCAGTTCTCGCAAACTCCAATGCATGGGGAAGAGGAAGCACCAAGGCACCCTAAGAACATAGCCGCACTGTATGTAAAAAGGTAAAGGGACCCCTGACCATTAGGTCCAGTCGTGACCGACTCTGGGGTTGCGGCGCTCATCTTGCTTTATTGGCCGAGAGCCGGCATACAGCTTCCGGGTCATGTGGCCAGCATGACAAAGCCGCTTCTGGCGAACCAGAGCAGCGCACGGAAACGCCGTTTACCTTCCCGCCAGAGCGGTTCCTATTTATCTACTTGCACTTTTGACGTGCTTTCGAACTGCTAGGTGGGCAGGAGCTGGGACCGAGCAACTGGAGCTCACCCCGTCGCGGGGATTCGAACCGCCGACCTTCTGATCAGCAAGCCCTAGGCTCTGTGGTTTAACCCACAGCACCACCTGGGTCCCAATGATACAGATTGTTAAAGGGAGATGGTGCAAACAGGCCTGGATTACAACTCTTGCATTTGCTCTGCTTTTATCATTAGTCCTATCTGACAGGACAACACTAGTTAAGCTGTGGTAGCAGGAGGAAATCCAGCACCGAGGAAATCAACAGTGCTATAATGTTTACTTAGGATCTGCTCCACCAATGAATTCCAGATGTTGGCTTAATTGTCACATTCTGGTATGTTGGAGCAGAATGAATCTGTAAGAGTGCTTTGTAAATCAATCTGCCAGACTCGCATTAAATCTTGCAGTTGGCCGGCTATTGTAAGAAAAAAAGATGTTCCGAAAATACTAACCATTCAGTGTCTCTCTCTGTGGTGCTGGAAAGCTACATGCGATTTTAGCTTCCGGCTAGAAGCAAAGCCAAAAATTGTCAGCCTCTCTCCTCTGTTTAATCCTACTTTCTCTCAGCATACCGTGGCTAAAGTTAGACCTCGCAGAGGCATGACCCAGGCGCGACATTGTGGACTGAGCCAAACTGCGATGAAATGAAAGCAGGGAGGGCCTACACTTTGGAACTCCCTGCCTATTGAGATCAAGCAGACACCTTCATTGTACTCCTTTCGGCGCCTGATAAAAACATTCCTGTTTAGACAAGCGTACCCAGATGCTTAGCATTTTAACTTTTTATGTTTTAAAGTAGGGCAGCAATGCACCCAAGACAACAACAGCCAGGTGGACAAAGGTGAAAGCAGGATGGTACTGTAAAAAGATGAAGGCCATCGCGCACCTGCCCAGGTAGACTGCTGCCGTGCTGCATTTTACCATCCACTTCCTGTTCTACCTGTTGGGACTGCTAAAGGCTCTGGGAACCTGAGGGGGCAGGTTCCCTGCAGGACTATGTCCTGAAACCAGATCGTCACAGACTGGTTGGATGCAGAGAAATGTTGAGAGGAACCAGCTGGGGAACCCCCAAGAGAAGAAGGCTCAGAGCAGAGGATTAGTGGTGGGCCGATGATCAGTAGTCAGATGGAGAAGAGGGGGCAGACTGGGAGGAGGAGGTATCGTAAGCTTGAAGAGGTAACAGGGCTTAATCCAATGCCACATGAGCAGGTCAAATGCCTGCTGTAGCTTTGCTCGTATCTAACCCTGTAAAAGGGACCCAGGTGGCGCTGTGGGTTAAACCACAGAGCCTAGGGCTTGCTGATCAGAAGGTCGGTGGTTCGAATCCCTGCGAAGGGGTGAACTCCCATTGCTCAGTAACAGCTCATGCCCACCTAGCAGTTCGAAAGCACATCAAAGTGCAAGTAGATAAATAGGAACCGCTCTGGCGGGAAGGTAAACAGCGTTTCCGTGCGCTGCTCTGGTTCACCAGAAGCGGCTTTGTCATGCTGACCACAAGACCTGGAAGCTGTACGCCGGCGCTCGGCCAATAAAGCGAGATGAGCACCGCAACCCCAGAGTCGGACACGACTGTTAAAGGTAAAGGACACCTGGATGGTTAAGTCCAGTCAAAGGCGACTATGGGGTTGCAGCGCTCATCTCGCTTTCAGGCCGAGGGAGTCAGTGTTTGTCCACAGACAGCTTTACGGGTCATGTGGCCAGCAGGACTAAACCGCTTCTGGAGCAACGGGACACCGTGACGGAAACCAGAGTGTAAGGAAACGCCGTTTACCTTCCCGCCACAGTGGTACCTATTTATCTACTTGCACTGGCGTGCTTTTGAACTGCTAGGTTGGCAGGAGCTGGGACAGAGCAACGGAAGCTCACTCCGTCGCTGGGATTCAAACTGCCAACCTTCTGATCAACAAGCCCAAGAGGCTCAGTGGTTTTAGACCACAGCCCTAATGAAAGCCCTGTGCCTGCTCTCAACTCAGCAGTCCTATATTCTGTAGCATACTAAGATTTATTGCCACCCAAATATTCTGCCTCCTCTGCACAAGAGAGGTTCCCAGTGGCTGGTGGGTTGTTTTTACACCAGCAACGTGTGTGGCAGGACATGTGTCCTTAACCAGAATGGGCTGTACATTTTCAGTACTATCAGGTCACCTTGAGAGACACTTGCTCTTTTTCCCATGGGACATATTCACTGCATGCGACACGGTGAGAAAGGCAGCCATTCTTAGGGAAATCACGTGGAGGGGGGTCATGTGGCTCGGTTGCAGAGCAGATGTTCTGCATACTCAACCCAGTTTCAGGATCAACCCAGTTACAGGATCTCAGGTAGCAAAAGGATGGAGAGGTGGCGCAGGTAGGGCAGAACTGTACACCTCGTTTCCCTATGCTGAGCATCACTGCTGCTTACCAACTGGGAAGAGAAGGAGAAGAGTGGGGAGCTCAGCGCAGGCAGGGTCAGTTTGAGCGTCTTCAAAGCCCATGACACCTCTGGTAAAGGCTGTTCTCCAATTGGATCGCTCACAGGTCAGTGTTTCCCAATTGTCGGTGTTTATACTACATTTTTTTAGATTTGCCTTGAGAGAGTCTTTAAACCTCTTTTGTTGACCACTAGCATTACGCTTTCCACTTTTAAGTTCAGAGTAGCGTAGTTGCTTTGGAAGGCATCCGCACAACATGACCAGTCCAACGAAGTTGATGTTGAAGAATCGTTGCTTCGACACTGGTGGTCTTCACTTCTTCCAGTACACTGATATTAGTTCGCCTGTCTTCCCAAGTGATGTGTAAAAATTTTCGGAGACACCGTTGATGGAATCTTTTGAGGAGCTGGAGATGGTGTTTATAAGTGCTCCGCGTTTCACAAGCACGTTTCTCCATGGGCATATGAGAAGGCAAAACATGTGGGTCAAGACATGGCTGTTACCTCTAGATATAATGGCAATAGGTCCACACTGTTAAACACGGGTGTTCCCATTCACTTCTCGGGATGGGTGTTATTTCAAGGGTCAAAGGGCATGTGAGTGAATGTAGTGAAATCTCCCTCCAATCTTGGAGTCTCAGTCCGTCTCACCAGGTGCTTTTCTCTGTTTGCATAAGTCAGGCACGTCCAACAGTTAGATCGTGATCTACCGGTAGATCACTGCTAGATCACTGGCTCCCCCAAAGAAGCTCAACAACTTTGGCTCCCCTAAAAAAAAAAGTTCACATTTTTTTGCCCTGCACCCCAAAAAAACAGGGCTTTCCTCCTCCCCAAAAAAGCTCAACAACTTTGACCTAAACCCCCAAAAAGGGGGTAGATCACAGCCAGTTTTTAACTCTGTAAGTAGATCTCAGTCTCTTGGGAGTTGGCCACCCCTGGCATAAGTGAACTGCTTTGTTTTTAATCCTGTTTTTAAGTTGTATTTTAATCAATTGTTTTATACTTGTTGTTAGCCGCCCTGAGCCTGGTCTTGGCTGGGGAGGGCGGGGTATAAATAAAAATTTATTATTATTATTATTATTTGGAGTAAAGCACTGGGGGGAGGTGGGGAAAAATCACACACACATATGCGCACGCACACACGCACACACACACACACACACACACACACGTACACGTGAGAGAGAGCTTTTCCTTCCTAATGGGAGACAAATATATAAAATAGAACATTTTCGTTAACAGCTCTCTAACTTACGCGAGCCCATTTTAAATGCCCAAGGAGCTGCAAATTAAGTTCATTGCTCTTTGGAATTATTCCTTAAATAATTCTCTACAAAGGTTCTTTTCATACACGAACTACTGCTTGCGTTTGCCTCAATTCAACTTACTGTTGAGCTTCCAGAATGGACCGCCTATGCCCCATTTCGGAAACGAAATTACCCTCCTGACCAGACATGGAAATTTTTACGGGTTCTAATTCATCTCCACTCCCAAAGGACAAGTGCCTCAAGGCGTTATAGGACCATCAGGAAGGATATTTAAAGCATTCACCAAGAAGCCAAACTGCTATTCCATAAAGTATATATACCTTTTTACAATTTGCCTTGCACATGGGAAGAATTACACAAGTGGAATGAGGTTTTTCCCCTTTTGAAAACCTTTTCACACTTTTACTTCTTCTACCCTAAGCTCTAACTAGCATCTTTTCCTCTGGAGGACAACTATCTGATCAGAACTGTGCAGCACTGAAAATACATATCTTGACATATACGGTATTTTAGTGGGGATTTTAGACTTCCTTTTAATCTCCAAATGTACTATGCTAAGTTTGGAAAATGGCAAGCTTTGTCAAGCAAGCCACTCTCCAAAGGGCCAAAGTAAGTGTTAATCCAATTGTCTGGCTAGCAGTCACGGATTTTTAAAACTGAAACTCTAGTGAGAAGGGGTAACTTTTACTTGGACTGAAAGGGACAGGGTGTGAGCTTCAACCCTTCCATCCCCAGAGGCAACCCCAATACAGCTGGGAGTCATCCCTGCCAAACTACCATTATCATTTGAGAAACAGCTCCCATTGGCACCAACAGAGAGGGTTGTCCATTGGGATAATGCTTAGGATGGCAGGGGAGGGGAGGGTTAAATTTCACCTCCCCATGGGCTGCTTTCTTGGTGCTGGGGAAACGGGAGTTTGGTGTTCCTGATCTTTGCTTCAGATTTTTTTCCAAACCCAGACATGGTTGCAATTAGAGGAACATCTAATTTGACATTGAGAAGTCGGTTGTATGCAGAGAGCTAATGAATAGTCCGTCACTCTTAGAGCCACAGTGATCGGTTTTATTTTGTATTATGTTTGGACCTTCTGCCTGCTTTCCCCCTACTTTTATTCCTAATAAAGTTCCCTACTATGACTGCTGAGGTGTGTGTGTGGTTGCCAATCTCAGGGTTTCAGAATCCCCATGTGCCCAGATGCTTGGCATTCGGGCTCCTGGGAGTTTAGGACTGGCGTTGCAAGTCGCCAGCGCATTCTTCTGAGGTCTGGGAGAGACTCAGAGAGCAGGCGCCTGTTACACTCCGAATGAACCAAAAAGCTGTAGGCTGAACAGAGGAGTTCTGGGGCACTGGCTCAGAACCTTTTAAAAAGGAATTGCTTCAGTACATCCCAAGTTAGAATAGAATAGAATATATTTTATTGTCATTGTCCCCTTCGGGGACAACGAAATTACTTGACTGCTCCATCCACCCAGATAGGGCACTCCACGCAAAAACAAAACAAAACAAAACAACTACAAAAACACTGATTAAAACCATACAGTATGATACAACATAACAGGTAAGATTAGATGACTTTCAAAGTCCAGGCTTCCCATTCAACGCCGAGATCGCTCTGGAGAAGAAGCTGTTCCTAAGACAGCTTGTTCTTGTCATCATCGTCCTGTATCTCCGTCCCGATGGCAAGAGCTCAAAGAGACGGTGACCAGGATGCGATGGATCTTTTACTATGTCCAGTGCCTTTCTGTGGCACCTCATGGCATAAATCTGCTCTAAGGTGGAGAGCGAGCAGCCAACAATGCTCTCTGCTGCCTTAACAACTTTGCACAACCCCATCCTGTCCTGGGTAGTACAGCTTCCGTACCACACACATAAGCCATAAGTGAGCACGCTCTCAATGGCACAGTGATAGAAGGCAAGCAGCAGCTTTTGTGGAAGATGGTTTTTCCTTAGAATTCTCAGGAAGTACAGTCTCTGCTGCGCCTTCTTCACAAGCCCCCTTATGTTTGCACTCCAGGACAGATCCTCCTGTAATTCAATGCCCAGAAATCTGAACGTTGTTACCCTCTCCACACAGACTCCATCAATCAAAAGTGGTTCCTTCCCCATCTGAGGCTGCAGGTGTAAGTAGGAGGGTGGCAGCAGCAGCTACCAGAAAGTAAGACCCACTGGCAGCTGTGCAAGGCTGTTGTGTTGCATTTGGACAACAAAGAGGGTGCAAGAGGACTCTCTTGGGGTCTCCTCCCTCCCGCTTCATCACACTGGCCGGATCCACTTCTCTACCCCTTCTGTATACAATGAATGCCTGCATCAGGTAGAAGCACAACCTTCCCTCCAACCATCATGACATTGTGAATAGCATTGCACCCTTTGCAAATGCTGTGGAAATGTATGAGTGTTTGCAAAGCACCCCCCTCCTTATTTCGACACTGGGCTAATTTAAATCCTTAAAGCTATGAGAATTTTCCATCTTTTCCCCTGGCACAACTTGCTTTGAGCTTCTAATTTTCCATGAAGAGGGATCATGTATTTGAGGAAAAAGCTAGAAGAAAGCAGGGAAGAGACTCTAGTTGTGGGTCTTCTGAGATGGAAAAGCACTGGCTTATCTTACTGGATTTGGTTTTATGAAAGAACTGCCAGCCATTTAGTTAAGTGTTCAAAACAATCACATTGTTTTCACTGTTTGTCTTCTTATTGTACAGGAACACTAAATCACAGCAGTGAAAGTAGGGGAAAGTTGGAGGCTTTCTCACAAAAGAAAATGTTGGCCCGTGTAATTTTCTAACAGGATTGATTTCTGTTCTTCCAGCCTTCTGACTTAAAGATGTACCCTCTTAAATGCCCCGGGCTTATCTTGAAGGATGTAAAATGGTGGGACATTTCTTAGTGCACATCTGCTTACTTCTCTTACAATTTTTTTTTTTTAGCCATCTCACCCCTTGCTTTTTCCTGCAAGACCAATTGCAGTCATTAACAGTCATCAACTGGTTTACCACACCTATCAGCCAATCACCCATTCCCGCCACCCTTCTGAGTAATACCCCTCCTCACCCTCTCACTATATATAAGGGTCTGGTGACTTCTGTTTCAGTATATCTGAAGAAGTGTGCATGCACACGAAAGTTCATACCAAGAACAAACTTAGTTGGTCTCTAAGGCAGTGTTTCCCAACCAGTGTGCCTCCAGATGTTTTGGGACTACAATTCCCATCATCCCTGACCACTGGTATTGCTAGCGAGGGATGATGGGAGTTGTAGTCCCAAAACATCTGGAGGCACACTGGTTGGGAAACACTGCTCTAAGGTGCTACTGGAAGGAATTTTTTTATTTTGTTTCGACTACGGCAGACCAACACGGCTACCTACCTGTAACTGGAATTTTTTAAAATTTATTTTGCGTGGTTAGAGGGTTGGGGGCAGCTGCTACTCTGAGGAATTGAAACAACTGAAGCTGACACCTTATGGGTGGAGGCAGTTTGGCAGATGACGCCCCCCATGCTTTTAACATCTTGACATCTCAACCTCCTTGTTGTGCAACAAAACCACAGTTGTAGGATACCTTACAAGCAGTGAAGCTGACAACAAACAGAAAGCTGCAATCACAGCATCACTGGAGCTATGTAGATGCTAATGAACGCAGCACATTTGGGGTGAACACATCAAAAAATCTGTTGCTGGCAGGTTAAAAAGGTAATCTCTTTCACCCTTGTCTTCCTTTCCACCCCACCCCACCTGAAATGGTAAGTTCCTACGGGTAGGAAATTTGTTGATGTTGCTCCATAAAGCACCATGCACACCGCTGTTTCTGTATCACTAAAAGCTATCGCTTGCTCTCTTTGAAAAAAGCTTTGATGGTGGTAAACTGAGAGGGCCCAGAAATCTTCTGCAATTGAAAGCCCATATTGTTGAGGGACGGGGTCTTTTGCGTGTCGAGGTCCCCTAACCACCCCTCAAATAATTCACACCACAAACAAAATTTTAGGTTTGGTTTTTGGGCATAATTTGCACGCAGCAAAGAGACCTATCTCAGGACGTGCCGAGGGTTTTATACCCCCAAGGCTGTCCATCATAAATTGCAACAAACATTTCTCCCCAACTACAAGCCAGTACCCAATCAAAGCTATGGCCGTCATACAATCCCGCCTAGCATCAAAGAGGTGAGATTAGTCGGCCCCGACCGCAACACAGGCTCTCCATGAAGGAGAACCCGCTTTATGTCGCAGAAAAGAAATGCACACAACAGAAAACATTGTGGCCTAGAAGAGAGTGTGGAACCTGTGGCTTCACTACACGTGACCATTGGCCATGCTGGCTAGTGCTGATGGGAGGGGCCACAGGTTCCACCCCACCCCCCCACAGTTGATTCAATTCCTCTCACCTAATGAAAAGGAAGCCATTTATGGGCCAGATCAAATGTCAGACCAGTTGACATGTTGCATTGCTTTCCTTCAAAATAATACTATTAATAATAAATGTAATTATTAAAATATGCAGGCCTGATAGTTGCATAGATGTAACAGCAGCCGCCACACACACTCCAAATCATCTGCAAAGAATTGTGGGTTAAACATATCCAGATGTCTTCAAGGGTTTTAATTGACACTGGCAGTAATTCTGGTTTGCATTTGTGTACCACAGGATGGAGTACGCTGGTGAAACTGTATATGCATACGCATGTGTATGAATTTCATGCTTATAGCCATGGAAAAAGTATCTTTTCATTTCCTTTAAATTGCAAACAGGTGTTGTCACCTTCTGAACTTAACTCCTATGTTACAACTTCATGGGGCGAGGAGGAGAAGGGAAGGGAAGTCTGCTTCTAAACTGAGGGTCTTTTGTTGGCCAGTACATGGCATGTTGATAAACCCAACAGTTGAACATGGTAGAAAATCAAATGAAACCAAGAAAACATTTTATTTTTTTTTGGAGGGGGGAGAGGGGAATCTCGTTAAAGAAAAGAACATAACTATTAATTTAACATTGGGACAGGCAGTGAAAAGTTGACATCACCACTGGCCACGTTTGATACCCGCTTACACTAAAGGAATCAAGTCCTGCTTCTACCAGTTCCATCCATTCTCTTTTAAATACATCTCTATAAGGTGAGCTGGCTGTAACAGGTAACAAATGCTGGATGCCATGAAGGATGACAAGAATGGGAGAAGACAGGTTTGATCCCACTGGGCATTATCCGAAAGGACACCTTCTGACACAAGTCCCATTTAAATTAATGGGCGCTACACAAGAAAACCACTATACACTAGGGCAGCTCCCATTACAGGCAGTGTCCAAACAAGCTAGGATATGAAGCCATGATTTAAAGTTGGTTTAATATCCTGGCTTGTTCAGAAGCTGTTAACCAAAGATTCTCAGTTCATTCAGACATAACAGGAAATGATAATATTCTGGCTTGAGTGTTAGGAAGAATGAAGGAGCATGAGGCTTGTTCAAACCTTGCTTTATTAAGCTGCAATGTAATAGTCTGAATGTGCCCAATGCATTAGAAACGAAGTAGCAGCTCTGCGATTTTTGTTAAAACTGTAGTTTTATTCTTTCTCATGTACACAAAGTGAACTATTGACAACCACCAGGAGGAATTTCAACACAGAACTGCTGCCAAAACATTCAAAGAAACCAACCCCAGTAAGTAGAATTATGTATTTCCATAGCTTCCCAAAAGTAAAAGACTTGTCATCCCAGAATGTCCTTCTACAAAGATCCATGTGCTCCGCAACCCTAGCATATTGAACAAAGCAGGCCCATATGTCACAAAAGCTGTCCATCTACCCTCCGTTTATCCATGTATGTTTTGTTAACTGTTCCTTCAGTGCCACTTGCAATAACTGTTGATGCCAGTCCTCTTAGAAAGTGTAGACTTAGCTTCGTCCAATGCTGGGTAACCATAAGATGAGCTGCTACCACAAGAAAAGTCAGCAATTCTTTATAATGGATATATGTTGCTTCCCTCTGAAACAGAGATAATGCTGATCCAAGGCCAAGCCAAGAATTTTTCCTGACTAAGATAAAAGCAGCAAATGCTCCCCCCACACCACCCCCAAAATGTACCCAAAGCCAGTCAAGTTATTGTGGAACCTGCAGTAGAAAATCCCACACGCGCTTCCCCACCACTCCTGATGATTAAAATACAAGAAAAATACAATAAATAGCCATCAAAACGTTGCTCTTTCATGGCACCTAAAACCAGCTGTTTCACTCTGCTAAAGCTATATTCATTGATCAGTATCAGAAAGTTTCATTCTTACCTATTTTTGTTTGCTTTTTAATTTGTTCTGAAGTCTCAAAATTTTTGTTTCATTGGCTCCGGACAAATAGCAAGGGCCAAAACTGGAGCAAATCCATGCAGATAAATGTTTGCTCAGAAGCCAACAGTGTAAACAGAGATGTCAGATGCCACCTACATTTCATGTGCTTCCACAGCTTTTTAATGCTAAAAATGATGTTTTGAGATACCAATTAATGAGATCACCAGAGACCTGTCATACAGACCATCTTTTATGCACACAGAAGACATTTTGGGCTCTAACTATGTCAAGAAACATAGGTACTGAATAAACAAAAAATGGCGGCCAAAAGTATTTATCTGTGAGTATATATGCTGAATCTTATATTTTTTTAAAATAGATTCTTATTACAAATTTTAATATATATGCCAAAGTATCAAAGATTGTACTTCATAGAACTTGTAAAATACAATCAAGCAATAACCAGTTTAGTGAGAAAAGGCTATTTTGAAGGTAATGCTGTGTACAGTAGACATTGTACTATTGCCTTCAAGAGCTACACTTTTGGTAAAATAAGAGCTCTAATAAACAGCATTCCTCATCAGAGTATTTAAAGAGGTGCTTTTGTGGATGATATCCTCAAATGCACTCTGCAGATGAAAGACACCTACACATGAATTCACAAACTGTGGCTCTTAAGAACGGCACATGCCCTGTGGATGACTTAGGGTAAGGCAATGTGTGTCTTGAGTGAAGGAAGCCACTTTTGCAAGCTGCAGACAATAACTTTAAAAAAAAAAAAACCCAAGCATCACTTAACATATTATTGCAGAAAGAGGCAAAATTCCTTCAGGCTCCTGAAAATGGTTACATTCTCTGTACAGAAACTAGTGTATTTTTCGCTCCATAAGACGCACTTTTTTCCTCCTAAAAAGGGGAAATGTCTGCGTCTTATGGAGCGAATGTGTGGTCCCTGGAGCTGAATTGCCATGGGGCAAAAGCAGATCGTGCTCTTTTTTTTACAAAGAGAGAAGGGGGTGTTGAAAGGAAGCCAGCTGAGCAGCTGCTCAGCAAACAATCGGGGAGAGAGATAAGGGAGAGAGATCCCGGCCCCTTCCCCAGGCCTCCAGTTGAATGCTCTGCAGAGGAAGGCTGTTTCCCCAGCGACATGTGACTGGCTGATTAGATTATGCCTGGAAACTGTAGAAATGGCTCCCTTTCCTGAAGCTGCAGAACTGTGAGTTAAACCCCATAAAACAGGATTTTTTTCCCTTTGCAAAGTAAGCTCAACAACTTCGAGCTGATCCTCAAAAAATGGGGCTTTTCTCCTTTGCAAAAGAAGCTGCAGAAATTTGAGCTGATCCTCAAAAAAAATTGGGCTTTCCCCCTCTAAAAACTAGGTGCGTCTTATGGTCAGGTGCGCCTTATAGAGCAAAAAATACGGTACTTTTGTAAGATAGTACCTGCACGGGCTCTTCATTTTTACACGATTAAATAGCTACGTATTAGGGCCTCGGCTTACTTTTAATATTTATATTTAGTTGCTGGGGGGGAAATGAATAAGAGCATTCGGTGGCAGCTGAAGAGAAGGGCTTTGTGCAAAGATTTTTATGCAGAAGCTGTACAAAATATACAGCACCATTGTTTTCCTGGACTACAGATGACTCTCTAGCAGTGGTTGCCAAAGGACCATAAGGAATCATAAGGAATCATAAGGAATCCACATAGCCTACCCAGGGGGTCCGGTGAAACATTCACATACCGAAAACTACAACAAAGGTATCAACATTTTCAAAAACTTGGGGGTCCAGGGCTTGGCTTTTGAAAAACAGGGCCCCCCGCTGTATATAGCTAATTGGGAACTACTGCTCGAACAGATAAGCAACTCTTGTACTTAGTCATTGGAATGTGAATTTGGATTAAAAGCTGTCTCTTCACTGTAATTAGCATCCAAAACCTTGTGGTAAGCCACAAAACCTTTTAAGCTCAGCTATGGGAGGACACTGTACATTCTACTTAAGACTGGTTTTTTGTTTAGCTTACATTTTTGCTTGGTTTTTTTACTTTTTTGCAGAGGTAACAAAGAAAAGCATCCTTGGATCGTAAGGCCCTGAGATCAGAAGGCAGCAGAAACTTGGTAAAAACAGAAGAATGGACTATAAGCATTGCCAGTTCTCGTAAAAAGGCTAATTTAGTTAGAAACGTTAGAAATATTCAGGTGTTTTAAAAAGCCTGGAGGAAGTTGGATGAGAGAACTTGTCACAAGTTCCTTCTGCAGCTCATGTGGGAAGGTGGGTGCTTTGTTCAGAATAGAGATGTACAGTGGCACCTCGGTTTACGAACTTAATCCATTCCGGAAGTCCGTTCTTAAACCAAAACCGTTCTTAAACTGAGGCGTGTTTTCCCTAATGTCAGGTTCCCTTAACAGTTGCTCAAGAGTACAGACCAAGTCCTTCTTGTCTTTCTATCATTTTATTGTGCAAAGTATTTACAGTGCAGAGCTAATCCTAAACATGACCGTCTAGTCACTAGCGGAATCCGGAAGTGGACCCCTCCTGTTGCGGCGCCAACACCAGAGTCTTAGCACCCTGAAGTGCCACCTCCTTCCTTGCCTGGTCTCCCTGCGTAAAGTAGGCGCCGGAAACAGCGTCTCTCCCTCCGAGTGGGTCTGCTGAGTGGTGCTAGGTCTCTGGGCATCTTCCTGGAGCCCTCTCACCCCCTGGATCCCTCCCGGCAACTGCTCCTCCCCCGAGGAGGAGCTGGCAGATTCACTGGAAGATGGATCCGTTGACAGCAACGGCTGAGGCTGTCGGTAGCCACTCAGTGCCGGACTGGCAGGGGTGGGTATATCCCTGACACCTAATGAGGCCTCCCACCACCATTGCCCTTCCACTGTTCGGATTCCATTCTTAGATCGAGCTAAAGTTCTCAAACCGGGACACTATTTCCGGTTTTGCGGAGTTTGTAATCCGAATCGTTCTTAAACCGGACTCTTCTTAAACCGAGGATAACACTGTAATAGAAACAGATCTGCATCCTGAGATCCAAAAGAAATGGACTTATTTCCCATCTATTCTACAGAATCCTCGGGGTTTCTGAAATAAGGGTTGGTTCTGGTTCTCACAACACCATTTACATAAAAATAATATATCCCAGAACTCCACACAAAATGAGTAGCTTTCAAAAAAGAGCATTTTCCCTAACACCCAGCCTTTGCCACATGTACTGTATTTTTCGCTCCATAAGACGCACTTTTTTCCTCCTAAAAAGTAAGGGGAAATGTCTGTGCGTCTTATGGAGCGAATGTGTGGTCCCTGGAGCTGAACTGCCCAGGGGCAAAAGCAGATCGTGCTTTTTTTTAAAAAAAAGAGAAGGGGGTGTTGAAAGGAAGCCCGCTGAGCAGCTGCTCAGCAAACGATCGGGGAGAGAGATAAGGGAGAGAGATTCCAGCCCCGCCCCCTTGCAGAGGGAGGCTGTTTCCCCAGCGACATGGGACTGGCTGATTAGATTATCTGTCTGGAAACTGTAGAAATGGCTTCCTGAAGCTGCAGAACTGTGAGTTAAACCCCATAAAACAGGGTTTTTTCCCTTTGCAAAGTAAGCTCAACAACTTTGAGCTGATCCTCAAAAAATGGGGCTTTTCTCCTTTGCAAAAGAAGCTGCAGAAATTTGAGCTGATCCTAAAAAAAATGGGGATTTCCCTCTCTAAAAACTAGGTGCATCCTATGGTCAGGTGCGCCTTATAGAGCGAAAAATACGGTACTTTAAATGTGGAGTCAAGTGAAACATTTGAAAGAGCCAGACAGTCACCCCTTGTGCTCGCTTGGAGCCCCTGACAGAAAATATAAACAGAGTTTAAATAGAAACAGCATTAGTGAGCCACAAATATGAGGCACCAGGAGGAATAGTACTTTCAAACAGAAACTATCCAAGTGAGTGGTAGCTATTGTACAAAGGAGAAACACGTTGTAGAACACTGAAGAGATGCTATTTTTAGCAAGTATTAGCTCAGACAGAAGCAAATTACCTTTTAGCAAGTATATCAATACCTAAACCCATCAGTCTCCACTTACATAGTATTAGGTGCCATTTTCAGATGAATATTATAAATCATCATGATCTACAAACTGCCTTCACTGTGCATGGCACTTTAGGGAGAAAATTAAGCAAGCTTTCATCAGTTTGATCAGCTCTCTCCTTTATGAATTTGAATGATCAAACCTATGCTCTCCCCAAGGAGATGATTTCTGAAACAGAGCTAAAAAAAAATCTGTTTTCCAGAAGAAAGGCAGGTTACGAAGAGAAAAGTTGTTTTGCAGAGATGAGGAGAAAAAGGAAAGACTACAAAGAAGGCTTTATTTAGCTCGGTTAATAGTTCCCCAACCCTGCCACCCCAATCTGATTCCGGCTAACCTAACCTGGATATGGTCCCGAATTTAATTTGGGGGCAGGGCTAGTCTTTAACTGGGGTTTTCCAAACCCTGCCACTCTGTGTTCTCCTTTGTGGCTGTACACCACCTATTTCTTCATCTATATATATATAAAATGCAAGTGTCTCTGCGTCCAGTCCCTGTGTCCGTGGGATTGAGCTACTGCGCATGTGCCCCACGGGCACAGGGATTGGAGCGCAGAGACTTCGGGCGGCCAGGGATTGGAGGAACAGCTCCGGCTGCCGGAGAAACTGTTGGGGCTGGCCAGGGATTGGAGGAACAGCTCCGGCTGCCGGAGAAACCGTTAGGGCTGGCGAGGCGGCGGGTCGTGGGTCGCAGCAGAGGGCGGCACTGATGCGGTTGGTCTGAGGGGCGGCTGCTGAGGCGGCGGCGGGCAAGGCAGCCGCCCGGCCTGAGGGAGAGAGAGAAAGCGCAGGATGTCAGCTTCCGCCACATCCTCGCTTCCTGCGAGCGCCGTTTCCTCGGAGGTGAAAGGGCTCCCCCGGGGCTGAGGCGCTCCCTCGGCGCCTTTCCCGTTCAGGCCTCCTCCTCCTTCGCCCGGCCTGAGGCCTCTCCGCAAAGGGGTGGAGGAGGAGGAGGAGGAAAAGGAGGCCTCCTTTCCTGCCCCACTGTTGCTGCTGCGCAGGCCAGTTGGCCTGCCCGCCCGCCTCCTCCCCCCCGAGGCCGCCGGTGGAAGATGGCGTGGGTGCTGAAGATGGGGGGGGATAGGCGGGAGAGGAGACTGGGGAGGGGAAGGGTTAATGGGAAGGAGAGGAGGGTGGGGAGGGGAAAGGGTTAATGGGAGGGAGAGGAGGCTGGGGAGGGAAGGGTTAATGTGTTTGGGGAGGGGGATGCAGTGTTTTTTGCACGTGGGGATGCGTGACCACATATGTTCTAGCGCCCATTAATTTAACGGGCTGAACGTCCACTAGTTCAGAATATTATGGTGAAATGCACAGGCAGAATAGATTCTCACCACCCCGTATTTTTAAGCCACAAGTAAAACTTCATAATATATATAACTCAGTTGGTAGAGCATGAGACACATGGGTTCAAGCCCCACATTGGGCAAAAGATTCTATGTCCCTTTCCAACTCTACGACTCTATGATTTATGGCACCTGCTGCTATTCTTGACGATAATGGTAGCACACTGCCTTGCTACCCAAGGTGAAACATGGGTTTGAAGAAAGGGTTGTTTTGAGAACAATTATGTTCCAGCAGCAACCACAAAGGCTAGTGTGACCTCCCCTTATCACTCAACCTTTCCTGTGTGGAACTCGCTGTGATCAGCTATTATTGCATCACTCCTGTCTGTTTGCAGCCTTTGGCACAAGGCTGGCTAATCTTATCTCGAAGCTGCTGGCTGCAACACAAGAGACATGCAGCACCGCAAACGCTTGTAAATATTGGGACAGACTAGTTCAACTAGAGGCTGGTAGATTATTTACAGAGCACATTTGCTCACATCTCTTGGTACTCACCAATCACAATCAGGGTGTAGTTCACATTCATGCTACCAAAACCATTGGTGGCTTTGCAGATGTACGTTCCTGCATCCTCGCTTTCCACTTCTTTGATTTTCAGCCCTTGTTGGAGGACCCTGAACCGCGTCCATCCGCTGTGGATGGTTCTTCCATCCTTCATCCACATAGTAAGAGGTGGGGGGTCGCCCTCCACGGGGCAAAGGAGCTTGATGGTTCTTCCTAATCTCACAGATTGCCGGTGGATCACTTTATCGGAAATTCTGGGTGGGCCTAAGCAAGGGAAGGAAGGAAGAAAAAGCAACATGTTTAATTTTCTTGGTGAAAGTTTAAGACACTGTCAAAGACTACAACACTTTATATGGATTATGTAACAATAATCTTTTTTTGGGGGGGGGGACATGAGGTGCCAGTACTCACATCTTGATAAACTGTAAAATGCCTCTCCCACCACTCCTTCTCCCTGTGCCCCCTCCCATTTCTCTGTTGAATTTGTGGTAAACTTTAATTTTTTTAAAAAAAAATGATAATAAAATCAATTTGTAAACATTTTCTACATGTTTATTTTAAAAAAAACCTGGAAGGGAAGAGGGATACAAATGTAATAATAAAGCGATTTAATTAATAACATGCAGCAAACAGCTAGGCAAAGTTATAATGTTGAATAGATTATTGTATTTTAATGTTCTGTTGGAAGCCGCCCAGACTGGCTGGGGAAACCCAGCCAGATGGGTGAGGTATAAATAAATTATTATTATTATTATTATTATTATTATTATTATTATTATTATTATTATTATTATTATTTTATTATTATTATTGACAAATCTGAAAACCAAAATTAGTAACAGCTTTGGCAGTTAAAACAATACATTCTAGCCTCGTGCCTAACATACTAGCTTTCTGCATGCAAAGAGATGCTGGTGTGTGAGAGCATTCAAAGAAATAATTTCCCCAACTTGCACCCTAAGGTGTTACAGCCCTAGGTGCACTGTCCCACTTGCCTTTTCTGAATAAATGGATTTTCTCTCATTGAAGAGAAGCGAGAATCTAATACTCAACCGGATGGTTATGAAGCAAGTCCATTGTGCTATGTGATGCTAAATATTAGGCCACCATGGAACAAGTACAGGGAAAAACTGAGCACAAACCCAATGTTGTATTCCAAAGGTTTTGGAATGCTCAGCTAAACTCTCTCTACCACCCTTGAAAGGACTTGAAGTTCAGTTTTGTAATGCGTTTATCTTGGCATTTGCAATTTTAACAGCAACATGTTCCCAATAATATTTCCAAACAAAATAAAATGAGACGTCTTCCAGTAATTCATACATTCTGCACTCTCATATGCAGGTGTTCGGGACCCAGTACTTCACACAGCTGATGTTTTCACTCCAGTACCCTATATGTTAGGGTTTCAAACATGTGCCCTTGATTATGCATTACATAGAACCATAGAATTGTAGGGTTGGAAGGGACCCTGAGAATCATCTAGTCCAACCCATTGCGATGCAGCTGACCCATATGGGAAATGAACCTGCAACCTTCATGTTATCAGCACCACCAACTGAGCTATGCAGGCTGAGCACATATATAAACAAACATCACCAGTGGATATGCGATTTTCAACACCCCAGGCCAGAACAGCAACTTATCACGGGGATGTTGCCCTGCACTCTGATTAGCACAGGAAAAAAATAAATATCAGTAGATCGATGGAGTCCCAATTTGGGGACAGCAGAATTTTAGTTTACTGCAAAACACCAAAAAGGGTCACAGGCAGCAAAAGTGCCAAAGTTACATGCATGCATTAATTTCTTATGCATCACCAAAAAAAAACATACAGCTGGATAAAGAGATAGTAATTGTGGGGTAACTGTGCCCCTGAAGGACCAGGTGCGTAGCCTGGGAGTCATTTTGGACTCACAGCTGTCCATGGAGGTGCAGGTTAATTCTGTGTCCAGGGCGGCTGTCTACCAGCTCCATCTGGTACGCAGGCTGAGACCCTACCTGCCCGCAGACTGTCTCGCCAGAGTGGTGTATGCTCTAGTTATCTCCCGCTTGGACTACTGCAATGCGCTCTACATGGGGCTACCTTTGAAGGTGACCCGGAAACTGCAATTAATCCAAAATGCGGCGGCTAGACTGGTGACTGGGAGTGGCCGCCGGGACCACGTAACACCGGTCCTGAGAGATCTACATTGGCTCCCAGTATGTTTCCGAGCACAATTCAAAGTGTTGGTGCTGACCTTTAAAGCCCTAAACGGCCTCGGTCCTGTATACCTGAAGGAGCGTCTCCACCCCCACCGTTCAGCCCGGACACTGAGATCCAGCGCCGAGGGCCTTCTGGCGGTTCCCTCACTGCGAGAAGCAAAGCTACAGGGAACCAGGCAGAGGGCCTTCTCGGTAGTGGCGCCCGCCCTGTGGAACGTCCTCCCATCAGAGGTCAAAGGAATCAACAACTACATAACATTTAGAGCAGTGTTTTTCAACCTTTTTTGGGCAAAGGCACACTTGTTTCATGAAAAAAATCACGAGGCACACCACCATTAGAAAATGTTAAAAAATTTAACTCTGTGCCTATATTGACTATATATAAAGTAATTCTCTTGAATAGGAATCAAATAAACACAAAGAAAGTATTTTATAATTACTTTATTATGAAATAGTAAGTAAACAGAAATATGAAAAATTATAAAATACTTTATTCAGTGCGCAACCTGGGCCTGTTTGGCTGAACACAAAGCTGATATTCTGGCTGGAAAACCCCACCCCCCCATACCCAGGACACAGTCCGGCGCCTGCCTAGTGGGCGAAAATTTGACATTTTTTTTAAAAAAAATCTTTCGAATTTTTCAATTTTTCCCACGGCACACCAGGCAACATCTCGCGGCACACTAGTGTGCCGCGGAACAGTGGTTGAAAAACACTGATTTAGAGAATCAACAACTACATAACATTTAGAAAATACCTGAAGGCATTTTAGGGAAGTTTTTAATCTGTAACATGTTAAATGTATTTTAATATTTGCTGGAAGCCGCCCAAAGTGGCTGGGGAGACCCAGCCAGATGGGCGGGGTACAAATAATAAATTATTATTATTATTATTATTATTATTATTATTATTATTATTATTATTATTATTGATTTGGCAGGGAATATTTCAGTAGCCATATAAGGAGTGGAGACTGATAAGCTACAATCGAGGCCTAAACGCAAAGAGGAAAATGCAGGTGCAAAGGACAGGAGGCAGAAAAGACAGCGAGATCAGGGAAACAGAAGAGAAGTACTCACAGCAGAGTTCGAAATATTACCTATTCCAGGGCAAAAAGAACAAGAGCAAATGTCCTGTGGTTCACATTGACTTGAGAGTCTGTGGTGGATATTACCCGAGCAAGCAAACTCCTAGAAAACTCCCACAATGGTGAAAAAGTAGGAAATGATTTGAAGGATATGTGTGTGGAAAGCTCCACACGAAGTTCCTAACTGCACCAAAGGGGTTGGGAGAGATACAGAGGGGCAGCAAGGGGACAGGATGGAGGAGATAGAAAAGAGAGATAGATGGCTTGATAGCAAAATCTTATAAAATATTTTCAGGCGTATTAGTCTGGTAGAGGGACCGGGTGGAACGTGTCTTGTTTGACAGCCACTGACCAGCCTCTTCTGTCCACTCAGGGACCTAAGGTCAGGGCTGCCAGAGGCTGTGCCTCAGTGACGCACAAAGTGTGCACTTGGGAGCAAATTTCAAAGTTGCACTGATAAATCTTTTTCAAAAATAGAGAGAAAACGTACAGAACAATAATGAAGAGCCATTTTTTAGTATCCAATTGGTGGAAAGTATGGCGCCGCAATAATAGCCCACCTGTATGTATCTCCCTCTGAATCAGTTTTAGCTGAGCTGCAGACAAATTTCAGTATCAGAGGTCAAACACAAAAGTCATCTATTTAGGTACAAAATGTTACTAAAAACGCAAAAACTATTGATTGTGCCAGAGTAAGAAACAAACGATATCCTAAGAATCTGGAATGGTTTTGAGTATTTTCAAATGACACTTGCTATTCTGAAATATTTAAACGCAATCAGAATGTTAACAGAATTTGAAGAAACCATATTTAAAAAGGAAAGAGCAGATTATCTAAGAACTTGCCATTTGTTAGGCTGTCTGTCAGTATGCTTTTTACTATGTTTTCATCGTGGATGCTTTGTAGCGTGTTTCTAATGTCGTACACCGCCCTGAGATCTTTCGATAAAGGGCGGCATATAAATTGATTTAACAACAACAGCAATGTGAATTCATAAGGAAATTTGTAGTGAATAAATCAATTATGATAACTTTTATTTGTTTAAGTACTTCAGATCTCTCTCTCTCTCTCTCTCTCTTTCTCACACACACACACACACACACACACAGAGAGAGAGAGAGAGAGAGAGAGAGAGAGAGAGAGAGAGAGAGAGAGAGAGAGAAATGTGCTGATGTAATTCCCTTGCCTAGAACTACAAGCAACTGGAATCCCCATTCTGTTTGGATATAAAAAGAGATCAGGGATCGTACACCTGTCTCACTGAGCAGCTGAGTTATCTTCAGTTTAGATCCCAGTGCAGAGGCTCTTTTATCAGATACCATTGGGGGGTGGGGGTGGGGTGGAGTTCTGACTGCTACCCTGTTAAAACCTTAAAAATATACAGTTGTAAATCTTTACGAGTTTGCGATATTGGCCAAATTAACAGCGTCGGTAAGAGGAAACTCTATTCAGAAAGTAAATAAAGAATGGGAATGTGTAGAGTTATATATGGAAAAATATGGAAAAGCAAATTAGTTAATAGTAAATATAATGGATTATGTATTGCAAGGTTAAAGGATAATAATATTCAAAGAATGGGTACATTAAGAACAAAAATAAATAACACAGTAGAATAGGAGACGATATAAATAAATAAGATCACATATTGGGAGGGAGGAGGAAAGGGGGAAAACATAAGCAATATTTAAAGCTTTTTATCTTTATTATGTAGTAATTGTTTATTTATGTGCTTTCAGATATTTGTTTGATATAATTTTTTTCCTTCTTTTTGTTTGTTTTTGATGTTTGTTTGATATAAATTTCAATAAAGATTACTTTAAAAAATAAAATATACAGTTGTCTTTCCTCTTCACTCCCTTCCCCCTACATTGCCTCAGCAAGGAGACTCATTTCTTAGTGACAATATAAATTTAGAAAGCATTTATAACTGTCAGGGAGGGTTGGTTTTAATTAAGCAATGTTTTAAATCACCAAGAAAAAAGTCTAATTGGAACCACTGACCTCCTGCCCCTCTCATATTTTATTTTTGTTTGGTAGGGTGGGGTGGGGTGTTACTGTCTGAGAGTACAAATTACCATTTTGTATTTTGTTTTTATGGAGGATGTAACTGTAGGTGTGTTGCCTGTTGTTTGCCATCGCCACTTGTTTTTCTTCTGAGAAACTAATGTTTTGTTGTGATACCCGCGGCAAGTTTCTTAAGATTTCAAAATGTGCCCCAGGCCCAAAAAGATTGAAGGCTTCTGATATAACCCATCAAAATACAGTATCTGAAGTGTGCATGCACACGAAAGCTTATACCCAGAACAAACTTAGTTGGTCTCTAAGGTGCTACTGGACCAAAAAAAATTCTATATTTCATCAAAATACAGTGATTCATGAGCAAATAATAATAATAATAATAATAATAATAATAATAATAATAATAAATTTTATTTATACCCCGCCCTTCCCAGCTGAAACCGGGCTCAGGGCGGCTAACATCAGTAAAATTACAATAAAGTATAAAAGAAAACCGTTAATTAAAATACAGGTTAAAAAGACAATTTAAAATTTAAAATGCCGCTTCATATCCATACTCAAAACCAAGGGGAGTCCAACCCGAAGGCCAGGCGGAACAGCTCTGTCTTGCAGGCCCTGCGGAAAGATATCAAATCCCGCAGGGCCCTGGTCTCTTGTGACAAGAGTGTTCCACCAAGTTGGGGCCAGTACTTAAAAGACCCTGGCCCTAGGTGACACCAGTCTAACGGCCTTGTGACTCGGGACCTCCCAAAAGTTGTTATTTGTGGACCTTAAGGTCCTTTGCATGGCATACCGGGAGAGGCGGTCCCGTAGGTACGAGGGTCCTAGGCCGCATAGGGCTTTAAAGGTCAAAACCAGCACCTTAAACCTGATCCTGTACTCCACCGGGAGCCAGTGAAGCTGGTAAAGCACTGGATGAATGTGGTCCCGCGGCAAGGACCCCGTAAGGAGCCTCACCGCGGCATTCTGCACCCACTGGAGTTTCTGGGTCAGCTTCAAGGGCAGCCCCGCGTAGAGCGAGTTACAATAATCAAGCCTGGAGGTGACCGTCGCATGGATCACTGTGGCCAGATCAGGGCGAGAAAGGTAGGGGACCAACTGCTTGATACGTCGAAGATGGAAAAATGCCACCTTTGCTGTGGCTGCAACCTGCGCCTCCATGGAAAGGGAGAATAAATCTCCTTCCCTAGTTTCAGAATAAATCTCCTTCCCTAGCGCCACTCTCTGTCCCCGACCTGAGATAAAGGAGCGCAGCCATTGTTGGACTGTGCCCTGAATCCCCACGTCGGCAAGGCCCCCTGCTCTGAGGAGTGTCTTGCACTAACACTGCAAAAACTTCAGGCTCCAGTTAAAAGGCTCTCTCTCTCTCTGCAGTTCTTTGTAATTAAGATGTTGGGCTGATTAGTGGTCATTTACAGATGGCTGGCTGGTTGGTTTTGTTTTGTGCAGTTTTAATTATTTGTCTTATCTGCTTCGTTACTGAAAGCCATGCTGGAGTTGTAAGGTAAAAGCTACAGTACAAGTTCAATTAGTTAGTTGCATAGTTAATGTTTTGTCTATTATAATATGCCAGCTGTACTCTGGAAGCTAGTGCCAGATAGTAAGCATGTCATCGAAATCATACCAATTTCTGCCACCCAGAAGAATGCTAATGTGTGATTTCTTACGTTCACATTTTAAACAATATTTTTACAATTTTACAACGTGTACAACGTACACGTGTTACAACGCTTTTATAAAAAATCTGTTATTGCCTCGTGATTTGGGTCTGCGCAGACAGAAAGCAAACTATATTTTTGTTTCAAATCACAAATTATTCTTGCCTCTCTCCATACAGATAAAAGAACTCTGAGAAAGGGGTTTTGTTTGGAGGGCAAAGACCAAATGGCTTTGGAAGCAGAGGCTAGCACTATCTAGAACAAGATTTTGCCCATGAGATGGCAATTAATTCGTTATCAAGAGTATCTAACTATGAATAGTTTTGAGAACTGAGTATGTTGCAAAACATAAAAAGGCAAAGGTACCCCTGACCGTTAGGTCCAGTCGCAGACAACTCTGGGGTTGCGGCGCTCATCTCGCTCTATAGGCCAAGGGAGCCGGCGTTTGTCTGCAGACAGCTTCCGGGTCATGTGGCCAGCATGACAAAGCCGCTTCTGGCGAACCAGAGCAGCGCACGGAAACGCCATTTACCTTCCCGCCGGAGCGGTACCTATTTATCTACTTGCACTTTGACGTGCTTTCAAACTGCTAGGTGGGCAGGAGCTGGGACCGAACAACAGGAGCTCACCCCGTCGCGGGGATTCGAACCGCCGACCTTCTGATCAACAAGCCCTAGGCTCTGTGGTTTAGACCACAGCGCCACCCTTCTTAATTTGCAGAGCAGATTAGAAACAAAAGCAAGAGATTGGCCAGGTGGGCTTAGTGGAGCATGTGCTGAGATATTGGATGGTCCCTGCTGTTCTGCCCATGGAAAAGGCTGCCCTTCTGACTATGGATAAAAGGAGGAAGAGGAGTCACCGCAACGCAGACATTTGACGTCACATGCAAACACCTGCACTGTGATGGCCTGGGATTCAGACTCAGATGTTGAACCTGAGGGATCCCAGCCTGCACAGGATTCCCCGCCTCCAGAATCAGCAGAGGGCTTGAGTCTGAAGGGTCCTCACCTGTGCTGGATCCTCAGGTGCAGGCATCTGCTGAGTCTGCTCTGGCTCCTGATGGGATGGAGGACCCATTGCCTGCAGGTGCTCCACTCCCAGCCCTGTCAGGGGAAGCTGAGGTTGCCTCTGGGTCCGGTAACCCTCCAGCCTCTCCTGAGCTGCAGAGGCTCAGGGCAGAGAGGCGAAGGGAAGTGAGTTCCCGCAGGAGGAGTGCTCGCCTCCAAGCCAGGAGAGGCGAGTCACCTGAGGATCGGGGCTGCCCTATGCCTCGGGGCAGATAAAAGCCGGCCAGCCCCAGCCCCAAGTTGCAGGAGCAACATTGTTGGTTACCAGTTCCTGCTTGCTACCTGTCCTGCTTTCCTGTCTGAGCTCCTGACCCGCCCTGGTTCCCTGCTTGCCTACCTGTTCCTGACTTCGCCTGACTCCCTGCCCTGCACCCAGCTTCAGTTATTACGGACTGCCTTTACGTTACCCCTCTGACCACGGACAGGAGTTTGACCTCGCCTTACGGGTAACCCACGGGACCAGCACATGCACGTAGTGTGTGCAATGTCACACGCACTGCATGCAGGCATGTGAGTGTGATGTTGCATGTCCACGTTGCGGCGGTGGGCACCCACGATCCAGAGGGCGAGATAGCGCCCCCAACACATGCTGATTTGGACAGACGTTTCCGTGAAGCCATATGTCAGGAATGTCCAACTCCCAAGAGACTGCGATCTACTCCCACTATAAAAAAACTGGCTGTGATCTACCCATTGGATTGACCAAAGTTGTTGAGCTTTCTGGGGGGGGGGAGACCCAAAGTTGTTGAGCTTTTAGTGATCAGCAGGTTGGACATGCCTGCCATATGTGAATCAGCGCACAGAAGCACAACCATCTCAGGGACTCCACTCTGGATTGTGTAGGGTTCGCTCCTTAGACTATGGGTAGGCAACCTAAGGCCCAGGGGCCGGATCCAGCCCAATTGCCTTCTAAATCCGGCCTGCGGACTGTCCGGGAATCAGCGTATTTTTACATGAGTAGAATGTGTCCTTCTATTTAAAATGCATCTCTGGCTTATTTGTGGGGCATAGGAATTCATTCATTCATTTATTTTTTCAAAATATTGTCCAGCCCCCCACAAAGTCTGAGGGACAGTGGACCGGCCCACGGCTGAAAAAGGTTGCTGACCCCTGCCTTAGCCTCTTCTAAAACATCATGGACTCGGGTTTTGTTTTTTGTTTTTTTAGATATAGGCATAATCTTTGTTTCAAGCTGCTTGACAAATTCAGATCTTGCTTTAAACTTGGCTGCTTAAAAACAGAAACTAGCTTGGAGTTTAATTAAAAATACAACACCTATAATCTTTCCCACTATCTGTCCTCTTCTCAGTCAACAAGAACTCACGTGATCTGAGCATATATTTTCTGTACAGAATTACAGAGGTCGTGCTGCCATTCAGTACGCAAGTATGTACAAATCAGATTTATGATTCTTCAGGAAAAATCCTCAGATGTATGGTATTTTGACTGTGACTTGAACAGAATAATATAATGTAGTAACACCGCTAAAACTGAAGGTTTAAGTGCTTTCCCACTCCACGCATTCCAGAGTGTGCACAGAACTTTTATTGCTCAATTGAGGCAGACAGGCAGAAGGAAATTTCGCCAACAATTGTTTAGATTCAGCCTTGTTATTTTTGAGCTAAGGAGTAGTTATCTGGCTGGAGATTCACACAGGGCCTTTGCAGAATTGTTGAACCATGTCCTGGGAAACCATTTGGCCACAACAGAGTTCACAGTCATCTTTATTAACACACTAAATATAATTGCAAAAAGAAAGAAAGAAAGAAAGAAAGAAAGAAAGAAAGAAAGAAAGAAAGAAAGAAAGAAAGAAAGAAAGAAATTCCAAAGAGCGACAACTAGCCTGGACAATTTCCCAAAATGGAAAAAGTAATATATATACTGGATCGTAACGTTTATTAAGCAGTTAAATAAGTTTTAGTAGCCCCCTGGGTCGCATTTATTTTATTATTTAATACCAAACATGTTGGCTTTCTACAAAGATAAGATTTCTTTTGAACTAACACTTGCAACCCAGAAACTCTGCTTCATTCATGAACCATGTGTGCCGTCCACATTTTCAGGTAGTACAACAAAAGATGCAGAAGGAAAGGTTCCTACACATAAAAATAACCAACAGACCACTGGTGGGGCAGGAGGCTGCTGGATGAACAAGAAATTAAGACACTTCGGTGGACATTTCAAGATGTTTTAATTGATCAAAATGGTTAACATTGATGAACCAGCCATTTTCCTACAAGTTCCATAGGTTTCCATGTCATCAGGAGGCATTAAGGGGATGTTTTTGGTGAATGCTTCTGGGTGAAAAAAAGAAGACTGGTCCCTTACATGTTGGCCAGCAACTAATGGCTTTTCCCACCTGCCTTGCCCCACCCTCCAACCATACAGGTAGGAGTCTTCATAAGAGAGTTGTTTCCAGGGGAAGAGCCGCGAGGGGAGAGCGACTGTGTTTGCCATCAAGGGGGGGTGGGGGGGTTTCACCAGCGCTTCCCCAACTTCAACCCCAAGGAAGCTTCAGAAGGGAGTTGCTGCCACAGGCATTATGTGGATGTGTATTTTGATGAGCTGAATAGAATGAAAGATTATTACGGTACTCATGGGAGCGGGGAGAGTGTGTATATGAACTTCATAGTGCTTGGTTTAATGTTTGGTTGCTATTTTGCTAATATTAAGATCGATTTATAGATTATAAATGCTGTGTTGATTTGTTAATCATATATGACAGACATGTCCAACAGGTAGGTCGTGGTCTACCGGTAGATCACTGGACATCTGCAGTAGATCACTGATAGATCATTGGCTCCCCCCCCCCAAAGAAGCTGAACAACTGTGGCTCCCCTAAAAAAAGAGTTCAACATTTTACTTCCTCCCTGAAAAAAACTGAATCCCCCAAAAGGGGGTAGATCACTGCCAGCTTTTAACTCTGTGAGTAGATCGCAGTCTCTTGGGAGTTGGCCACCCCTGATATATGAGTTTTGCTTTAATTGTGATGTTTAGCTTATTTTTTAATTGTTGATTTGTTAACAGTGATTTACAGATTTTAACTGTTTCACTGGTGCTATATTTGTGGTGTTCTATTATGTTCTATCATGTTACTGTCATTTATTTTTTGTATGCTGCTTTGGGATTCATTTGAACGAAAAGCGGCACAGAAATATAATCCATAAAATTAATCAGTCAACTGGACTTACTACATTTTGAACTCATTCTTACGCACCACCTGACCCTTTTACTGTCACCTGCTGCTGTTAGCATATGCTAATATGATTGTTGTAATATAGGAACATCACTATAGCATGGAGGGGAGGCATCTTATTGGTTCAGTTGGCCAGACCTTACCTTCCCCCCACTCCACAAGACAACTTTGACAAGTGGACAGGACCACCTGGCTCTCAATCATCTGTCATCATCACGACATCAGATAATTGACATGTAGCGTCACAGAAGCACGCCAGTCAGTAATCACATGGTTCAAAGATGGAGTTAACTCCTTATTAGCAAAGCCACAATCTCCACAGACTTGAGTGTCATGCCTAATGAGCAGAGCAGCTCATTCCCAGTGGTCTTCCTCCATGAAATTCAGTTGCCAAAACTGAAATTCCCTGCCTCCTCAGGGCCTTTTCCAAGCAATCAGAGACTGTGCTTGAGCGAAGCCAAACTCTCCTCCACCCTTTTCATGCCTCTTCTTGTTCTGGGAGCAATGGGAGGAGGGGAGCTTATCACAGCAGGAGGGGGAGACACCCCTGACTCTTCACCAGCCAGACTCATCTCTGCCTCTTGACCTCCCTCCTCCCACTCGCCTGCTTCAGCTGCTGCCTCTGATTCTTGACTGCTCTCTGCCGCAGACTCTCCCAGCTCACCAAGCCCTGTTACCTCTTCAGCTTTCAACACCTCCTCTTCCCAGTCTTCTCCCTCTGATCACTCATTGTTGTCCCACCACTACTCCCCAGGCTCTGTGCCTTCTTCCCTTGGTGGTTCCCCAGCTGGTTCCTCCCACCATTCCTCTGCACCCAACCAGCCCATGACATATAGGGAGGGAGATACTGACCAAGCTGGATTAAACCCCTTGCACATTAGCTGATGCACATGGGGTGGTGGGTGGGAGTGGATGTCCAATCCTGCTCTCCTCAGGGCTTGGGTGAGTGAAAGAGCTCCCCATATGGAACTCTCCCCCACACCCGAACAAAGCAGGATTCAATTCTATGTGTAGCAGCTTATATGCAGGGAGTTCAGTTCTGATTTCTGCAGAGATTGGCTGCATGAGCAGGCAAACCAGCCACTTCTCTACCTGCTCCACACCTCATGTCACATTTAACAACAAGTGTGCGGCAGGTGGGTGTGGTTTGGGGGAAATGGCCTCGCAGGCCAATGATTCCCTACCCCTGCAATAGTGGCTGCTAACAATGGATGGCATTCAGCTGGCTTCCAGTTCTTGTTGCACTGAGCTGTACTTTCAGTACATGGGGATGGCAAGAGGGTTTGTCCAGGTAGCTGTCGTGCCTAGCTCTGAGCTGGTACTAGAAACGGCATCCACAGAGGATGAACAATACACTCCACAGGTCAAGGACTTGACCAGCCAACAGGGTCCCCTGGAACCAGTGCTGAGGATATCATTGAAAGGCTCTTTGAGTTGAGATCTGCTGAAGAACACTTGGAGCCACCAGAGGAGCCGCAAGCTGCGGACCACCGAGCAACAACATAGCATGCATCTACTGACCCAGAGTCATTGCTCAGCCCACAAGTATGGGGCCACCTTGTAATTGAGCAAGGTCTCTCTCTTGAGCTTTCCAGCTGCTGGATATGACATCGAGGTGCTGACCTTGGACTTTTGCCTGATCCTGCTTCTGGATCACATTATGGACTTAGCCTGATTCTCTTTGCTGGACTTTGGTAAGTCTGGGCTACACTGCACCTGCAAACCTGTCCTTCTTGGTAACTATTTTGGACAGTGGCTTACACCACCTAGAACTGGGACTCAAGCCACCCACAGGAGTGTGACAGCTGCAGTATCTGATCCACCGCAGGTGTAATGTGAACAGAGAATCTAATTCTGCTCCACCTGGCACCTATTTTTCAGTTTAATCTTCTGGCTTTGTGCTAATGCCCCAAACAAAACCCTGGGGGACAAATGATTATGCTTCATCTACAAGAGCCCAGTATTTCGTGGCACAGCAGCTAAACATTCCATAGGATGTAGTTGCCAGTTACTTCTGTATAACATACAGAAAATTACATAGGATGAATATATAGCCTCTCCCCTGTGCTTCCCCCTTTTCCCCACCATGGTCAGTCCAAGAACTAAGATTGAGCAAAACAGACCCTGCTTTCTTGAAATCCAGTTCCTCATCTTGGCTAGCGTGACACTAGAATGTGGACAAAGTTAAAATGCTAGGCACCAACAGATAGACAAGACAACTACTGTATCCTATATAATAAAGTCCCTGTGTCTCTGCGTCCAGTCCGTGTGTCAGTGGAATTGCACTACTGCGCATGAGCCTCACGGACACAGGGATTGGAGTGGGCGGAGAGGGGGGCGTGTCCGAGAGGCAGCGGCAGCGCACGCGCGTCGTCAGTTGGGGCAGCGCCACCGCCTCGCACAGAGCTGGGGAGGATGAGCTGAGCGGCTGCGAACATGGCTGAGGGGACAAAGGAGCGGCGGCCGTGAGGCGACGCGCGGGAAGGGACGGTTGGGCGGGGGTGGCCGGCGCGGCTGCTGCGGCGGCTGCTGCTGCTCCGAGACGCTCCGAGGGCAAAGGCGGCCGGGGCCGAGGCTATGGCGGCGCAGGGCAGACTAACCTTCTAGCGCCCGTTATTTTAACGGGCATCATATCTACTAGCCTTGCATAAAATCCTTCTCTGTTGTGTGCTAGATGAATTCAAGCAAACGCTCTTGCTTCTCCGATACAACTGATCCAAGTTACAATTCCATCAAACCAAGTAGAATTTCATCATGTCACTATACCGGCAGAAAATAAAATGGGACGTGCCTACCTGATGAATACGGAGATACAGGGAAACTGGAATACTATTTAGCATAGCTCAGTTACCTCACAGTCTAGTAATGCAAAATCCCCGGAGCTCCTTCTCAATGAGGTACAGGAAGTTTGTAGCAAAAAGCTTTCAAAAATTCATCTGGAAACCTAAGAAAGAGCTTCAAGCCTGTCCGGTATGACTAAGTATATGAATATATATACATACCGGTAATTTCATTTAGGCAAATAAGTTTATAAAAGCAAGTGAGCCTACTTACATCAGCTGCATTATTGGAGGCTGAACAAAGATAAATTCATGGGCGTAGCCAGGATTTATACTGGGGGGGACGACAGGCTTTATGTTGGGGTGGGCAGAACCTCAGTTAAGTATTTTTATTGATTTACTTAATTTGGGTGGCAGCTGTGCCCTGCCCCACCCCAGCTACACCCATGGATAAAATCCTAGCTTTGTCTTCATTAATACACAATTCCTGGCATTGCTTATTTGGTTGTTTCCACATTGGTTTAAACTACCAAGACTCAGGATTGATTTTCTTGGGTCATTCTGGGTGTAATGGACAGAAAGATGTTAATTTTGATAACTGCAGCTTTGTTGGGTAGGCGAAGTCCAGACTTTTACTACGCATAGATGCAGCAAAAATTGCCAAGCCTGCCACAATAGATTTCCAGTATTGATAGCCCTGTGTTGGTTAGAAAAATGCTAGAAAACTGAGAGTGCTTATAAAAAATAAAACACCTTAGCAGTTCTTCATTTCCCTTACATCATTCTTCTGCAATACCAGGAGTGTTGTTATTCAATTCATTAAGACAAGGGTGATGGGGGAAATCCACTGAAACTGACGTACATGCCAAGTTCTGCCCATGGTGGCTGTGTGCACTGAACATTTGGAGAAACTGCTGTGTGGTTATTCTGGCACACCCAGCAAAACTGGAACCGTGGTCATGTTATGTTCTGACAGACTCTGTGCCAATTTGTGGCATGGCGTGGCAAGTGCCAGTTTGGACATGTGAGACCTTGGGACGAGCTCAAGTACACCTGAAGGAGCATCTCCTTTGGCCTCATGGTACTCTGCAGAGCTACAGCTGGATAGTACCCTACTATGTGGAAGAGTGTGAGGAATCACAATCATAATCCCTTCTGTAGGCATCCATCATTGACTAATAATAATAATTTATTATTTATACCCCGCCCATCTGGCTAGGTTTCCCCAGCCACTCTAGGCGGCTCCCAACAAAATATTATTGTTGTTGTTGTTGTTGTTATTGTTATTGTTAAAGCAACAACATCAAACATTTAAAACTTCACTAAACAGGGCTGCCTTCAGATGTCTTCTTAAAGTCAGATATTTGTTTATTTCCTTGACATCTGATGGGAGGGTGTTCCATAGGGCGGGTGCCACTACCGAGAAGACCCTCTGCCTGGTTCCTTGTAGCTACACTTCTCGCAGTGAGGGAACTGCCAGAAGGCCCTTGGAGCTGGACCTCAGTGTTTAGGCTAAACAATAGGGTGGAGATGCTCCTTCAGGTATACTGGGCCGAGGACACAACATGAAAAAATACTGGTCATTTAACTGTACCAACATGTCCAAAAAGCTTAATCTTTATTTCAAAACCCAGCTTCGTTTGTAAAACTGCTACAGGATTGTGTGAATCGGGATTAAGTTGCACATTTTGTGCTGGCTGCTTTCTTCTTGAGAGACAAAGCAGCTGTGCACAGGCCCCACACCAGACTAGGAAAGCAATGGCACTGAAAATCTCCCCAGCTGTTATTTTAACCCTGAAAGTTCCATTTACAGAAACTTCGGGGGAAATAGTGGGGGGGGATGATTTTGGAAATGGGAGGGGAGGGGGCTTAACCTTTCTCCTCACAGTCTGAATCCAGTTGAGCCCCTTCCCCACAGATGCTTTTTATCAAAAGAAAGAAAGTGGTCAATGCTAAACATGATTTTATAAAAAGCAAACATGGGGTAATATAGTTTAACCATCAAACTCGAAATGTTCAGTTTGCTTGTTGTGTTGCCTTACTGATGTTGGGTGCTTTCCTAAAAGTATTTTGCCCTTCACAACAAAAGCAATTTTGTGCCTCTCTTCTCCACTTGATAGTAGTACATCACAGTAACTGGAATGACATCTCCCAACTACCGGCTATTTGGGAAAAGGCAATAATAGGAGGCCATTGAGTAGGCAGGTCTACTGTCAGCTGCAGCAAGAAAGGTTTAGTGCCAAGGTTCTGATACAAAAAAAAAGATTTTGCTCACCTCTCTGAAACCAGAAGCCTGCTTACTCAGCAATTTTTCCCTGCTGCTGAACAAGGTGTAGAGCAATCTTCCGAAGATCAAAGCAGACGCCCCCCCCTCCCATTTAAACATGTCCAAGTACACAATCAGATCATCTGTTTATTTTGGATTCCTATGTACCAAGCACATTGCTTTCTGTCAGCTCTCCCCACCCCAATTCATTCTTCTCTGAGTGTGTAGGGAGAAAGGAGAGTAAACACAGAGGGCTTTTAGTAGGGTCACAGAGAGGTAACCTGTGGCAAAGCATAGCACAGGGCCCCTTTTCTTGTACCCCTACGAAAGGCTGTCAGTGGGTAATGTAGGTGCATTTATGTGCATGGATCACCAACACACAAGTGCATTATGTAGTTTTTAGTATGCAATATCCCATGGTGATAAAAGTCACTAACAGCCATATACATAAAATCATAGAATTGGAAGGGACCCCAAGGGACATGTAGTCCAACCTCCTGCAATGCAAGAATCTCAACTAAACCATCCATGGCAGATGGCCATCCAACCTCTGCTTTAAAGTCTCCATGGAAATAGAGTCTACCACTTTTGAGGGAGACCATTCCACTGTTGAACAGCTCCTACTGCCAGAAGGTTCTTGTACTTGTAACTTGTAAAGTTCAAGTCCTACCCACCAGAGCAGGAGAAAACAAGTTTGCTCCATATTCCATGTGACAGCCCCTAAGATATTTGAAAATGGCCGTCATACCTCCTCTCAGTCTCCTCTTTTGCAGGCTAAACATACCCAATTCCCTCAACCGTTCCTCATCAGTCTTGGTTTCCAGACCCTTTTGGGTTACCATACGTCCAGGACAAAACTAGAAGAAGCTCAACAACTCTGCTCGCCCGCCCCCCCAAAAAAATCCTCAACAACCTTGCCAAAAGAAGTTCAACAACTATTGTGTCTGGACTTTCACTTTTTGAAATATGGCAACCCTAAGACCCTTGATCTTCTTGGTTGCCCTCCTCTGCACGTGTTCCAGCTTGTCAATATCCTTCTTAAACTGTGGTACCCAGAATAGGATACAGCATACCAGGCGTGGTCTGACCAAGGCAGAATAGAGTGGTACTATTACTACCCTTGACCAAGAAGCTATTAAGGGGGGGGGGTTCTTTTCTGCAGCACAGCCTTTTCGAAAAAGAGATGTGGTTCCATTGTTCAAAAGATTAATGGGTTCAAGATAAAGCCACAGAGAGAGCACAATAAGGCAATATGGGCATAAAGAAACAATACACCTGGAGCACATTCCGCCAGGAAGTTCTCCTGCACATGGTTCATTGAAATAAATATACTCTTGCCCAGCTGAGCTTTCACAGTGAACTTTCAAGTGGATTGAGCAACCAATAGGCAGCTCTTTCAGCTTAGTCATCTAAATTTCTAGCAGCGGGAGTCACCCTTAAGGCCCTTTTTGGGGAGTTTTATATTCACAAATCCTTTTTCAGCAATCTATGGATTCCCCTCTATGTTTACTTCATTCTCATAAAAGCTTTTAGTCTCTGTATTTTTAGTAGTTCCTTTATAATCTGAAAATGTTTCCCCCCCCCCCTCCTAGAGCTATGAATCAAGTCTGCCAGTTGTTATGTATCTTTCTAGTCCTCCCGCTGTGAAAGAAATCAAACAACCTACAGACAACTAAAGGTTTCCAAGAAGTAGCCCCGGGGCCCAAACAGATGTCATGAGCCACTTCCTACAAATTAGAAAAGGAAAGTAGACCCTCAGGTTAATTGCTGGGAGAGGCCACACACGCAGCAAGCAAGGAGGTGAGCATGGCACGCCGAAACTAAGTGCTTGTTATTTTATTGCATGAAGTCTATCATTACCAATTTATATGATTTCTCTTTTTAGTGAAAACTCAGTTGGACATCCCTTCTCACTTGTGCATTTTGTAATCCTGGAGAGATTGTCACCATTTCACTTTCCCCTGGTTGTCCTGATGCTGTGCCACACTGGGCTTAGCATGCCACCCAAACCCAGGCTTGTGGTTTAGCTCTCTTGGATGAACAAGAAGCTGTAAACCAGGGGTAGGCAAGCTAAGGCCTGGGGGCCGGATGCGGCGCAATCGCCTTCTCCATCCGGGAATCAGCGTGTTTTTACATGAGTAGAATGCGTCCTTTTATTAAAAATGCATCTCTGGGTTATTTATGGGGCATAGGAATTCATCCCCCCCAAAAAAAAAATAGTCCAGCCCACCACATGGTCTGAGGGATGGTGGACCGGCCCACGCAGCCCCGTCCTTGCCATTGGGCTTACTGGCGCGGTGTGCCAGGGCGCGCGGGCCTCTCAGGGGCGCCCCAGCGAGTCCCGCCAGCTGCAAAGCATCTGAAAGCGCTGGCTGGGTGGGCGCGCCAATTGACAGTCCCGGGCTCACAATTACGCGGCGTGGCGTGGCGTGGCGTGGCGTGGCTCTGGAGCCAGGAGCCCTGGAGGCGCAGCCAGGAGCGCATGTGTCAGGCGTGCCCGGGAGAGCACTTGCGGTGGCTGGCGCGCCCCGCTCATGCCTCCCGCTTGGTCGCCATTCCCTCGGCAGCCGGGCCGAAGCGGAGGCGCTTCACGAGCTGCACCTCGGCTTCATTGGCAGCGTCGAGGGAGGGAGAGAGCGCTAGGAGCAGCACGCGAGTCCGCCTCACTAGCTTCGCCTTTCCTGGCGGCAGCAAGATGGTGGCGGAGCTGCCTCCGTCGAGGAGTGGCGCCCCAACCTGCTCGGAGTCGCCCGCAAGTCGGCCTCACTAGCTTCGCCTTTCCTGGTGGCGGCAAGGTGGCAGCAGCGGCAGCAGCAGCGCTGCCCGCAAGTCCTCCTCGCTAGTTTCCCAGCAGCGGCGGCTGTGGTGCTGCCTCCATCGAGGGGTGGCGCCCCCACCCGCTCGGAGCCGCGTGCGCGGGGGTGTCTTTCCCACTCTCCGGCTAGTGTGCGTGTGCGCCCCGCCCCAGCGGCCGCCCCTCCTCTCGGTCGCCGCTGCCCAGCCGGAGGGAAAGGTGGGGGGGGGGCGCCAGAGGGATCATTGCACCAGGGCACCAGATAGGGTTAAGACGGCCCGGGGCCCACGGCTGGAAAAGGTTGCTGACCCCTGCTGTAAGGTGTGGTGGTTGTTCAAGGCAAGTTTAAGGAGGGCAATATTATTACATCGTATACTCAAGCAGAAATACCTGACAGTAGAAATAAAGCTTTTTTTTCCACTGGGTTTCTATTTTTAAAAATCCTATTTCATACAGTATAATAAGTGGTTCCCGTGTTGCTGCTGTTGTGTATACCAGACTTTTAGTAATGAACTTATCCGACAAAGCCACTTGATGTGGGTAAATATAGCAATGGCTGCCCCTCCTCAGAGGAGTTATTGTTTGTGACAATTTAGCTCACATTCAAAAGGTGTGGAGATAAGAGCAACCCAAACCAGTTTCTCTGCTTGGTCAGTTGTCTTACCTGCGCTAACCAATTGAAGCAACCCTGACCTAAAACAAGACTGAGTGACTGAAAGGAGCGGGGAGGAGACTTCCTTCCATTTCAGTCCGCCTCGCATTACTCACACAAAAAGAGAAAGGGAGCGAATGTGGAATGTGGAGTTACTCTTTGGGCCCCCACCAAAACACGCAGCTACCCTCCTGAAGCATCACCCGCACCATCCAGGCATCAGCACCGCTTTCAGGGGCAAGAAACTGCTCAGGGTTTCAGATTATGGGAAGAAGAAAACACATAAAGACTTATTCATTTCAGGCTGTGAGGATTCGCAGGCCACGGGGCAGGACCAAAATCCATACCAATCTGGGTTCAGGCCTAGCCAAGGGGCCGACTCTACCTTGGTCAGCCGTTGTGAGAAATTGCATTCGGAAGAGTGTTTCAGTGTGTCCTGTCAAGCAGTTATAAAGGAGTGCCCTCAATATAAAGACTTTCATGAAAAATATCTGTCTGAGTTTAGTAAAGGTAAAGGGACCCCTGACCATTAGGTCCAGTCGTGTCCGACTCTGGGGTTGCGGTGCTCATCTCGCTTTATTGGCCGAGAGCCGGCGTACAGCTTCCGGGTCATGTGGCCAGCATGACAAAGCCGCTTCTGGCAAACCAGAGCAGCACACGGAAACGCCGTTTAGCTTCCCGCCAGAGCGGTTCCTATTTATCTACTTGCACTTTGACGTGCTTTCGAACTGCTAGGTGGGCAGGAGCTGGGACCGAGCAACGGGAGCTCACCCCGTCGCAGGGATTCGAACCGCCGACCTTCTGATCAGCAAGCCCTAGGCTCTGTGGTTTAACCCACAGCGCCACCTGGGTCTGAGTTTAGCTGCAGGGAATTGTTACCCCATGTGAGTTTGTGTACTTCTTGCTGTTGGATAAGGAAAATTACGTTACCTCACGTGTTTCTCTATTTGTGCCGACTGCCAGGAAACTAAAAGCCAAATTTGTGGCTCGACTCTGAATGCCGTTTTTCTTTGCTTTGGATTACAGCTAAACAAACAAAGTTGTCCTGACTCTGCCTTGGACCTCCTGGTGGGTGACCTTTACAAAAGGCAAGCAAGACTTTGCTCCCGCTTCTCAATCTCTCTGCAGATTTCAACACCTTTGGTCATAGGGATCCTCCTAGACTGTATTACAGAGGTTCTGGTCCTACTTATAGGGCCATGTCCAGAAAGTAGCGCAGGGAGACAGCTTTTTAGCCTCTGGCAGTTACACTGTGGGCTGCCACAGGGCCCAATTCTATCCCGAATGCTATTTAATGCTGGGAGAGAGCAGTCATTGGGAGTTGGGGGACAATGAGAGTGAGCTCTATTTCGGTACAACATCTGCATCGGCTGTGGAGGCCCTTGGACCATGGCCCTAAGTGTATTGGTAGGGCAGGTGAGGGGAAATAAGCTGAGCTTGAATCCTGATGAGACAGAAGCACTGTGTGTGAGTTGCTCGTGTCCAAGAAATTGGTCAACGGCCTGCCCTGGATGGTGCTGAATTCACCCCCGACGGAGCATTTGGGTGTGTCTGAATCCAACTCTGTCGTCAGAGGCCCAGGGAGCCTCGATTGTTAGAAGACCATTTAGCCAGCTGTGACTTGTGCAATAGCTACAGCTATTCCTGGCCAAGAAAATAGTGGCCTCAGTAGCTCAGCCACTGGTGACTTCAAGATTAGATTACAGCGATGTGCTCTGTGTGGGATTTCGCTTGCACTTGACCCAGAACCTGCAGTTAGTGCAAAATGCTGCAGCACAGTTGCTAACAGGATCAAGACCCTGTCTGCACAGAGCACCTCTGCTTAGAGATCTGCATTGGTTGCCCTTTTGCTACCATGCCAAGCTGAAGGCGTTACCATTAGTATATAAAGTTCTTAATGGCTTGGGACAAATTTGACTGTGGGATTGCCTTACCCCATATATGCTAACAATTTAAGGAGTAAAAGGTAAAGGTAAAGGGAACTTACTTTAAGGAGTAATACTACACACACACACACACACACACGCGTGTGTGTGTGTGTGTGTGTGTAAGTGGAATATATATATATATATATATATTCCACTATGTCATAAAAATATCAAAATGCTTTACAAAATAAAAATGTAAAACCATGCAATAAAAACAATTAAAAAGTTAAAGGTAAAGGTAAAGGGACCCCTGACCATTAGGTCCAGTCATGTTCGACTCTGGGGTTGCGGCGCTCATCTCGCTTTATTGGCCGAGAGCCGGCGTACAGCTTCCGGGTCATGTGGCCAGCATGACAAAGCCGCTTCTGGCGAACCAGAGCAGCGCACGGAAACGCCGTTTAGCTTCCCGCCAGAGCGGTTCCTATTTATCTACTTGCACTTTGACGTGCTTTCGAACTGCTAGGTGGGCAGGAGCAGGGACCGAGCAACGGGAGCTCACCCCGTCGCAGGGATTCAAACCGCCGACCTTCCGATCAGCAAGCCCTAGGCTCTGTGGTTTTAACCCACAGCGCCACCTGGGTCCCTTAATTTAAGGAGTAATACTACACACACACACACACACACACACATGTATGTGTGTATGTGTGTGTGTGTGTGTGTGTGTGTGTGTGTGTGTGTGTGTATTCCACTATGTCATAAAAATATCAAAATGCTTTACAAAATAAAAATGTAAAACCATGCAATAAAAACAATTAAAAAGTTAAAAACAGTTAAAAACAAGACATCAGTAACCATTGTGCGGGGAGTGTACTCTTAATTGCCTGCATAGGCCTGGTGGACTAGAAAAGTTTTCAGCAGGCATTTAAAAGTTGGCACAGAAGGTGCCCAATGAATCTCTGTTGGCAGGGAGTTCCACAGGACTAGGCTGCTGACACTAAAAGCTCAATTTCTTGTTGTCAAACAAGCCTCACCAACTCAGGGAATGACCAACGGCACTCCTGCAGATGACCTCAGTGATCAAGCTGAAATATAAGGGTTCAGGAAATCCCAGAGGTATACTGGACCCAAGTTGTCCAGGGCTTTGTAAGGTAACGCAAGAACCTTGAACCTAGTTTGGTAACAGATGGGCAGCCAGTGGTGTCACGTGACATGACCAGCAGCTCCCAACAGCAATCTGGCAGCATCATTCTGCTGGAGCTTCCGAACCAGATCCAAGGGCAGCCTCACATAGAGCGCATTATAGTAATCTATTCTCAAGGTTACCAATGCATGAACTACAGTGCTCAGGCTCTCCCTGTCTGGGAATGGCCATAGTTGGCCAACCAGAAGAAGCTGGTAAAAGGCACCCCTAGCCACAGAAGACACTTGGGTCTCTAGAGACAGAGATGCATCCAGTTATCCAGTGCAACCTCATCCAGAACAGGTAGCTTGCCAATTTCTCAAACATGAGAACCACCCACCCAAACATCCTCCATCTTTCCCAGGATTCAAACACAGTTTATTGGCCCTCTTCCAGCCCACCACTGCATTCAGATGGTTTGTATTTCTAATCAAAGCTTAATTTTGCATTTCAGCTTTGTTAAAGCCCAAGAGCGGTTCACAAGTTGAGCCTATGCATTCAGAAGCAGCAGCACCATGAATGAAGCTTACTCCCAGGAAAGTAGGCATAGGACTACAGTCATGCCCCGAACAAGTTTTGGAAGGTATCACTATCTCCCAGTTTTGTAGTAAAAAATCCTTAGAAAATTAAAACTGGCACCCTTATTAGCCAAAATCCATATTTTCCCAGTTTTTGAAGTTTGAACTAAAAAATGACACAAAGTAGATTTTGTTTAATATTTTAAGGAACTATCAAAAGCTGTGGAATGAATCAATGATGCTGCTGCTGATGATGATGATGATGATGATAAAGTAATTTTGCAGGTTCATCAACCTATATAAATCCTGACAGTGCAATCTTATTAGTGTCTACACAGAAGCAAATATTAAATTAAATGGGGCTTACTCTCAGGTAAATGTGCAGACCAGGGGTGAGGAATCTGTGTCCCTCATAATGTTGTTGAATTTCAACAGCCATCAGCTTCAATTGTCATGGCCAACAGAGAAGATGTGATGTGGAGGAGGAACCCCCAGCCCTGAAGGATATGGAGTCATACAATTTCATCAGTGTGTTTTGAGAAGTGTAGATAATACTGTTACACTATTGTGTCAGGCCTGAGTTTCACAGGTAGATAGTAGAAACTAATGCTTGACTACTAAGGCCAGCCAAAAGCTGTAAACCTCCAAATTTATCCACAACAAAATGAGGGTGGGAGAGAGAGATGGAGGAGAGAGATGGCACCAATTGTGGTTTATAGGCTGTTTAAATTATAACTGATACTTACTCGCTTCCAAGCTGCTAATGTTACGTTCTTAAAAAAAAATATCCATAAGTCAGAATTACAAATTGGTAAGTTTCAAATGATTCCACATACAGATTCTGTAGGTTATCAGTTCTTTGCCTTCCTGATGGTAATCAATCCTGGTCCCTGATTAGTTTCACGGGATGGACCCAACAGCAGAACAAAAAGACCTTTATTCCTTTTGCTTATTATTATAAAACCTAATTCACTGGGAAGGGCAAGGTGGAGCTGGACGTCAGTCCTATCAAGTAACATTAATGTTCAGCTAAGATATGGACCCTCTGTTTGAACAAGAGAGACAGTCTTTGAAGAACATAATCTGAGCTGCCACAATGGCTAATGGAAAATTAGCTGCTCCAGTTACCTTATGGGATGGGGTCTAGTAAAGTGTATCTGGGCTCTCTTTTATCAAGATGCTGGATTTTTATTGATTCAAATGGTAATTGCAGAGAATACAAAATGCATCGTCTTCAAAGGGTAGGAAACAAGGAGAGAGGTTAGGTTTCTTCAGTTCACATTAAGGTTGCACATTTCTGTTCATTGCCATGGGTAAAAAAATCCCATTTACTGTTTTATTCTCCCTTCCCCTCTCATTTCCTAATTACAGTTTTAAGGAAGCCCTATTCAGGAGCTCAATCCTCACACGGTTAGATTTGTGGGAGGGGAAGAGCAGGGCTGTGCTGCCTTGTCCCTCCACTGTATTCCCCTTCACCTGGCTCCCCCAATTCTTGGTAAAGGTAAAGGGACCCCTGACCATTAGCTCCAGTCGTGACCGACTCTGGGGTTGCGGCGCTCATCTCGCTTTATTGGCCGAGGGAGCCGGCGTACAGCTTCCAGGTCATGTGGCCAGCATGACTAAGCCACTTCTGGCGAACCAGAGCAGCACACGGAAATGGCGTTTACCTTCCCGCTGCAGTGGTACCTATTTATCTACTTGCAATTTTTGACGTGCTTTCGAACTGCTAGGCTGGCAGGAGCAGGGACCGAGCAATGGGAGCTCACCCCGTCGTGGGGATTCGAACCGCCGACCTTCTGATCGGCAAGCCCTAGGGCTCAGTGGTTTAACCCACAGCACCACCCGTGTCCCCAATTCTTGGTACAAAGGCAGAAAAGCAGGGTGATGGCTCTAGGCATCTGGGCTCCTCAAGCAGCTCAGAACCCTGGTTGCCCAAGGTTCAAAATTGTGTTGGGCAGCCTACATGTATACGTACCTTCTCACCAACAGGCTGAGGGTGGCAGGACCAGAAAGGATGGATTCCCCCTGTCCAATTTCTGGCCACCCACTGTCACATCATATAACACAGCCAACAATGTCAAGCAGGTCTCCCAACTCTCTGGAGGCGCTTTCCAGGGTACAAGGAGCAGGAGGAGGAAGGTAAACATCAGTCTGGTCCTTCATCTGTGCAGCCACTGAATAAAACGTCATTGTGTCATCTCAAGCCCTTCCCCTTATTATACTTCGCCTTCCTTGAAGTCACCAGGACCATTTGTTTTAGCTGTGGTTTTCACTAAACAAACACATTAGGTCAGAAATGTCTCATCATATTTCTCATCTTGACTTGCATCCCCCAATACGAATTATGAACACAAGCAGCCTTGAACCTCAGACTTGCACCGTCTCTCCTTATCTAGATTTGCAAAGGATGGAAGGCTGGTGACAAATCGTAAGCCACATTCAGGCATTATAAGGGATAATATGAAGGTGAGGGTGCAGTGGGGTCAAGTGCACTAGCTAAGCCCAACCTTCACCGCTATTTCTATCACCTTCCAACTCATGAAAGGCAACCATCTGAAGTTGGAAAATTGGGGTTCTGAACAGGACTATGGCTTTGCCTGTTGCCCAAACCCAGCAAAAATAGATCTTCTATTGTGCATTTCTCCGCACCCCCATCCTTAGTGTGTGCATGGATTAGTGTGCTAGTCGGGGAAGTCCTTCTCTCCCATCTCTATTTTCCTGCCCCACTCCACTTCAATGCATCATTTGTGAACTTCTCTCTTATAGAGGGAAACCAGACTGTGACTGCAGAACAAAGAGAGGACGGAAGACCACAACGATCACCACCACTCAATTTTCCAAGTACATGTTTGTGGGGTGCAGAACCAGGGGGTGATAATAACAAAATCATTTTTGAGGCCTGCCCACCTGCACGGAGCTGAAGATGGCAACAGAAGGCCCGGAAGCGCATTTCATTTTGACGGTGCAGTTACATCAGTGGGTCAGTATTGCATGGAAGCAGTTTCCACTTGCATGGATGGGTGTGCAAAGGAACCACCATGTCCCATCAAGGAACAGTTTATGGGACCTAAGGTGGCTTCTGTTCCAGACCCTATGCTTAGCTGTGACTTGAAGCACATCTTTCAGATCCTAGGCCAACACTGGTTTTCTAACCACAAGAGAAACATCAAATTATTTTTTACACTGCACAACTGTTTTAACAATAAAGAACTCTCCAGACTAGCCCCTATCATTTTATAGCAGCTTGGCAGCTCTAGACTATTTCTGAAATAAAGCCTAAGGAGAAACAGGAGACTCAAATAAAAGACAATGTGATTTCCTACATTATACAGGGAGGAAATATCATTAATGATCTCTTCCATACAGAAGAATGGTCAGCAGTTTTTCCATTTATTTCTATAATACTCTAAAACAGGCTAAGAACACTAACCAGACTAGGAACCTGGAGAACACCAGACTGTTGTAGGAACTAACTCCACAACTCTAGCTGAAGGGCCACAACTCTAGCTTGTTTTCAGGGAAGAAACCTATTTCTTTGGAGGCCGCCACTATAGGCAACACCAATGGGTAACTATTCCTTTGGACTGACCCTACTTGTAGGATTTCTCCACGTGCCATTTCCAGAAAGCATAATACAGTCGTACCTTGGAAGTCAAATGGAATCCGTTCCAGATGTCCGTTCGACTTCCAAAATGTTCGGAAGCCAAAGCACAGCTTCTGATTGGCTGCAGGAAGCTCCAGCAGCCAATCGGAAGCTGCGGAAGCCCCATCGGACGTTCGGGTTCCCAAGAACGTTCGCAAACCGTTGTGGCATTTGGGAGCCAAAATGTCCGAGTACCAAGGTGTTCGGGATCCAAGGTACGACTGTACTTGGTTGTGAGGCTCGGCATTCTTCCAACTCCCGCCTTCACACCACACACCTTCAGACATCAGCCAACTACCAGCAAATCAGAAATCTGGCATCTGTTTTTTCGTTGCCTGCTAATTCTATGCTGCTTTATTCCTGGCCAGATCCTTCACTCCTCTTGCACTCCAAAGTGGAGCAAAGTCAGTCTTCCAAAGGATTACATCTAAATCCTGGAGCTTTTCCTAAACACTTTTCTAATTTTAATTGCCAGGGGTGGGGCAGGCAACTGATGACTCATCCGCATCCAAGCCATCACATGAGCTGTCAGGTTCTTCAGCACGCTGCCCAAAAAGAGATGTTTTATTATCTTTCAGAACCAGCTTTGATAGATTTAAATTTCCATTGCTCCTCCGAAAAGACATGCTACGTATCCCTGACATCTAAATTACAATTGGTGCTCACTTTAAACTATGGCCTTTATCTTGCTGCATTTCAGCTGATAACTAAACTATGTAAAGCAGACTTGCTGGAATCCAAGCAATGACACAAGTTATCAGGCGCAAAAGAGCATGAGGCTTGGGAACTCAGTGGAAACCTTCAGGGGCTGGAAGAGATTAAACAGGGTTTGTTGAGGCTGCAAGAATGCCAGAAATTCAGGCATCTCTCTCTCTCTCTCTCTCTCTCTCTCTCTCTCTCTCTCTCTCTCACACACACACACACACACACACACACACACACACACACACACCTCTTTGCTGCTGCACATTATGGTCACTTTAGTCTGAAAGCTGAAATCACTAAGAGGCATTCTGGTTTTATGAAACTCTCTCCAAGCTGTAACAAGTTGTCGCCCTCGCCCCTCTAAATCTAGTGGATAGACACAAGGGGCAAGTTCTAAGAATGGCTGACCTTGCTAAAACCATATAATTTACTGGCCGACAGTGGGTTGCAGGCACATGTGCATGCAAAGACACACACACACACATGCCAAAAGGCACCCTCCTTTCCTAAAAGTGTCAAGAGACAACAAAGGAACCAGGAACACCTTCACTTGGACAGTACTTCTGGATCATTTAAGTCACAGTGCTTGTATGGGAGATCAAAGGCCACAGTCCTTAGAGTCTACCAAAAACACAGTCCATACTCCTGCTGAAATAAATTAAATTATTCCAGAGTGAGAACCAGTTTGTACATTCAGCAGGAGTGTACTGTTTCAGCCCAAGTGAGGGGAAGGAAATAGCATGCCTGAATGCTCCCCAGGGGAGAGGGGGGAACCCGACTCCATGCATATAGGAAAATCCTGTCAGAGAGAAGAATTCAACCCAGTTTTATCTGTTGGGTAAACATTCAAGCATGCAATCCTTTAAGTACTCTTTGTGGTTCCTTATCCCTCCTCATGATTAGCAAAATGAGAAGAAAACATGTAAAGCAAAATTTGGAATTATTTAGAGGAAATGAATTATGCAAACTATCACAATTTGCATTGTCTGGAGGGTCATTCCATATCAAGTGATCCAAATTTTTTACCTCATTTCACCCAATTTTATTAGTATTTTGTACACTTGTTGAATGATCAAAACTAAGCTTAAATATAAAATATTTTACTATTTCTCAGAGACTAGTCTACATTCGTATTCAGGGCCTCATGCAAGCAAGTTCTGTGCCTTTCCACATAATGTGTGTATATATATATATATATATATATATATATATATTTGAAAAAAATTTCCAACAAAAAAAATCTCTCTTGTGATGATGGGAAGCAAAACTTAATATTTTTGCATATTATCTCAATGAAAGAGGGAAAATTATACCCTTTTGAGCTCATGCTGAAAACTATTTGAAGGTGAGTAACATCAGGTCTGAAATTGAGAGTGAACTTTTATTATTCCATCTTCTTATATTCATAAATAAAGATGGAGTCCAGTTCCCTTATGAATAGTTTTAGTAGAGTCTGTACATCTGAAAAGAAAACAGCTTTTCCAAATAATTACTAAAATATGAAGGAATTGAGGCTACTTTATGCTGGGACAAAGTATCATCCGTGGCTCCCTTTCCTTGTCTTCTACCGCTGCATCTTCCAGCAGAGGGAAAGCAAGAAGACAGGGGGTGAACTTCTGGCCCTGCCAGCATAGCATGCAGCCTTGCTCCACGCCAGGCATCCCCAAACTCGGCCCTCCAGAGGTTTTGGGACTACAACTCCCATCATCCCTAGGTTACAGGACCAGTGGTCAGGGATGATGGGAATTGTAGTCCCAAAACATCTGGAGGGCCGAGTTTGGGGATGCCTGCTCCATGCAGTTAGGGTTCCAAAGATGTAACCAAAGGAAGATGTAAATGCACCAAGATTTCTTCACCTCAGGTGGCCATGCTAAAATGTGGGTTGCAGAGCAGAGCTGACGTCACAAGGTGCTTGTTATCTCCTGGAAGGCTGGTCCTGAAATGCCACCTTTGCCAGCTCAATGTATCAATACTGAAGAAGCTCTTTGTATGAAGCTGCAGTTTGCAGGGGCAGCCGGTGCCCATTGGGTTGGTGGGGCAGAAGGAAGGGACACCAAGAGAAGAATGACCATCAGAGTCAACTTTTCCCAGGTTTGTTCCCATCCTCCCTGTTGCTGAGTTCCACAAGGGCAACACTGAGGCGAAGGAGGAGAAAGGAAACAGCCAGAACCACCATTACCAAGACAGGATGCAAGTAAGAAAGTGGTGGGCGGGCAGACTGAGGGCAGGTTTGGTGGGGCAATGTTCCACTTGCCCCAACGGACCAGTCTTCCAACCTCCAGTGGGAGTTCTGTGGAAAGGCACAGACCTTGCATACATGAGGTCCAGAATATGAATGGAGACCAGTCTCCGAGAAATAAGCCAGGAAACAATTGTCAGGAAAGAGTCCTTGTGCTGGCCCAGATATGATGAGATTTTGATGCAAGACGGAGACAGTGTCAGGTTAAGACCATATGATCAGCTTAAAGACAAGGTAAACGATTGGCTTCATTATCACCAAATCAATGAGGCCTTCAAAGCTGACAAAAAACTTGGCTTTCAAAAAGAGAAGTCCAAGTTGGAAACGGAATTATTAGAACCAGATATCAAAAACTTGTCCAGAATGTATAATTTATTGCTTGAGTGGCATACACAAGATGAATTAGTGAAATCTGCAATGATTGATTGGGCTAGAGATGTTGGACACAACATCATGATGGCTGACTGGGAGAGACTGTGGAAAAAAGGAATTAAATTTACAGCATGTAATGTGCTAAGAGAGAATATTATGAAAATGATCTATCGATGGTACCTAACTCCAGTCAAGCTTGCTAAAATGTATCATTTGCAGGACAACAAATGTTGGAAATGCAATCAAACTGAAGGGATGTTTTACCATATGTCGTGGACCTGCCCAAAGATAAAAGCCTTCTGGGAGATGATATATAACGAAATGAAGAAAGTGTTGAAAAACACCTTTGTTCAAAAACCAGAGGCTTTTTTACTTGGAATGGCGAACCAGGTGGTCCCCAAGGAAGACCAAATTTTCTTTATGTATGCCACAACAGCAGCCAGAATTTTAATTGCAAAAAACTGGAAGACTCAGAATATACCTACAATCGAAGACTGGCAAATGAAAATGATGGACTATATGGAATTAGCCGAAATGACCGGAAGACTCCGAGACCAGAGGGAGGAGGCGGTGGAAAAAGATTGGAAAAAACTGAAAGACTATTTCAAAAAGTATTGTGCGATTTGAAAAAGAAGATACAAAAGTTGGATTACTTAAGAGACTGCAGAATAATAGATAGTATGAAGTTTTAATGATAGATGAAATAGGTTATGACTGTTGACTATGAAAATAATTTGAGGTGATTTATACATGGTTTATAGATGTTAAGAGATTACTAAGATTATATAAAATGAAACGCAGCAGGGGTGAGGGGAGGAAGCCACCCTAAAGATGGTATAAAATAGTAAGGAAAAAATGGTGCATGTTGTGTTTGATATTATGATTAATTTTTTTAGAAATGATGTTAACAGAATGATGATTTATGTTTGTGTTTTGTGTGTTTTTATATTTGTGTTGAAAAACCCAATAAATTTTTGATAAAAAAAAGGAAAGAGTCCTTGTGCTAGACATTTTATGACAAAAAATTAAATTATTGCTAGTAATAAGAAACAAATGTGGATCTGAGTAAGTATGTGGCAACAACCCAATCTACTAATAGTTTCACGCAGAATCAATTCAGGCAAAATAAGACAAGTTTATTTAGAATGAAATCTTTGCTTCCATTTTTAAACTAACCCAAGTTCTCTGTTACATCCAAATTTATGGAACTCCACTATAATTAGTAAATAAAAATTAGATAATAAAACAAGGGTTGATCCTGGCTTTCTTGAACAAGTCATTGTTTATGCTATTCAAAGTTCCCCAAGTTCATAAATAAGAAGAGAACTCTGGTTAATTTAGAAGTAACAGGTTTTATTCTCCTCACAACCAAACCACAGAAGGGGAAGGAGGTGGACAAGAACCCAAGACTCATATATGTAATGCTAAACCAACCATAGTTTATTATTTGAAAAAGCCCTGCACAGGAATGAATCTCTGAAGGCAGGCGGCAGGGAGGAGAGCAGAGTCAACCTGCATTTTATGGAGACCTTTCTGGACGTCTGGAGCCTTCAAGTGATGCCATGTTTCTGTTGAGGGCAGTTATCATTTCCCTCCTCTGCAGTTTCTCCATGCCTTTCCTGCTAAAGGAATTGCACCGCAATTAATTTCACCCTGACCATTTCAGGCCTTCATCTCTCTAGTCGCCTGTTTTAATATGATGATGGTGGCGGCGGCAGCAACCGCCCACATGCTTGGATTCTTTTCTCATTAGTCAGGTGACCTTTATGTTGATTTAACTTTTTTTTTTAACAGTCTCCCAAGATTGATCTTTCCAACACAGGCCCCATTCACCTTTAATCTCAGCCTCTGTTTAACTTGTCAAGATTTCTAGTAAATCCAGACAGCCTGAGCAGTGTCTTTGCAGTATGTTACTCTTGCTTAAAGTTACTCCTCTTTGGCACTGAACCATGTACTCAAAGCAAACTTCATGAATGCACACAGAGCGCATTCAAACTCCTAATGGCAAAAAGTAAAGTCCACTTACCTTGCATCTGAAGTTCATTAACATAACATATCTGAGGGCAGATCCTTTATCAATAATTCTGGGGCTCTGCTCCTTTGGGCATGTAACTTGCTTGTTGATTGGTATAAACCAAAACTGGGATTTGCCTCAGTATTTGCCAGCTGTATTTATCTCTGGCTGCAAAGCAGCAGCAACTCCAGTGCCAGACAAATGAGAGGAACAAGCAAAGTTCACTGCGCATCTCTTTAATAAGGAAGAGGGTGGCTCAGGTTACTACAATACGTAAGACCATGATGATAACCAACTTGCAGTCCTGCCTCTTCAGTGCAGAGTGCAGTAGTGCACATCAACACATGCCCTTTGTACAACCGGCACAATGCAGGACTAAGAGCTGCAGCCTCAGTCACATGACCAACTCAATTCCTCATTCCTAGCTCAAGAGCAATGGGTAGTCTTGGAATATTGTCTGATTGACTTTTCACCTGGACCTCTGCTACCTGCCATCACTTCCTGCCTCTCAAGAAGTACAAGTACGGTAGTAAATGTGAACCAAGTTATTCTCTAAGCAGTAACCTTAATCAGAGGGTCAGAACAGGGACTTTGCCGTGAGGCAAAACCAAAAGGCCTCTTCTGTCTGAGCTGCCAATCTCTGCTCCCCCCACTTACTTCAATTAAGTGTTTATCAGTATGATGGGTGTGGGGGGAGATAGCCACCACCAAACCCTAAGATCAGGTTGTTCAGAATTATACATTTTGATGTATTTTAATGTTTGTTGGAAGCCGCCCAGAGTGGCTGGGGGGACCCAGCCGGATGGGTGGGGTACAAATAATAATAAATTATTATTACAGTATTATTATTATTATTATTATCTGAAGAAAGGGGAGTTGTACTTCTCGAAAGCTCTTCCGTCAAGTGCTACACCGCTACCCTGTCAAATAATGTTGCCCCAAACTTGGCCACATTTCTTCATGTCCTCAAACTTGCTTCTCTGCCAACTTTTGAAAAGGACTCAACTTCGAACGTAGCATTTTCAGTACAACTTTGATTGTGTACAGATAAATGCTCTGCTTATTTCACCAATTCCACTGTCATTCTTTCCCCACACCAAAAGCAGAAGGTGGGAGAGTAGACAACACCTTGGTAGAATCCTTGTCTGCAGCTCAGAGCTGTCAGAGACTCGGTTGAAACACAGGAAAGTCTCCACACCAGCACCACATCTACATGTGATGGGCAGACTTGCATATCTTGCAGTGGGTGCATGGAGCACTCTCTGGGTAGAATTGCTTTTCGCTGCCATTTGCATGGGGCTGTGACAGAAGCCCTGAGGATGAAGTCCTGTGGTTGAGATATATGTATATGCTGAACTATGTCGGTCAGCTTGTCAGTGGGGTTCGGAAATTGCCAGGCACCTTTTGCACCTAGCTACCAGCCTCTTGCAACCAAGTGAAGATGCCCAGGAGACAGGATGGCGCCTGACATCTCCACCATCTGGATGTGCATGCCTGGGCACCTTTGGATCTCGACTGTTTTCACTAGCAACACATCCTGTAGAATGCTATTCATTATATTTTATCTGCACCATCAGAATGCATTTCAGGAACCAAAAAGTTGTATTGAAAAATACGACTTTCGAGTCATCTGGCCCCATTTTGGCAACCCTGGTTTAAGGACCATTTGATGCCTAGCTGATATATCTGAGTTTCTAACACAGCTTGTCAGAGGCTGGAAGTGTCCTGGTTCAGTTCTCATTTCCAAGATGCCAGTACAGTATATAGCAACTTCAGTTGTAACACCAACAGAACTCAACATGCTGTAACAGGAGAACTCAATATGGTGAAATTTCAACTCGCTGTCTTTAACAAACAGCACAAAATCATACTCCAGAATCCCAGCATTTATTACTATGGAAAACCTATCAGCTAATGTAATCTAAGAACCTGGTTCCACAGTCTACTAATCTAGCATGTTGTGAAGCCATTGGTGGACAACAGGACATTATTTCTGCAAGCAAATTCAGAGCACTCTGGTGCCAGGGTTCAAGGCATGAAGGTCCAGGGGCTGATGAGGACAGTCTAGAACAGAAGCAATTCACTGTGAAAAGCAGCAGCACAAAATTCATCCGAACCCATCCTTTGCTAGGATCACATTCCACTCTGAATTTATTCTTGCATCCTCCTCATGCTCTACTAGTGCCCGACTGAAGAATTCATTTGTATTTTACATGAACTGGGGTAGAAACAGATAATTTTTTAAGCTAATATTTCTGTCCTGCACACTCTGTAATTATGGAAAGTAGTTTGTAAGGTCTAACATTAGAGAAGGACCGCAAAATTACAGAGGGTTTGTGGGCAACCAAAGATGAGCCCACCAAAGCAGAAACCAATGTGGTTCTGAACAACAGAAGAAAATTCTCAGTGAACCTCAAAGCCTATCAGAAAAGCAACGTGTGTGTGCTTTAGACAGTCAACGAGAGCAGACATTTTGCACTGCTTCATCCCTAAGAACAAAGAATCTTAGAGCTGGAGCTCAAGTCTGGGTAAGTGGTTTCCAAAAATTCCAATGTCAGAGGATAATCTGGCTGTTCTGAGTTGAGGGTGCCGGGGTTCTTTTTTTTTTTTTTTAAATGTGGAACTGTATAGGAAGCCCTAAGCTGCTTGTCCACACTTCACAACCAATTTTGTCAGCTTTAATTTTAAGCATATTCACCATGAAGCAAGCGCCACTGATTTCAACTGAACTTTCTTCCAAATAGTGAGTTTAGGATTGCACTTTTCATGCACCTCATGGTTTCCTTTTCTTGAGTCTCACTGCATCACCAGCAGAGGAGTGAAAAGGGAATCTTAATTTCAGTGATTCCCACAAGAGGAGAAATAGTGTGCCAGCTAGATTTTCTCAAAGAACTGTTTTTAGCCTTTGTGGAGTACCACTTAAAAGATGATGATGATATTATTAATAATAATATGACACTCTTCATTCAAAGGCCACAGGGAAGTTCACAACATAAAAGCACAAAATGAAAACACAAAATACATAATAAAACTATTAACAAAAGCAAGACAAACCAATCTGAAGAAGTGTGCATGCACACGAAAGCTCATACCAAGAACAAACTTAGTTGGTCTCTAAGGTGCTACTAGACAATTTTTTTATTTTTTAATATATTTCTACTGCGTCAGACCAACACGGCTACCTACCTGAATCAATAACCTCCTTATCATAGATTACCTGTACAAATTAATTACTGTACATTTTCAGCATGCAAATTTCAAGTAGACCAAGTCTGTACGCTAAAAATCAGAGAAAAATCACACACATAAAACTGCATATAGAATTACATACAGCACCAAACAAGCCAAACCAACCCTTCAGAAACTAGGTTGAGAAGCTGAGTTCCCTCATTGTTTTATTTTTGTGGGCAAATTTTGCTTCCCAAGTTTGATGGGCGAAGCCACACTCATTCATTCAATAAAAGGGTAGCCACCATTAAATGTGGAGGTGCATGAACTGTTTTAATCTTCCTTTAAGCCCACTTACTACCACCTGGAAGGGGAACAGCTGTCCACTTCTCTATGACAATCCTTAGCTCTTGAGTAAAGTGTCAAGGTCCAAAAGGAGGATGAACACAAATAAGGCCGCTTGCCTTTGTTCATTAAGAAAACCCAAAAGATTGTGCAAAGGTGCATAGGAGGTTCATGCAAAACAATGAGAATCTGCATACAGGGCTACAGCGAAAAACAGAGGAGAAAGAGGAGTGGTCAAACACATTAAGTGCTAATGCTAAATTTGCAGGATCTTCATAATTTGCTTCCCAAGTTTGATGGGGGAAGCCACACTCATTCATTCAATAAAAGGGTATCCACCATTAAATGTGGAGGTGCATGAACTGTTTTGATCTTCCTTTAAACCCACTTACTATCACCTGGAAGGGGAACAGGTGTCCACATCTCTATGACAATCCTTAGCTCTTGAGTAAAGTGTCAAGGGCCAAAAGGAGGATGAACACGAATATGACCACCTGGATAAATAGAGGGACCTCGATTCCCACCTTGCTTTTCCTGCAATTCACATCAAATTATTACACAAAGACTACAGCCGCTCCCAAAGCACCACTTAATACTGTCATACAAACCGCTAGCATGAGTCACTATGGGTTACAAACTAGAACTGCTAGACATAGCACTGAAGTTTCACCCCTGGCCTGCCTGGCTCCAGAAGGCTTTCCTCAAGGACACTGATCCAACCCCCCTCCCCTGGGGCCTGAATGCCGCCAGGCCTGGCTAGGAGACTAACCCAGTCCCTGTGGCTATACCCACCTCCCCTGGATTTCAAGCTTGGTCTGAGACCCACGCTAACAAGGCATATCTGGTTTCTCCCCCATGTGCTGATTGAAACGACATGGTGCTTTGCACGGCCTTTCACAGACTCCTTATCTTTGCAAAGGGAGGGAGTTAAAACACAAGGACAAGGCAGAGTGCAGCAGGACTGTCTGCTTCTTTGGCCGCCTCTGGGAGATTTCCCCCCCCCCTTAGACATGAAGTGTGAATGCAGGCAAGCCAACACAACTGTGGCGGGAACACTGGAAAACTGTGACAGAGTTCAGCAAGACAGAGGCTTGCTACAGGCAGGCCGCTCCAGACACATGGGGAACTGCAAAGGTTTGTTGCTTTAAAGTTTAAAAAATGATGTGTTTGAAATGGAAACGCTGCTTTCCAAAGAGGAGCTGGGAAGTAGGCTCCTTTAAGGGGGCTGGGTAGCAAGATGCTCTTAGCGTTTGGCTTTGAATAAAATCTGCTTCAGAATCTTAAAGCGTTTTTAAATAGCAGGGAAACTCAAGAGCATGTACAGCAGTTAAGGTAAAACACAGAAGCTACTTCCTAGGTGCTTAGCACCAACCCCAAAACGTGTGAGCAACTACAGCATATCACGGAACTATGCCCCATTTAAAGGTAAAGGTAAAGGGACCCCTGACCATTGGGTCCAGTCGCATACAACTCTGGGGTTGCGGTGCTCATCTCGCTTTACTGGCCGAGGGAGCTGGCGAACAGCTTCCGGGTCATGTGGCCAGCATGACTAAGCCGCTTCTGGTGAACCACAGCAGCGCACGGAAACGCCGTTTACCTTCCCGCCAGAGCGGTACCTATTTATCTACTTGCACTTTGACGTGCTTTCGAACTGCTAGGTGGGCAGGAGCTGGGACCGAACAACAGGAGCTCACTCCGTAGCAGGGATTCGAACCGCCGACCTTCTGATCGGCAAGCCCTAGGCTCAGTGGTTTAGACCACACCACCACCCGCGTCCCATGCCCCATTTAGTACCAGTCACTGTACATCTCCCTGCACAGGAAAGTGGCTACAACATCCACACCTAAACCAGAAAAGAGAACCTTGATTGCTTGGGTCATACATTTAACATCCTGATGGAGCAAAATCCTAGAGGGAAGGCATGGATCTGCTTAGGACTTTCTGGGTTCTAATAATAATAATATTAATTTATTATTTATACCCCGCCCATCTGGCTGGGTTTCTAGAACGACCTTAAATGGATCTGTTGTAGCCAGTGCTTTTCACACACCCTTTTCTTTTAGAAATAAATGGCGTCAGTACACACCATGAAGTAAGTGCCATACTTTTAGCATTTGGGCAGGGGGGGGCGGTACTGCATACCCTTGAGTACCCCCCAGAAAAGAAAACGAAGAAGCACTGGTTGTAGCTTGCCCTCACACAGAGCATCCAACCCAGCCTCCTTTATAAACTTAAACTGAGGCAAGGGAGCACCAGTAAGGCATTGCATCTTATTACATTCCCAAATGTATCCTCTCAGGAGCACAAGAGGAACAATAGCTCAGTTGGGTTGAGCAAGATGCTGATAATACCAAGGTTGCAAGTTCGATCCCCGTATGGGGCAGCTACATATTCCTGCATTGCAGGGTGTTGGACTAGATGATTCTCGGGGTGCCCTCCAACTCTACAAGTGTGAGATTCTGTAATTCAGAACAGCCGAAAAATAAGAAAGGACTGCTGGTGTAGATAGCAATATTTAATCTAATAATATTCAAATCAAAGTATCAATACAGACTTGGGACCTACGTACCCGAAGGTGTGCCTTTACCATCTTTTAGTTGCTGGTGTGTTAAGAACTTGGCTGGTGCCCTTCTCTACCAAGTGACTTTGGACACTTGGAGGGCAGCCATCCAGTAGCTACACTGAAGCAAGTAATGAAGAAAGTAAAAGCCTTATCGGGACCCAGGTGGCGCTGTGGGTTAAACCATAGAGTCTAGGGCTTGCTGATCAGAAGGTCGGCGGTTCGAATCCCTGCGACGGGGTGAGCTCCCGTTGCTTGGTCCCTGCTCCTGCCAACCTAGCAGTTCGAAAGCACGTCAAAGTGCAAGTAGATAAATAGGAACCGCTCTGACGGGAAGGTAAACGGCGTTTCCGTGCGCTGCTCTGGTTCGCCAGAAGCGGCTTTGTCATGCTGGCCACATGACCTGGAAGCTGTACGCCGGCTCTCAGCCAATAAAGCGAGATGAGCGCCGCAACCCCAGAGTCGGACACAACTGGACCTAATGGTCAGGGGTCCCTTTACCTTTACCTTTAAAAGCCTTACCAGGAAGAGAAGAATCGTGTCATTCTCAAAATGCCTACAGGAGCAATGTTTAATGAGTTTAACTACCTGGTTGGGTCAAATCATCGTTTGCGAAACCGAGATTGCAAACCAGAATCAAACTGCAATATGCGATCCTGCTTTGGAGGACTTGCTGGTTGGAATGATCAAGCCAGGAAGTTATTTGTTAAGCCAAGCATAGGAGCAGCGAAAGGGAGGGGAGAGTTCTGTTTGAACTATCTCAAGAACTCAGCCTGGAAAGGGTGCCTCCCCCACCCACAGACAAACCAAACAGAAGTTCCTACTCCTGCTCTCCACTCACACAGAAATTCCACCTACAGCAAGCTTTTGAATGCTAGAACTGGGAAATGGGGTGTACAAACAGTTCATCTTTTAAGACTGTTTGTGGACTTTACTACTTCAGGTAGCAGGTGGGGAGGATTACATAGCTGGATGCTCCCCCATGGGAGGGCGGGGCCATTGGAGCATGCTATGAGGCGCTGCTAACCAAATTAAGTGTTGTTTTCACACACACACACACAAGGGGCTAATGGGCTGCATTCTAAGCCCCAGGCCAGCTTCACAGGAGCAGCAAAGTTGCAATCGTATGTTTCTCATGGAAGAGAGGAGTCAAACACTGCTATTCCCACAGGCAGATTTGAACCCTAAGCCTAACAATATGGTAGGCTCACATTTTCAATGGACAGAATTTTGTGCACTGAACACCCTTGGAAAAGATGCACTCTTCTGGCCTTGAGATAAAATCGTTCGGTTGAGATAAACAGCCTTGCATCACCCTGTTGATTAAAAAGGCTAGGGCTGTGGAACAGCATAATAACAAAGAATCCGAGGGGGGTTTTTTGGCACTGATCCCCATGTTTTCTCCAAGGACTTCAGGTGTTTGTAGTTATTATTTCCTTTTTTTCCTCCCAACAGCCCAGTGAAGGTCAGCCATGGTTGAAGCAGCGGTCTGAACCCAGGTATCCTTGGTCCGCATCAGACATTCTGTTTATTACACAGCACTGCCCCAATATTATTTTCCAATATAATAAAAATGTAATGCTATCAGAGTGCATTCGAACCGCCGACCTTCTGATCGGGAAGCCCTAGGCTCTGTGGTTTAACCCACAGCGCCACCAGCTAAATATTGTGATATACTGGTGTATCATGATGTCTGTAAAGGCACTGGCTGGCTTCAGAGTTTTCCCCACGTCGTGTTTTTTGCATAGCGCACACACACACACACAAACACCATGATTCGCACTACATTGCCAGGTCAAAAATTATTAAACTGATGCCACGATATGGACTTCTAACAGGTTTTGGACAATGTATTGATCTATCGCCCAGCTCTAGCATGGACATGGGGTAGAGGTGAAAACGGGTGCAAAAGCAGAGCTGCAGAATAGAGGAGAAAAGTGGCTTCAGAAATGAGTCTGGAAAGGTGAAAGGGGGGGTTAGTAGTTGCATGGGTGTGAAGGGGAAGCTCTAAGGGGTGAATGTGGGGGATGGCAAGGGTGGGCAGAGTGAGCCCCCGGTTATTTATAAATATGCAAGGTGGGTGTTGGGCATAAACCCGGTCAGCAACACCCTGCAAAACATGCAAGCTAGAGCCCAAATTAAGATCAATTCACTTAGCAGATCCAAATCCCACTTTTCATCCAGACTCAGCTCCCAATCTGGCAGGTACCAGTAGGTGTCACCTACATTCCTGGCTCTAGGAACATCAACTAGTCATTGGTGCCTATTACACAAGCACCCTTAGCTGCCAATCTGTATGAAAGCTAGGGAGAAGGTTGCTTGCCCAGCCCAAGAAAAGCATGCAAAAGTCACTTTCAAGTAACAACAGCAGCCTGGTAGCTCTGCAGTAGTGCTCTTCAACAGTAGCCCTAGACACCAGAGGCATGAATCATGTCAGCAGCAGTATGCTGGGCCAGGATTGGAGCCTGTGGCTGCACCAAATATGGAAGCCAAACAAGCAGTCCAGGGGACGGGAGGCTCTTATACATGGGCTGGAAAAGGAGCTTGATCATGAGTCACGGAGCAGACCTGTGCACAGCTGTAGTAGTCTCACTATGACAGGCCAGGAGGCAAGGACTGAGGAGGAGACAACAGCTGGACAGGAAGCATGCCAAATAATCAGAGCATTAGAAGAACAGAAGCAATGTGACTATTTTTACATACGTAGCATTTTCCTGAAGATTAAGCACAATGAAGAGACATTACATGCTCAACTTGTTGATTTCATGGTCGCACTCCATAGAACGACATTGCCCTGCTCCAATCGTGTTCAAGGGAAGCAAGCAAACAAGGTACCACCAGGTACGTTGGTCTTCATGAATTTAGATGTTGGGAATTTCTGGGCTGGATAAGAATGGTAGCTTCAATACGTTCCAAAAGAAACTTGTTTGGATCTAGTTTTTCGAAGTGTGAATTGTATCTCCCAGGGGAAATAAAGGCATCAACTAAGGAGAAGGGAGAAGAGGCGGAAAATAAAGCAATGTTCCTTAACACTGCCTGTTTGTGGACACCTCAGTGTGGGCACCCTCATAGAATTGTGGATTTGGTAGGGACCCTCAGGGTCATCTAGCCCAACCCCCTGCAACGCAGGAATCTCAACTAAAGCATCCATGGCAGATGGCCATCCAACCACTGCTTGGAAACCTCCAGGGAAGGAGAGTCCACCACTTTCTGAGGCAGTCTGTTCCGCTGTCAAACAGCTCTTACTGTCAGAAAGCTATTCCTGATGTTTAGTCAGAATCTCCTTTCTTATAACTTGAATCCATTGGTTCAAGTCCTGTCCTCCAGAACCTCATGCCCATGAACATAATATAAACATAATATATACCCAGGCGGGTGCTGTGGTCTAAACCACTGAGCCTAGGGCTTGCTGATCAGAAGGTCAGCGGTTTGAATCCCCGCAACGGGGTGAGCTCCCGTTGCTCGGTCCCTGCTCCTGCCAACCTAGCAGTTCGAAAGCACGTCAAAGTGCAAGTAGATAAATAGGTACCGCTCCAGCGGGAAGGTAAACGTCATTTCCGTGTGCTGCTCTGGTTCGCCAGAAGTGGCTTAGTCATGCTGGCCACATGACCCAGAAGCTGTACGCCGGCTCCCTCGGCCAGTAAAGCGAGATGCGCGCCGCAACCCCAGAGTCGTCCGTGACTGGACCTAGCGGTCAGGGGTCCCTTTACCTTTTTACTGTTTGTTTACAGAGGAACTACACACCTTATTTAAGAAAGGGGTGTGCTTGTTTCATAATGCATTTAGAAACCGCACCATTTAGCCCTCTGCATATGTTCAGAAAATCAGCAATCTTAACACACCGGAACAAACTAGCTCTGCCCCCTCACCCATTTCATCACTCTCCGCCTTTGGAAGCAGAGAGCCTATTCTATCCCTGTAGGCTTTCCTGAATGATTTTAGAAACCCTGGAAGTTTAGAGGTCTTGCTTGGGAAAAGTGATGAAGCTCACATGTCAAGATAACCCATTTTCCAAATGCCTGAAGAGGCCTTACCAAAACACTCATATTAAAGCCAATACTTATCAATATTAAAATATAAAAACAGGATAACATTATGCGGGGGGAATGAGGCAATTATTCAAAGCCACAGAAATCTAGAGGCAGGAAAGTATAAACAAACAAATGTGGCTAAATAGGCCATTGTTTCTTATGAGCCCCACAGTGTGGTTAGGATCAGGCTTGAGTTGGCAGGCACTGACCCCTGTCAGGAAGAAACAGGGCGGGGGCGCTGAATGGTGTGAACCTGAGTTGGAGGAGGGGAGATCTCCCCTTACCACCCTGACTTCAGTCACCCGGGAAAAGTGAGTGGGAATTCCAGGTCTCCACCCATCCCCCACCTTTCCGCAGGGCAGAGAGCCTCAGTAGGGGCTTGTGTGGACTTGGAGAAGCCAAGGGAGAAGGTAGAACCAGAGGCAGCAACAATTCTTAAAGGGAGTGCTTCAAAAACCAGCAGCCTTTCCCTTAAAAAGGTAAAGGGACCCCTGACCATCAGGTCCAGTCGCGGATGACTCTGGGGTTGCGGCGCTCATCTCGCTTTACTGGCCGAGGGAGCCGGCGTACAGCTTCCGGGTCATGTGGCCAGCATGACTAAGCCGCTTCTGGCGAACCAGAGCAGCGCACGGAAACGCCGTTTACCTTCCCACTGCAGTGGTACCTATTTATCTACTTGCACTTTGACGTCCTTTCGAACTGCTAGGTTGGTAGGAGCTGGGACCAAGCAATGGGAGAAGGTAGAACCATAGGCAGCAACAATTCTTAAAGGGAGTGCTTCAAAAACCAGCAGCCTTTCCCTTATTAACAGCTAAAGCATACCATGAAAAGTTGCATTTTTATTAATCAATCATGGCTATAAAATTCTAATGCTTTTGTTGCAAAGAATTCTGGCTCCCCGTGTTAAAAGATACTGACATGGCACATACACAAAGCGGTTCTTGCTACCTATAACTGCTAATAGGGAGATAATGGAGGCTTCTTTCAAACGAAGCATCTAAATGGGTGCACAGTGTTTTCTCCAAGTGCAGCCAGGCATTACTGCTGCCCCAGACATTTACAGTCAAGCTTTTACTGCGAAACCAAACAATGGAGGAAGTTAAGTCCATGGAAGACTTCCAATGCATACTTAAAACTCCTTTCTGGAGGTAGAGAGGGAGGGGGGCAGAAGAGAGGACCTCTGAAATTTCGTACCAGCCTTTCATCAGCTTGTCCCTGGTACTACATGGAGGAGGGGCAAAAAAAACTCTGCGCTGGAAATTGAATACGTAAACACCCAAGTTTCTTCGGGAGACAAATAATGCGTGTTACTCATATCTTGTCACCTAAAGTGCTAAGACACATACAGTTTATAGGCACACATCTTGTGCATTTGAATTCAGTTTGCATGAAAGCAAGTCTAACATAGGCCTCTCTGTGAATAAGACTTTTCAAAGTCTGTACATGCCAAATATAATGAATGTTGTGTTTCTATGATGTAACTGCATGACTGGATGTTAGAGGGGGAGAGATTTTAATGCTACATAAATATGGCACCACCTCCTAAGACTATTTACATAGAGCAGTGCTGGAGGGGAGTTATTTTAATTATGCACTTTAAATTATATCACCAAGAGTCTCTCAAAGGCTTGCACTGTATGAATTAAGAAAATAAAATTCTGCATTTAGCATCACACATCTGACAGGTGGAAACTGTTATCTTGTTGATTTACTGGCAAAAGTTTGTTATCAGAGAGATACAAACACGAGTGATAAATACACTTATTCCCTTAGCCCTCATTCCCAGACGTAGCCAAGTTTTAAGTCTGTGCACATGGAAATGCCCACATTCAGCCCTCCATACTTTTGACTCTTTTCTTGTTTTTGCCATTGTCCAGTTTTGATTGCAAACACAAAGATGCTCACAAAACTCTCTAAATACATCATCACACTAATGATGCGCTGTGTGTGTGTGTGTGTGTGTGTGTGTGTGTGTGTGTGTGTGTTTGTACAGTGCTTAAAGTACTCTGTAAAGGGACCCCTGACCATTAGGTCCAGTCATGTCTGACTCTGGGGTTGTGGCGCTCATCTCGCTTTATTGGCCAAGGGAGCCGGCGTACAACTTCCGGGTCATGTGGCCAGCATGACTAAGCCGCTTCTGGCGAACCAGAGCAGCACACGGAAATGCCGTTTACCTTCCCGCCGGAGCGGTACCTATTTATCTACTTGCACTTTGACGTGCTTTCAAACTGCTAGGTCGGCAGGAGCAGGGACCGAGCAACAGGAGCTCACCCTGTCGCGGGGATTCGAACTGCCAACCTTCTGATCAGCAAGCCCTAGGCTCTGTGGTTTAACCCACAGCGCCACCTGGGTCCCTCTGTATAAAGCACTGCAAATAAGCAATCACTTTTTCATGTCAAAATGCACAAAGATGGAGGTTCAAGACCTAGAATTTTAAACATAATGCAGCATGTCTCTAAGTGACAGAAACTACCAGGAAGCTATTGAGGTAAGTGAATTTACTTAGGATTACAAGCAAGCAAATTTACTTTTCAGTAAGTATGTCTCAAATAATTGATTAACGCCCTGGTCTTACTTAAGCATCTGCCTACCCAAAAACCAAGTTCTTCTGAAAGCCGCTAAGTACATGAATTATCTGACCCCCACCAAAACACTGCCTTTTCAAATCTGCAAAACAAAACAAAAAATCCCACAGCTAACCTCTCTCATCATAACAACTCCAAGACAGACGTGTTTATTTCTTTGGCTGAACCACAATGTGTGTTCCTCTGCCTCTCATTAAGATTAGAGAAACGGTGAGGCTGATTCTGCTCTCAAGAACCCCTGCATTAATCAAGAATCCTTCTACTACTAAAGGGGAAGTCGGCCGTATCTGAATGTAAGGAGGTGCCTCAAAATGCTCTCTTCTTTCATTTTCCATTCTTCCACATTCCTAGAAAGTTGCAAGGCAAATTTCTTCCTTGAAAAATTGAATCCTTCAAATGCTGGATTGGTAACTGAATTGATGCTGCTGAAATGAAACGAAATGAAAAAAAAAAGTATTATTTATACCCCGCCCATCTGGCTGGGAGGCTTCCAACAAAAGATAAAAAATACATTAAAACATCAGTCATTAAAAACTTCCTTAAACAGGGCTGCCTTCAGATGTCTTCTAAATGTCAGTTGTTTATTTCTTTGACATCTGATGGGAGGGCGTTCCACAGGGCGGGCGCCACTACCCCTAGAACTGAATTAGATCCTAGAACTGAACTCACTGCAACATGGTTGCTATTTCTTCACCAAAAAAAGTTAACATCAAGCCAAGAAAACAGCTTCACATTGGTCAGCATAATCTTCCTCAGATACTGACACCACAATCTCTATCCAAGGCTCCTAAATTTATTATACAGAGAAGATCTCGACACTGTTTGCACTCGACACAAAGTCGTGAGGTAGAGAGGTTCAAAGCAAGCTTTTATTACATGGTATGTAATAGGCCAGGCATAGGCAAACTCGGCTCTCCAGCTGTTTTGGGACTACAACTCCCATCATCCCTAGCTAACAGGACCAGTGGTCAGGGATGATGGGAATTGTAGTCTCAAAACATCTGGAGAGCCGAGTTTGCCTATGCCTTTTAATAGACCAATATCTCTGCTTGGTCAGCAGCAGTCAATGAAATATTAGAAGGCTGTTGAAAAATCTTTCTTAAAAGCAACATGAAGTACTCAAGAGATGTTATTTTCCTGTTGTTTTGAATCATGCTGTATGAATAGGGCCAGCACAGTCCAATACAAAATAGCATATGGATTTTCTCACTTGAAGAAATATTGCTTGCCTCAGGATGGAACTCCATACCAGTATTTGCTACGATATCTGCTGCCAAACTCTTCCCAAAAAAAGCCCCAAAGAGGTCATTTTTTAACACAAATTTAATGGGGCCTTGGAGAATTTTTTGAGCCACAAATATAATCCTCAAGGGAGCAAAAGTACTATATTCCTCCTTCCAGTAGTTATCACACACACACAAAAAGATGCCATAAAATCATTAACGAAACTCGAAACACACATTCAAATCACTTCAAATCAAATCATTTCATTATTGCTCTACCTTCATTATCATTTATCTTTCAAAGCTTACAAGATGTAACCAAAGAGCCATTTCACATGGTCTGCATTCATATGGTTTGCAGATAATGTTTCATGTCACGAATGAGCTGGTTCTCTTGGCCCTTTATCAACTGTTACTGAAAAGCAGCACAATATGAATAGTCCTTTCATGGGCAGGGCTTTACACTAAAGCTTCATTGTGAAACAATAGCTCACGGTTTTCACTACTTCACACACAGCAGAGGCAAACCAGGTTTTCCTCCTAGCATACTCAGCAGGGAACTAGTATCTTGATATTTCCACACTTTACCTCTTTTGGAGTAACTTAAAACATAGCAGGGATGCACCTAAAATGCAATGTGGAAAAAACACATGCCCTCTTACATTTAATTTATCTTTCAGTGGTCTCCTATGCATCTGGAAACCTCACGGGGTATTCCTGCCCATCTCCTACATACTGCAAAACACTCCTGGATACAGGAGCCACCCACCCACAGTGCTTCCACCTTCCCAGGGTTCAAGCTCAGTTGATCAGCTCTCATTCATTTCACAACTCCATCCCTGACAATGTTCCGGACCCTATTTTGCCTCTCCTGGCTCAGATGTCACAGTGAAACAGAGCTGCGTATCATTAGCATACTGGTGACGCTTTGCCCCCCCCCCAAAAAAAGCCTAATGTCTGCTACCAACAGCTTCATGTAGTTAAACAGCACCAAGGACAGGATTGTGCCTTGCAGCACACCAAAGCACAAGGACTGTGGAGTTCAGACACAATCCCTGATGCTGTGGTTTCTCCTGCGGAGGATAGGAGGAAACGGTCCTTGGGGTAACTTGGTGCTAAGCCGGTTACTAAAGGCAGGGATCCTTAAAACAGTCCGGAAATGATATCAGGATCCTCAAAGACCTGGACCAGGGGTCCCCAAACTAAGGCCCAAGGGACTTGTTTATCCGGCCCGCGGTGACCCCTGCCGCCCAATGCCGCCGCCTGCTCTTACCAGTGCTGTGCTGTGCTGCTGTCCACTTCCGGAGCACCGGAAATAGCTTGTGCGCATGCGCAAGCGTTATTTCCGGCGCACATCCGGTCGGAGGAGGCCCGTGCACATGCGCACAAGCTATTTCCAGTGCTCCTCCGACCCGGAAGTGCACCAGAAATAGCGTGTGTGCACGTGTATGGGCGCGCGCTCCCCCGCCCTCCGGCCCGCCGCGCGATCAGCGCTAGAGACACCGGCCCGAGGCGCAGTAAGTTTGCTGACCCCTGATCTGGACCATCCTGCCTCTAGGACCCAAATATGCTTTACATGACTCAACATTATGATGCCGGCTTTTATGGCTTTGCAGCATGCCTACATTGTAATGCAGTGGCTGGCTGCAAAATGTCAAACCCAACTAATGCCAGATTCCTTTATGCATTATTGTTCCACTTTAATCACATGTAAAAACCAGATAAACATTCTCTGGCCCCCACCTGGGCTCACAGGCACTCTTCCTAGGAAATAAAAGGAGGCGAGTGGGGAGCCTGAAGGCCTGCGATTTTTCTTGCAGGCTTCTGCTGCCTAGTAACTATGAGGAAGAGGGGAACGACCAGGAGGGGGAATCTGCCAGTTTGTGGATGCGGATGCGCACACATGCATGCTGCCTGTTTTTTGTGTGTCCTGGCGCATTTCTGCAGGTTGGGGGGGGGTGTTGCTTTGTTGTTTTGACTTCGGAGTTTTTAAAAGTTTTGTTGGGGGAATTGTTTTACCCATTCATTCTTTTTAAAAACTTTATCCCGTTTCCTTAGTTTTACAAGTCCAATATGTCAAGCTGTTGTTGTTGTTTTTCCCCTGTTGCAGAGTGTTGGGATTGTGCCTGTTTTGTGTGCTTTGGCTGCTTTGTGTGTGCTGCCACCTGCTTTTGGTCTGCTCCCTTTGTTTCCTTGCTTTCCCTGCCAGGCTGTTTGCATGATTGAGAGGGGAGTTCTGCCTGCTGTTTTTGGTCTGCTGGGGGGGGGGGGTTCTGGTGGTTTTTCCTTGAGGGACATGGGTGTTTCTCTGAGCATCATTACTTTTCCTTTGGATTTTGCAATTCCCATGACATGGGTGTTTCTCTGAGCATCATTACTTTTCCTTTGGATTTTGCAATTCCCATGACATCTCGCGGGGACTCGTCAATTGGGTGGCTCATGGGCCGGTTAAACGGCCTCCGTGGGCCACTTCTGGCCCATGGACCACAGGTTGGGGACCCCTGGGTTAGGTCAAGAATGGAAAACGACTCCTCCTATTTCTTCTTCCTCTGGGTGGTGGCAGGCATCATCCTATGCACTGTACCTTCCACAGCCACCTCAGAATGTTCTGAGGTTGGAGACTCCTATGGCCACATTCAGACACCTTACCTGAGGTTACCCATTCCTGAATAAAAGGAGAGATGCTGCTGTTTGCACTACCTTTACATAGAGAACAGCATTCCTCTTCTCGATACACAAAAGCTGAGCATGTGGGATATACAATCCCGGTGAGAAATGGCTAGCTGCAAAAACCACAGTGCATTCTGGTCCGTGCCTCAAATCCTTCCTTTTTGTTTGAAGCCTCAGTAGAAAACCTTCCTGCTAATCTTTTTCCATTTCATTAAAATAACACAGACTGTCTGTCTCCAGAGAAAGACTGACACAGGATGTAGAAAGAAATCTATCATTAGTAATACATGGAAGCATAATTTATATATGTGTCAAAGCCATTTTCTGAAGGAAAAAAATTATAGACCAACCCCCGACCCTTTAGGCTACCATACAGTCAGACATAACCCAATTAACTTGATTTGGAGATCTCGGAGATTAGCAAGTGGGCTCCGACGGAAAACCTCAAAGAACAACTTCGTTTATTTATATTTTGGCCAGTCTAGTCATCTGTTACCAGAAAACTCAGTGGCATCAACATTAATCCCTCCATGAAACACGCAAAAACAATGCCCATGTTTGCATCCTTTCTCTAAGAATCTTAGATGATATAACAACACTTACTGAACTTTGTCTAATGTTCCTAGGCGGAGCAGAAGTGGCACCCCTCTTTTGCAAGCGGGGAGAAATGAGTTACAAACGGATTAAAGGATTACATACACATTCAAACAAACTGTCCTTATCTCAGCATCTCTGTGGAGTGCTTCCACTCAACAAGTTACTTGGATTTAACTCTCTTCCTTCGGGAAGAATTCCCTGTTTTAACTCCTAAGACAGGAAGTTGAATAAAAGAGATCCTTCAGAAAGGAGGAAGGGACGTAGAGAGGCAAAAGGTTTGTGTTGCCCAAACATTTTCAGGTTTGGGCTTTGTTTTAAGGAGTGAAGACAGTATTTATACACTGTTTCAGTTCTTCTGGTCTAAGATCCACGAAGAAGCAAAACAACAACAACAATTACTTCAGCAAGAAATGAAAGATTTCATGGGAGTCATAACCCTCTGTATAACACAAGGTTGGTGCTGCTTATTTCCATTGTCAACTATTTCCATCCCTTGGAACAGAGAATATTTTAGCTCTATGAGTGGCAGAAGGTCAAAGTGACATCAGTGGTGGGGAAATTAGTACGTTCTGCTAGCTTACAAAACATTTTGTGAACTGCAATGAAAACAGATAAATTACTGTATTTCTACAAACATCTACACAACATATAGAATTTTGTGGCTACAACACCACAGTGGTCAGTTTCCTACGAATACAGACATCCAGAACTCACTTTTCTGTTCCTCGCTCCCCTTACTGAACGCAGTTGTCGAGAGATGTGTATTTGAAGCTTATTTCAAATACTGAAAGTTGAATAACTGTCATAACAAAACATTTTACTTACTGGAAATTGGAGAACCAAGAAAGGAGACTCGGTTAAAACGAAGTCTTAAGACCATCGATGCAGAATTAATCCATAAGGTCCCATGGCTGCTGTATTTGCCAATTAGTGCTCTCAAAAGAGCTAGGATGGTTAAATGGCAAGATGACAAGGCAGGCTCATCAATTTTATTATAAAGCACATAAAAAATTATACACCCTGTAGAGGGATTAAAGAATAAGACAGCCCTCGCTTTGAATTTTACAGATGCAATACTAAAGGGGGGAAAGGACAGGAAGAGAAAAAGCAAGTAAGCTACTTTTCCTAAACTAGAGGAAAGGAGATTGTGCTACTTTTAAACAATACAGGTGCCAATCCCACCATTTCAGCAAATAGCACTCTACCAAGCAGCCAGGAAAGATTCAACACTCCATGGCCCTAACCCGCTTTAAGAAATGTTTCTGACACAGGGGCACTTCAGGGAATTACAAGAAATTCAAATGTGGCCCCCTACATGTTTCAGATTCATATTACTGCTGCTGCTGTCACCTCCTCCCTCCGGGGGCCCCAGATATAGGAGGGGGCATTAGGCTGAGGACTCTTTCAAATCTGGCAACATCCAAAATGTGATTTTCCCTGCTGGCAGGCTAAAGTGGAAGAATTTGGCGAGAACTCTAGCATAATACTGTACGTTACACACCTCTCTGTTCCCAGGAATCCCTACACAGGACGGGATTTCGGTTTCCTGCATTAAGGGGAACTGAAACTGAAAAAATGTGGCCCCTCTGAGGCTCAAACTGGGACCTGGCAGCTCATCACTCATACCCTTAACCCAATATGTCACAGCCTCAACAAGTACTGCAGCCCCAGCCAGTTAAATAGGTCTATTGTATCAAAAGTCTTGGAAGAACAGACCTAACAGCACAATCCTAACCATTTCTACACAGAAATAGGTCTCACTGGAATTGCAACCTAATTCATTATTTTTGAGCAGCATCTCTGTCCAGCAACATGTTTCTGAATACTCCATTCACAAGATAACGTCTTTTGCAGGACTGCCTGTACAGCCGAACCTTCAAAATCCTGCGACATGAAAGGTTCTGGGTACCACTGGGATGCCACAGTTACTGTGGCAAGCTAACTATGTAAATGTTAATGCATTTTGCACACTTTCCTTTCAATATACAGAATTTGAGAATCCCTTAAAACATTAAAAGATTGATGTTTGTTGATGGCAGCCATGTCCCCTCAAGAGTGTTTTATTGCATAAATACAGCTAAGGGATTCCAGTATTGAGGATTGATTCATCACAATAAAACAAGAAGGAGGTATCAAGAGTTACACTACTGTGGCATAAACAAAACATCTGAAGTCTACAGCCGCCTTCATCAGGTGCATACAGCTGTCTGGCAAAGTGGGCTTAAAAGATTTGAGTCTTAAAAATGCCGTAATATTCCTTTGGGAGAAAGGGTGGCATACAAACCTATAGAACAGAATAGAATAGAATAGAATAGAATAGAATAGAATAGAATAGAATAGAATAGAATAGAATAGAACTATATCTCTTGAGTTTCTTGATCATGCCAAGTCCATTTGGAAGAAAGAAAAACTGTAGAACAGAAATTGGTTTTTAAAAACCCACTATTACTAGGCAAGCGGATATCTCTCAGAATACCCATTCTGAATTCAAGCTTTTCAGTTTATCAGCTGTGAATGAAAGGTAAGTAACATGTTCTGGATAACTTTCTGGGTATAGGATTGCCATATTTTTCCCGGTGAGCACCTATGGCTGCAGCATATGCACATTAGACAGAAATTCAACAGGTGATGCTTATTTTATCGCGGTATGTCTGAAGTGGGGAGGTCCCAGCATTTTGACTTCTGATTTCTGCCTGTCATCAAGCTGTCAAAGGTACATAAACCCCGTCATTAGAAAGTTGTAATTCTGGGTGGGAGCTTGTTTGTCAAATAAGAACAAACACAGAGAAAATAAAGTTGCTATCATACATTTAACTATGTTTAATGGTTTTCTAAATGCAATTTCAAAGCCTTGATTCAATTCATTCATGTTTTTTTGCCTCTTGGGAACCTGCGAGTGACAGGCATAAGCAACTGGCAAAAATGGATGATAGGCAGAGATGTTTAAAAGTTGGAAGTCACTTTTTTACTATTCTAATGCATACTTTCAGCTGTTTCAATTTACAGGAATGAATACAGACAATGAGATTCTTAGTTGTTCTAAACTGCTATGTTTAGATGCTCACAAAAGTTTACATTATTTGAAAACACTTAAGAGTCTTGCTTGCTTAGCTCAAATGCCCATGTAGGGCTGCGTTCTGTTTCTCGATGGAGTCAGCCAGATACTTTCAGGAAGTGCATAAGCATAGAATGAAGACAAAAGATCTCTCCTGTCTGTTTCCCCCAACCAGTGGTATTCACAGGTATATTTGCTCTGAGCAAGAATATTCCCATTTAACTACCGTTGATGGAACAAATTTGTCTCATCTCCTTTTAAATCCCCCTAAACCATTTTGCAGCAATGAATTCCATCATTCAATTATGTGCTTATATTTATTTCCAGACAATTCCAATGGGTGGCTGCAACTTACCTTGTCATGAAAGAGGGAAGGAAACTTCCCTGAATCCGCTTGCCTTCGCATTTATAAATCTTGATCACGCCCAACCATTCAGCACAATCCTACGGATATTTACTCAGAAATAAGTCCTACTACATTCAGTGGGGCTAATTCACAAGACAAAATACACCTGCTAAAATGTCTTCTTCTGCACAACTTTCAAAGTTGCCTTGCACTCTAGCCAGCCTATGTATAGCATCACAGCCATGCAGCGTAATCCTTTGTATTCATTGGTGCTTATTGTTGGGTAAGTGTACACGGGGTTTCATCATTCATCTTTTTAAAAAATGAATGAATGAAGCCCCAAGTGCTGTAGCATTTTCTCCTACGGAAGATGCTCAGATTGTTCAATCATTTTGATTGCCCGCTTCTGTACTCTGAATTACCCAAAGTATTTGAAATGCAGGCACCAAGAGAGTTACGTTATTTGCAGGACATTATTCATGCTGGTTTATTACACTCTGTTATGTTTTCAATCCCTACACAAATTATCCCTAGGAAAAGTGCCTTTTTGGGTAGCTACTGCACACTGAGTTGGTGTTTTCTTTGGTCGCAAGATCTCTTTCCTACTTAGTCATCACCACTAATTGAGACCCTATCAGTGTATATGCAAAGTAAGGATTTTTTTTTTGCTCCAGTACACCTCACTTTACACATTACCTCGAATAACATGTAAAGTGTGGTGTTATTTGGGCCATTATTTTGGCCGTTTTAATGCCAATCCACACAGTTTGGATCCTTTCGCAGCTCTTCAGTCTCTGTTTAGATAGATCATTTATTTCGGCATTTGCGCCCATCATACAATACAAACAAACAAACGAGAATCAAATAAAACAGCGGCACCGTACAAGCCGCAAATAAGATAACACATCTCACAAGGGCCAATATTAGCATTTCCGTAAAAACATATCTCAGAAGAATTTTAAAGTTAAAATTTAGGCACCAAACTAAAATCAATGTCTAAATTCATTTAAAAAAACATATTTATAACTATCAATAATCTGCTGACATTCCATTTCATCTCATATACGAGATAACGGCTGTTAGGAATCTAGCAACCTGTAGAGTTTTGTAAGGGTCCACATCTTAGAGCATCCAAGCAAGACGTAGGTCAGCTGGCTTATCAGCAATGGACTGAATTATCGGATTTAATATACTAGCACGGATCAAACTGTACATAGGGCAATTGAACATTACATGCTGTAGAGATTCAGTTGATTTATTTTCACAAGCACACATAGGAGAGACTTGGCCCTTGGTAAATCTGTGATTCAATACGTTTGATGGAAAAGCATTAAACCCAGTCTCTGTTTCAGTCTCTGCCATCCTGAAATTTGGTGTCATAAGCAAACTTAGTTTACTTCACTTTTCACTCTTGGCTTCAGCTCATTTATGAATAAATGAAATAGCACCAAATACACATATTTGGGGAACTTCACAACTTTCTTCTCTCCATTGCAAGAAGTGTTGTTGGTTGTTTTTAATTATAATTATTCCTACCTACTACTTTCTGTTGTTTAACCAGTTACTGATCCACAGGGACTCCGGTCCTGTTCTGCCATGACTGCTACATTTACTTTTGCGGAATCCAGGAGACAAAAGAGAACAGCTTTTATTAGTTACTCCCCACATAAACAATTCTCCAGTTTCTTTCTCCACAACTCCGGCTCAACTTACTGCACCCCATATAAGCTTAGCTTTTCCTGCTCTGAGGAAAGATATAAAATAGTTATAAAACAGCATTGTTTGGCAGTAACTGACAAGCAGAATGAAATGGAAAGAGAAAAGTTCTCTGCAGCCCAAGAGTTGCCTTTCAACATCTCATTTGTAATGTGACAGAAGGAACAGCTGGGGGCAGGCAATCTTCTTTTTGTCAATGGGAAAGTGACAGGAGGACAGAAGGAACCCTCACTAGGAATCTGCCCTGTTATTTCAAAAGCCTCCAGTAAAGGTTGACTGGGCTTCTACCTCTGACCTGACCTCCACCCTTAAGAAGCCTCGCAATCTTCCTCAGCAACTGTACAACATCACCTCGCCACTTCTGTGCCTCAAATACACCCCAGTCCATTTCTCTCGCATTGAGGAATGTGCACCAACGGTTCCAAGAAGCTATAAGCAAAACGCAAGGGGAGCTGACCTTGTTCCTTTGCATGCAGCAAAGCCACCTCAGCAATTACTGGCCATGGTTTGAGAAATCCACAATGAATGGACCCATGTCAGGATAGGATATAGGGCAAGGAGACAGACGGCTGGATACTGGGTTGATGAAAGAGAGCTACGACCAGTTTAAGTGGTGCAACAGTGGGGAATGTCATAGGCAACTGGGCAGCTGTGACATCAAAAACCTTTGAGGTTCTCATCAGGTGCCTAAGAGACATCAAAAAATGCTTTCATGCTAACCCTTTTGGAGACTACTGTTCGAAATTTGCCAGGTGTCAGGCGCATTTTGCACCTGGCTATCGGCCACTTGCAACCAAGTGAAGATGTTCAGGTGTCTAGATGGCACCTGATATCTCCGCCATCTGGAGGTGCATGCCTGGGGAGCCTTGGGTCTTGCCTGTTTTCACACACTAACATCACATTCTGGAGAATTCTATCTGTGTTGTTTTATCTGCACAATCAGAACACATTTCAGGAACCAAAAGTTGTTTCGAAAAATATGACTTTCAAGCTGTCTGGCCCCCAAATGGCAACTAGACAATTCCATTCTGGTAAGTGTAACCCTGGTTTAAAGAGCGGTTTGGCGCCTAGCTTATATATCTGAGTTTCTAACTCTTCTGGAGACAATTATATACAGTGGAACCTCGTGTCCTCCTTGCGAACGCTTCGGGTTACGAGCTCCGTTAACTCGGAAGTAGATGCTCCTGGTTGCGAACTTTGCCCCGGGATGTGAGCGGAAATCATGCGCCGGTGGTGTGGCAGCAGCGGGAGGCGCCATTAGCAAAAGCGCACCTCATGTTAAGAATGGTTTCTGGTTATGAACGGACCTCCGGAATGAATGAAGTTCATAACCGGAGGTACCACTGTATTGGAATGCATTAGGCATAGCCATGTGCCACAAGACATTTTTCTGCTTTGCAGGGCCCATGGACCGGAGAGAACAGAAATGGCAGCGTGGCAAGTTGTGAGAAGCTGCAATGCTCCCAAAGTTCCCCGAACTGTGCTGCGACCTCCCGGCCAGCCACAAGCTGGCCATTGCCACTTCAAAGAACTAAACAGGACTCTCCATAAGTCCCTACAATCATCTGATTATGGGAGCTTCAAAGCACTGAGTCACCTGACATGTGTGTTTCCAGGTGATTGACAGGTCCTGTCCACCTGCCAAATTCATTGTGTGCTGTAGCCACCATTGCGTAGCATTGTCCGAGGCAAATTCATTGTCGCTTCTCCCGGTCTGCCGCTCCCACTCTGCAATTTAGCAGCCATTGCTTGCACTTTACAATTCGTCTAGAAACCTTGACAAAGCTTTGCCTAACTTGGCATGGTTTGTGCTCAGGCCCCCCCCCTCTCTCCCCACCTACCCAAAACCAACTTCCACCAAGAACAATGACTTCTAGTTTAGTGTCAACAACAGTTGGGGTTTTTACAGCTCATGCTACATGTACCTCGCAAAAGGGCAGTAGCTACTTTTAAAACCATAATCAGGGTATTGTTCTCTCTAAATGGACCCAGACTCCGCAAACATGCGTCTCAGCACAGTGCCAGAGAAGGGTGTGTGTGTCTTGTTTTTAAAACAGTAAATTATGTTAATTCATTTCCTCTGGCCAAACAGCGGTAATAAACTTGGGGGAGCGAGAACAGGAAAAGTAAACAGGAGTCGATTACAAGGAGGAGGAGGGGTGATAACATGACCAAACGCCTCTTTTGAAAAGGACATTATTTCATGGTGCAGAATTATTCCTTGTAGTCTACCATTGCTTCAACTAAATGCATAAAAGTAACTTTCCCCACTTATTTTTCAGCTTGATAGACAGCTGGTAAATTCACAAGATCCAGGAAATCAGCCGGTATTATCTACAAGCCGCCTTCTTCATCCCAGCAGCTATCTCCCACATGGTATTTGACTCTCAAGGGCTACCGCAGCCAACATGTGGACTTGGAGCCAGTTTGTTGTTTTCCAGCAGCAAAATAATTTCATTAGTGAGCTACCTAGGCTGGACTCCCAACAGCTTGATCAGCACAGTTTGGGGAAAAGGGCAGGCGCACAGTCATGGGAATTAGCATGCCCAGCCCCCCACTTTCTAATACATATACAGCATGGTTAAAAATTCTTGGAAGACTGCACTGGAAGAATTTAGTGGCTTTAGACGGATAAAGAAAAAATAAGCCTCGGATTCCACTTACTGAGGCCTTATTCTTCAAAGCAACAAAACGCTCCCCTGGCTTTATCTAGGGTGAGAAGACAGGAGGGCCATTCCATGAAAAATGAGCCTGATAAGAAAAAAATAATTTTTTTCTTCCATGAAAAAAAATTTCTTCCATGATTCCAAACATGCAGTCTAACCATTTTTTTAAAGCTAAAGACAAAAGAAGTTTAGTTTATGGACCTTCTTTTCAAAAGTCCACCCACGTAGCCTTCACAGAAGTGTTCAAGTTAAAAGTTTTCTGATGATTGTCCCACCCGTGACAGCATTTTTTCCCCAATTTTGTATCGTTAAATTTCTTAAACTTAATTTCTGATTGCATAGTTGTAACCAATAAACATTGATTTAAACAGATATGCTGAGTTTATCATTGATTCACCTCCCAACTCACAGAGTTTTTCCATAAATCAAACTTATCTCAAGCTCCGTGTCCTTTTTTTGTCCCACCCGTGACAATACTTTAACATTTAATAAAATTGTCAAAAATATCCATAAAAGTAATAAAAAAAATTGTAAACTGTTCAGTATCTTATTAAGAACATAGTTTACATTTTGGTTGTTAATTTTTATGTATATTTACATTGTTACACATGTGTGAATACCAAAAAACATGGTCCAAGTGTCCCACCCGTGACAATGGAATGGCCCAGCAGTAGCTGGTGTTCCATACTGGTTACCCCTACAAATGAATTAAATTATCCCATACTGTTACAAAAATATGCAGGCCAGGGTATGGCAAACTTAATTCTTAACACTGCCAACCCTATTTTTCCTTTTAACAGAGTATTCACACGCCTTCCTACCCTGTTTGATGATGACTCAACTTCCACAGGGTTCAGTTCTCTTCAATGGTAAGGTAAAGGTACCCCTGACCATTAGGTCCAGTCGCGGACGACTCTGGGGTTGCAGTGCTCATCTCGCTCTATAGGCCAAGGGAGCCGGCGTTTGTCCGCAGACAGCTTCTGGGTCATGTGGCCAGCATGACTAAGCCGCTTCTGGCGAACCAGAGCAGCACACGGAAACGCCGTTTACCTTCCCGCCGGAGCGGTACCTATTTATCTACTTGCACTTTGACGTGCTTTCGAACTGCTAGGTTGGCAGGAGCAGGGACCGAGCAACGGGAGCTCACCCCGTCGCGGGGATTCGAACTGCCGACCTTCTGATCGGCAAGCCCTAGGCTCTGTGGTTTAGACCACAGCACCACCCGCGTCCCCTTCAATGGTAAACTATGTTTCAAATCCAATTCACACAGAGGTAGCATCCAATACCCTAGCATTAGAGACAGTGCAGACCTTCTGATCGGCATTACATCTACCGGTATCTATATATATAAAGAGCAAGTGTCTCTGCGTCCAGTCCTTCCGTCCGTGGGTTTGCGCTACTGCGCATGTGCCCCGCGGACACAGGGATTGGAGCGCAGAGACTTCGGCGGCAGCAGTTGCGGCGTGCTGAGTGGCCGGAGGGTGCGCGGGCGTTTGAGCGAGCGGCGGCCGTTGCTGATTGTGAGGCAGTGGCTGAGGCGGACGAGGAAGGGCGGGCGGCGGCGATGGAGGAGGAGAAAGAGGCGGCTGAGACTGGGGAGTCCGAGCGGGGGAGGCCGGTGCTGGTGGCGGTTGCCCTCGGGGGTGGGGTGCGAGGGGTGTCGCCTTCATCGTCGTCACCATCCTCCTCCCCGTCGCCCGTGAGGGAGGCGCGCGCGGCCCCACCCGCGGAGGGCAGCGAGGAGCGAGGAGCGCCGGCGGCCGGCGGCCTCCAGCCCGGCCCGCCCTCCCCGCCTCCCTTCGGCCCTCCCTGCACCGGAGCGGACTGGGCGGGCGCAGGCCGGGCGAGGGGCCTTGGCGGCGGCAGCAGCCACGGAGGAGGAGAAGGACCTGAAGGGTGAGCGGCTATGCTCCGCAGAGGAGGGCCGGATCCAGCAGTGGGAGGAGGAGAACGAGGCGTTGGGGGCCGCGAGGGGCGAGGGAGTGTCTGTGTTCTAGCGCCCGTTAAATTAACGGGCTGAACGTCCACTAGTGTGTTATAAATTGGTTGTCAAAACTTTTAGGAATGGTGGGCCTCTGGTTTCAGATAGCAGGTGGTGCGGCGGAATGAGCATGTGCCCAAGCCCCCACTGCCCCAGCAAATGAATGCATGCAGACCCCATCAGCAGCTGCACTTCAAATAAAAGAGAAAGCTAGCAATGGCAACTACCTGGTTGGACACTCAATGGCCCCTTGGTATATACCTACACCAGTCAAGAGCTGGAGCACTAGACTGGGCAGCACCCACTCACACGCAGAGACACCTTATATAGGCCTCCCACAAGTCTTGCCTGGCCATATCTCCCAATCTGGGGTGGCTTCTCTGGGGTGGTGCAACATCTAGGGTAAGTGGTGACTGACAGTGAGGAGGGAAGTGGGTTCTGCCTCAGGCAGCAAAATGGCTTGGGCTTGCCCTGTGTGCGTTCTCATCCATCAGAGTAAAAAACCTGACCAACTGTGTAACTCAACTGAGTGAATAGTAGAAGGATCTGGAGCACAAAAACTCAATTTTGTGATTGTGGGCAAAACTAAAAAAAAAGCTAAACAATTTTTATGTCCGGGTTTTAACTTTTTGAAATATGGCAACCCTAGTTTTTCTGCCAATCTGGACTGGAAATAAAAGCAGGAAGTGTTACCCATTTGTTGTTAATTGCAAAAAAATTCATATGAGTGTAGGTCCATGTTTAGCACTGTAATGCGAGAAGAAACAGGCCTTGGACCAGTCATTTTAAAATTGCAATCTGAGGAAACCTGAGGTTCCTTTAAAGTTTATTATGGGGATCTCAATGAAAGTTTGGAAGTTTGAAAACCACTATTAAAAATTAACTTTAATAGTGTGTGTGTGTGTGTGTGTGTGTGTGTGTTGTGTGTGTGTGTGTGTTTGTTTTGTTTTGTTTTGTTTTAATAGTGTGTGTGTGTGTGTGTGTGTGTGTGTGTGTGTGTGTTTTGTGTGTGTGTGTTTTTGTTTTGTTTTGTTTTGTTTTGTTCCCCCCCCCCCGGTCTTCTTTTACGGGATGGCTTGCAATTTCGTTGCACTGGTATAGCGTGTGCTTGTACTGGTGCAATGACAAATAAATTATTATTATTATTAAATTATTATTATTATTATTATTATTATTAACTTCTCAGACCAAATAACAGCAACTTCTAAGTGTGAGCTTAGGATCCAGAAATGACATGTTTGTTTGCATCCTTTGGTGGCAAGGACTGCATGAATGGCAAATGTCTAACACAGGAAGAACCAGAGTAAAACACTCTCAGATGAGACATCTGATTAAATTCTCCTAAGCCAATTTCACACATTGAGCCGGGGAGGGACAAACGTTTTTCTGTGTCTTACTAAGCAGGAAACCCCAATCCCATTAATCCTTGATGAAATTAGTCTGGACAATGCAGCGTTTCCGATTGACTCAACAACTTCTATTGACATGCATAGCCAGCCAACAAGTGGAGTTCGGTGCAGGTCTATATTGTTAGTACAACAGGGCCTGGTCTATTTCTCTGTAACCAAGTAACAGAGAGCCGAGGACGAAACCATATTTGGCGGTTGCTTTTCAGCACAGTTCAGGAGGAAAGTGTTACAGAAAGTCACAACTCCTAAACAAACCTTCACATGTGCATCAAACAATGACTTAAAATATTTATATGGAAGGGAATGTGCACTAAATATTATTGCGTAATCTGAGCCGCAAGTTGCTCATGGTCTGAAAAGATCTCTCTGTTTCCATGTCGCTGAGGGTCCCAACTTTCCAGGCTTACATTAATATGCCTTTGACACCTTCCTAATATTAGTTTTCCAATTCAGCTTCAGTTGCAGTGGGAAAGAAAATGTGTTTATTATTATTTAACAGGTGGTCCAAATAAATGAGCTGCAAGGGCACGTGATCCACCAGGCAGCCGAGTAACAGCATCATTCATTCATTCACTCATTCAATTTATATACTGCCCTATACCCGGAGGTCTCAGTCTGGTTCACAGAATAAAATCAAAATATGAAACCACAAAATGCACAATCAAAACAAAAACAACCAAAAAAACCCATGTCATTTTAAAAGGGCATCGGATGTCAATCAATCAAAGGCCTGGTTAAAGAGGAACGTTTTTTCCTGGCGCCTAAAGCTGTTTAATGAAGGCGCCAGGCGAACTTCCCTGGGGAGAGCATTCCACAGATGCAGAGAAGGCCTGTTCTCATGTTGCCACCCTCTGGACCTCTCGAGGAGGAGGCACACGAAGAAGGGCCTCAGAAGATGATCTCAGGGTCTGGGTAGGTTCATATGGAAAGTGTAGTAGTAGAGGACAGGTTTTACAATGAAAAAGGACCCAGGTTCAATCTCAGGCATCTCCAGTCAAGGACTCTATGGTAGAAAGGCTGGGAATTATTTCTGAGGCCTTGGGAGAGCAGCGACTAGGAAGATAAGAGGATAGGAGTCTAGATGAATTCATCTGTTGTAAGGCTGCACTTGCTGCCCGCGAGATGAAAGGTGGTGACGTCAGCCCTGCTCTCTGCAGGGGTCAGCTATATGAAGCAGTTCCCCAAAGGGGCCTTGGCCACACAGCCAATCCGGTAGGGGCAAGTGGGTACAGTTTGGGGGAAATGGCCTCGCAGACCCAATTGGTGGGCCTAATCTGGACCACAGGTTAGAGATTTCCCAACCCCTGCTGCAACCCATCACACCTAGTCATTGATCTGATTGATTTTCCCTCCCGACCCCACAGAAACTTTCATCTGGTTCTGTTCCTATGGATCACCCCCATCTCTCATTCCTCATAATTTGGCCTTAATGCATCAACATTTTACAGGGCCAAGGGCAGAAGTTTGCATCTTAGATTCAGATAGGTGCAAGGAACCATCACAACCTGGTTTGCCAGCTACTTTTCAGAACAATTAAACTGCACTCTACATGAATGGCTGTGTAATGGAAGGAATGTGATCCAAGCAACACAACATACTACTTTTCTGGACTTTCCATAAGGGCCTTTTCACTGCTTACACGAAATACCATTAAACTAGGCAAGTACAACTTGACAACCCATTTTGAAACTGCCCTGATAGGTGTGGGGGACAGCTACATCATCCCCCCACCAAAAGTTAAAAACAACCACTGCCCAAGTTTTTCAAGAAAAAATGTTTCTAGAATTATCAGCTCTCCAATTCTTCATGTACAAATACTGACAGTTCCAAAAATACCCATTAAAAAAGCAACAGAACCTGAGAGGCATCTAGCTTGTGACACATCTTCCATTACTCCTTCCACAGTCACTTGACAGGATACCTAAGATTGTGTAAATCTTTCATGAAATAAATTTAACAGGCATGAAAAGAAATCACTTTGTTTCCTGCCAAGAGTGAAACTTTTCTTCAGCAATTATGAGAGGGGAGGGGGGGCTGGAGACTCAAAAAGGACAAAAATCAAGACAAATCTAAGTTTTCTCCAAGAGGTCTCTGTTCCCAATTTACATTTTTCTTCCTTTACTGACGTTCAAAATTAAGTTTGAGCACTTAATATAAGAAGTAGCCTAGAGTTATTGGCTGGATTTCTTCCTGAAAATTGGATGGGTTCTGATGAAATAAAACTTAGGTTATTCAGAGCACTGCTGGATACCATGTTTCTACAAAAACACAAAGGGGAGACTGTATAATCAGGGCAACTAACCAAAATGCAAGGCAGCGATGTTTATCTGACTTGTGAAGGGGGGGGGAATCGGAGAGGGGCTTGGATTTTGAGGGTAGGCAGTTTGCATGAACTCATAAAATGTGAGCTTTTGAACCAGTATAGTAACACAGACACTGCACTCACTTTAGAAGGCAGCAACAATTTGCATGGTTCAGCTACAAAGTTCCCTGCAAAAGACTCGGGTCTGGATTTCCAAGGTTCTCTTGGGGCTGTGTCCTACCCCGTTTCCCACCCTTGTTCTTTTGTCCCTGTCTAGTTAATGACGAATTCTTAGGCCTTTTGATGTGTTCACCTTTTTTTCAAAATTGTGAAGCCTGAAGGTGGCAAAGCTGGTGTTTGGAAATAAAGGCACGCTCATCGGAGAGCCAAGGGTGACTGCGACTTTCTGTTGAGCGAACGTTCAGTGAAAAATGCAGGTTGGTTGCCATGTAATGTATAAAACAGCTCTTAGGCTTGCAATACCGCATCACAAAGTGACTAAGCCAGATGTTTACTAGGCCAGATGTTTAGTGCAGACCAACCTACTTACAACAGATGCAATAGGCAGGGAACAAAGACTGTGTATTGTAACCTCCAGAATATGGAAGAAGAGTTACTATATCTTCATAAAACACTCATTTTATAACCAAGAAGCTAATACTATACTAGCAGCGATCTATGAAAGAGTCTTCACAGCCCCCACACTTCACAGCCCCCACAAGAGATAAATAAATGTCTGTGACCTGAGGGGGTCAACAGATACACTACCAGATTAGAAATGATGTAGATAATCACTTTTGTCAACTCTTCCAACAGAGCCCATAGTAGCATATAGGTCATCCCATTTTACCCTCACAACAAACCTGTCAGGTAGGTTAGATCAGGCATCCCCAAACTTCGGCCCTCCAGATGTTTTGGACTACAATTCCCATCATCCCTGACCACTGGTCCTGTTAGCTAGGGATCATGGGAGTTGTAGGCCAAAACATCTGGAGGGCCACAGTTTGGGGGTGCCTGGGTTAGATTAAGAGACAGGGCCAAGGTCACCTGCAAGCTCCATTGCTGAGCAGGTATCGAAACCTAGGTTCTGTAGTCCCCCTGTTCCTTGCATTAAAGGATTTCATTTTGCCACCAGGGAACAGAGATATTTTGGGCTTGCTCCATCTTCGTCCTTCATCTTCCTTGCTCAAGCGCTGACACTGTTTTATTTCTCCCAACATGTTTTAAGTCAATGTGATATATTCAACTAAGCCATCCCATCACTGCAAGTATTTCCACTTGTGCCCTTCTCCCCCCACCACTGCCCCACACCCTCCCTAAATCTTCTCCAAGGAGTTGGGGGAAATCCCTAGAAACAGATTTAGGGGGCACAAAAGGGGAGGAGAATATTCCATTGTGGAAGCAGGAAATATTGCACTGATAGAACATTCACCTTGCGCCATGTTGGGATTATACCCATTACCTTGTCTTCAGGGGCACCGTTTTATTTTGTTTGTTTGTTTAAACAATTTGTATACCGCTTAATCATGGTTGTCTCTAAGCAGTGTACAAGACCCAATACAATAAGACAAAAAAACTTGAAATAAAGCTATGAAATCAGAGTCCGGTTAAAAAGCTTGCTGGAATAATAAAGTCTTCAGCGAACGCTGGTAGTTCAACAGAGAAGGGGGGCCTGTCTCGCTTCAACTAGAAGGGACTTTCACAAAATTGGGCCCACTCAACGCACGACTCCTTGCGGATCCGAGCCACAGGGAACCACTAACAGTGGCTCCCGCAAAGACCTCAGTTGCTGGAATGGAATATAAGCTGTGCCAGAGGTATCCAGTTGGTAAGGGCCTTGTAAATTAATACAAGAACCCTGAACCTGGTCTGGTAGCATGTGGACAGGCAATGCAAGCTTTTGAGCCCAGGACTTATGTGCTGGCAATGGTCTGTCCCCATCAACAGTCGAGCCACAATGTTCTGCACCAGCTGGAGCCTTTGGACCAGGCCAAAGGGTAGCCCCACACAGACCACACTGCAATAATCGACTCCTAAGGCTACTAATGAATCACTGTCTACTATACTGTGGCAGGGCAATTCTCTGGCTGTTTCTGCACTGGTGCCCTCCCTCCTTCCCAGGACTAAAAGCAACAGTGAACTTTGCCTGACGAACCATCTCTATTTTCTCTTAGTTACACTTCAAAAGGATTTTACTTGCCATGCCAACAATTGTGAATCGCTGCAATACAGGTTAAGAATGAAGGTCTGAGTCCTTTCTTAATTCCAGTGACCCCTCTCACATAAGCATAGGCCACAATTGCAGTTTTTCACCGCAGCAGTCCAACAGTTTCACCTTTCGACTACATTTAAACGATGAGATTCCCCATGAAAGGAAATAGGTCAGAAGGCTTTGAATGAACCCCCAAACATGGCAGGAAAAGTAATAGGAAAACCCAATCCAGGTCAAAAAGAGGAAAGTGATCTCCTGGAAAACGAAAGAAGTAAACTAATTGGGTATATTGGGTAGTATCCAATGTAGCACTCATTTGAAGTCTCTCAGTGGTGTATTTGTTAAAATGGATTTTAATAATTGTGTGAAATTAACCATTAAGTGACCTGGAAGAGCTTAGCTTCTCATTCCCTAACCACTGGACATGCTGGCTTGGTGCAATAATATTTGGAGGGCACTACCGTGCGCTGCTCTGGTTCGCCAGAAGCGGCTTAGTCATGCTGGCCACATGACCCGGAAGCTTTCTGCGGACAAACGCCGGCTCCCTCAGCCTATAGAGCGAGATGAGTGCGCAACCCCAGAGTCGTCCAGGGGTCCCTTTACCTTTTTTACATTGGCTCTTCCTGCTATAGACCATGAGAGGAACAAGAGATTGCCCTGTATTTTCACATTGCAGGGATAATCCAAGAGCAATCTACACAAAGAACTATTCCAGCTGAAACTAAACACATGCTCCTTGATGTAAAAGTGAAACAGAAGGCAAACATTTTGACGTGAAATAAAACAATCGTTGTTGTTTTTTCATATAACCAAAGGAAAAGAGTTTCCACTAAGTACTGAAACACTGGGATTAATTTGAAAGCAGACCATTCGAAGGGGAAGAAACCATGATTTTACAAGTCAATGCAGACTCGGGTTGGGTGCTACAAATTTATGGAGAAGGAGAAAGCTGCATTGATAACTCTCAAACTCAATAAGTAAAAGGCGGCATTCAGAGTATTCCCCCAACCCAAGGCAAACTAAGAGGTCTTTGTGTGACTCTATCATGGAGTTTATATACAATGTAAAAAAAAACCTAAACCAGTCAAATATCAGATCCACTTGATTCATTTTTCTGGGAGTACCATAGACAAAGCTGATTTAGGCAGCAATAATATACCGGTACATGCTTACCTAGGACTAAGTCTCAAAGTCAAAAGGGTGTGCACCTGAGAAGACAACCTAGATTGTACTGCACAAACACACACAAATATGTTACAGTGATTGTTAATACACACGAAATGTTTGTTAATCCTATTTGCTGCCATAGTGTTCTGTCTAGTCAAGTTGTATGGGATCAATTTCAACCTGTTACCTCTGAGGATGTGGACAGGCTGCATGGATAAGTAAAACCAAACCACCTGTCCAGATAGGGCTGGACAATGGGCTTCATGGGTTGGTGAATGCTTCCCCCTTGGAGGCAGCCTTCCCAGAACCCCTTAAAGAGGCGGTTATCAAGCCGCTTCTTAAAAAAACATATTTGGACCCCACCACTATGGCCAATTATCACCCAGTCTCAAACATTCCATTCCTGGGCAAGGTGATTGAGTGGGTGGTTGTGGAACAACTCCAGGCCCACCCGGAGGATGCAAACTATTTGGACCCCTTCCAATTGGGTTTCAGGCCCCATCATGGGACTGAAACCACCTTGATCGCTCACTTGTGGGGTGCCTGAGGGCTCCGTCTTCTCTGTCCACCAATATGCAGGTGATGCCCAGCTCTACCTCTTGTTTAAATTGGTCCCAGTGAAAGTGGAAAACGTCTTGTGTGTCTGGAGGCAACTGGAGGATGGATGGCAGTTAACGGATTGAGGTTGAATCCCAACAAGACAGAAGTACTGTTTTGGGGGGACAGGTGGCAGGCAGGTGTGAGGGACTCCCTGGTCCTGAATGGGGTAACTGTGCCACTAAAGGACCAGGTGCACAACCTTGGGGTCATTTTGGACTCACAGTTGTCCATGGAGGAGGAGGTTAATTCTGTGTCCAGAGTGGCTGTTTAGCAGCTCCATCTGGTATGCCACCTGAGACCTTACCTTACCTGTCTCGCACAGAGTGGTCAATGTTCTGGTTATCTCCCGCTTGGACTACTGCAATGCACTCTACATTGGGTTACCTTTGAAGGTGACCGGGAAACTACAACTAATCCAGAATGCAGCTGCCAGACTGGTGACTGGGACTAGTTCTGAGTGCCATTCACAAAGACAGATGCCCAGTTTAATCTAAGCACATGCACATGTGATCACCTGACCATGGAAAAGCCACAGGATTGTTATCCCAGAATGACTCCTTGTGATGTCAGCCCTCTGGGACATTTGAAGGCTCAGAGATGAAACAAATTCTTGGAGTCTCTTGCAGCACCTGTCCTATTATACTTCCAAATTTTCCAGCCCAATATAATCTGCTGTAGCCCGAAACTGATGCAAAAGCTTGCCCAGGGAATCTGGAATGCTTGTGTAATCCTTTCAGATTAGAGGAAAATAATGTACGTGATGTGAGAAGTACAGGATCCAGGAATTTTAGAGCACGTCCAAATACACATGGAAAAGAATATCACACTCCCTTCATGCCATCATCTGGCAATACTCTTAATTTTACTTGAATCGACATTTCTGAGTTTAATTCTGTTTCATACAGAGAAATCCCATTTTGTTTTTGAATCTGTATTTTGCAGCTCAGTGTAAATGATCTAGCCCACAAAGTCCAAAAGGACTGTCAAGACTGCACAAATCAAGTGCTGCGAGTCTAGTTCTACATCATTCTTCTTCCCAAAGCTTCATATCTGAACATTCCAGAATCCTGGATTTATTATTTATACGTCGATGCATCTCTATGCTGAGGCCACAAGGCACGTTACAGAGAACGCTCAAAAACTACAGGGCACTGAATCATAGAATTGTAGAGTTGGAAAGAACCACAAGGGTCATGTAGTCCAACCCCCTGCAATGCAGGATATCTCATTTACTCAGCTGTGCCTCCCATAATGCAACCATCTCCTCCAAAACAAGCCCAAGAGCTGCCACTCTCCATCCTAACTCTCAAATTCATTTTACCCCAATCCCTCCTTTCGTCTCCATCCTTCCTACCCCTAATTGACCATTCCTGTTTATTAAGCCCACGAATGGGCAGCTACTACAAATGTGTAAGTGACTCCATTCTCCAGACACCACTGCAGTGAGTGGGAATGCAGTTTGTCACTCAAACCAACCTATTAATGTATGGTCAAGTTGCATAATAAAGTTGACATTATCTAGGACAGTGTTTCCCAACCTAATCTAGGCAACGGCACACTTGAATCAATGAAAAAATCTCGCGGCACACCGCTCCTCCCCCACCCGGCTGCGCCGGGTCTCCTGACCCAGAGTTACCTCTGGGATCAGCTGTAGCGCGGCACGCGCGAGGCTTCCGGTCGGGATTCTCGCGCGAGGCTGCTGTTGTTGCTGCTGCTGCAGCAGCCAAGGGAGCAGCGCCGCCCTGGCTTCCGCTTCGCCGCCGGGCTCCAGCAGCGCCGCCGCCACGGTCCTGTGCAGCCCTGGGCTGCAGGTCCCTTTTTCCGCGGCACATCAGCCGGTGTCTCGCGGCACACTAGTGTGCCGCGGCACACCGGTTGGGAAACGCTGATCTAGGAAGAGCTTCATAATTATGACACATACTTAAGACAGTGTGGCCTCTTAAGGTCTTACCAACTGGGGAGCAAGAAATCTCATTTTCCTTACGTCTGGAAGTAGAGCAAACGGTTTACCACTCCATTATTAAAATCTGGCAGGGCCACAAATAACCAAGCTGCCCTGCAAGCTGCCAGTTAGATGTTCCTGTTCCAACCCACCCAGTTATTCCTCCTTAACACAAATTAACCATGTGACTTCACCCCGTACTGCACTCAAAACCTGAGTGGCTGAAATAGGAAACTCTTATATAATTGCAGTGAACATCTACCTGAACCTATGGGGGAAGGAACAACACCACAGGCACACTTTAGAACCTGTGGCACTTTCTAGCAGAAAATGATTCTCCATTCATTTTGAAATATACTAAAGCTTTTTTCCCCCCCAGACTGCAACAAAGTCGGCCACTTTATCACACTGACATACCGTGTTCCATCAACACTGCATCATGGAGCTGTCATTATAGCTTTTTCTTTTAAAAAATCGCAAATCTATTCTTAGCAATCAAAAGTTCACAAATGTTCAGCATTTGTCTCAGGTATCACATTTCCTCTGTAGACAAAGTCCAAAAGAAAAGCCATTATGCTCTTAGTTTAATAAAATATCATTACTCTGGAGACTTGAAGGCAAGTGCCACATTGCATTTTGAACACTCAGTTAAACAACTGACAAAAAGTACTTCAAATCAGTTTCACATTCAAAGTAAACACAACACCCTTATTGCCTGTAAGTCATTCTGGATACTTCCTTGAGTTCTGCATGATATATTAATCTAAATGCATGACATCGTCTCAGTTCATTCCGTACTGTGACTTCATTCGGACCTTCACGTCTTTCAAAGTCATATACTATTTTCTTTTCATAAGGCCTGCAGCAGAAATGGTAGATATATGCTAGGGAATGAGCACAATAGAGGAAACACATTAACTAGGCGTACACTAATAATAATAATAATTTATTATTTGTACCCCACCCATCTGGCTGGGTCCCCCCAACCACTCTGGGTGGCCTCCAACAGATATTAAAATACATTAAAATATCACAGGTTAAAAACTTCCCTAAACAGGGCTGCCTTCAGGTATTTTCTGAATGTTAGATAGTTGTTTATCTCTTTGACCTCTGCTGGGAGGGCGTTCCACAGGGCGGGCGCCACTACCGAGAAGGCCCTCTGCCTGGTTCCCTGTAGCTTTGCTTCTCGCAGTGAGGGAACCGCCAGAAGGCCCTCGGCGCTGAACGGTGGGGGTGGAGATTCTTGGAGTAAGGCTTTGACTCGCTTCCTCCCCAAGTCATATCTGGTTCATCTACTTCCAAATTCACTGGCAGTGGTTCTCCAAAGTTTAGACAGTTTCCCCCATCCCTACTTTGAGATGCTTCCATTAAGCTATGACTCTTCCCTATTTCTGCAGCTCACGGGTGCAGTCCAGAACTATCAACATCTATCAGAGTTCTGGCACCTACCTTAAAATGGTACGAACCAGTGCTTGTACCCATCGTCAAAAGTACACTATGTAAAATACCTAGTTAAGGTGGCTTTAATTGAGCAGTGCTCTCAACAGGGCATTTTATGTGTCAGATGAGAAAAACATTCTTTGGTTACCAATATTCTTAGCGTCAACATGACTGCTCCAGCCCTCCGATAAGGAAGAGACAGCAACAGCTCCCCTAACTGTTCCTCTGTTAAGTTCTATTCTTTATAAGGAATTATACACTCTACTTCCTTGGTTATTGTTTTTCCTCAGCCTCCCTCTGGTAATGCAACCTGTTTAAGGGAATCTGATCACACACTGAAACCCCAGTGCTAAAATATGTGCTAGCTGTTGAGAACTGTCATTTGCCTGTCACTTGGGGGAACTTAATGGATTTGTTTGTTTAGTTTAGCGCTATTGGGAATACACAGAGCCCGGCTGGGAGAGATTACAGAAGGGGAGAGGCTCTCCTGATCCACCGAGGAATGCAATTGTTTTCCTTTTACTCCAGACTGAAAACTGGAAGCCAACTGCGTATTTTCACACCTAAGAAATAACAGCAACTGGAAAGCCCCCCCAGAGCACACCTGCCTGGCAGGAAAGAAGCACCAAAAGAGAGTATAATAGTTCTGTGAGACGGAATGCCCCATTTGCAAAGAGCAAGCAAGCTTTCTATGCAACAAGGAACATTATACTATTAGAGGGTCTCTGGAAGGAATTCAAATGCACACAGAGAGAATGTGTTCCAATGGGGCAAAAATACAGAGCATAAAACCATTTGCAGGCAGACTGAGGCCCTCTCTACTTACCTCTCACAGAATCAGCAAACACAAGAACGCCCACAAAAAGCAGCACAAACTGAATTTCCATTTCAAAAGCTGTATTGTCTCTAGTTTCCAACTCGTTCTTCTTTCCAACCTGGAAATAGGAGAGCAGGGAAAGGGGGGGAAAGCTGTAAATATCAAATACCGAACTCAAAACTTTTTATCAGAATTAAAAAGAACGAAAGTGGTCAGTAGTAAAGATCAAATTGCACTGCGGTAGTTTTAGAAACACACAATCAATTAAACTGTATGTGTTTTTTCAAAAAGAATTACTGTATATTCCTGCGTATAAGACTACTTTTTAACCCAGGGAAATCTTCTCAAAAGTCGGGGGTCGTCTTATACGCCGGGTCATATTTCTTATACGGCAAGTATATCCCAAACTCTATATTTTAACTGGAAAAGTTGAGGGTCGCCTTATACGCCCAGTCATCTTATACGCCGGAATATACGGTACAATAATAATTAGCGCTTTAAAAAAGATCCCTTGCACTTCTTAAAAGAGGAGTATCTGAAATAGAGAAAAGCTGTTTTTTCTGCATAACTGCTAATAGTGCGGCTTTGCGTCAGATGGTCTTCAGCAGTGAGTAGCACGCGGATTCTCTGAAGCTCAAAGCGCACCGATTTAAACCGTTTCGTTTCTTAAGTACTTCTCCAGCAGTACTCTTGCTTTGAAAGACCAACGCGCGCCCCATCCACGGCCGCGAATCCCGTGCGCTTCGCCTGCTCCAGCTCCCGCTCTCCCAACACGCGCCGAATTCCTCCCTCTTGTAAACTCCCCGATTTAAACGTTCTCTGCCCTCGGGACACACAACAGCACTCCGTGTCGAGCCTCCGACAAAGCAAATAATTACACGCTGCCATTACCTTACAAATTTGTAACGCCGGCGGTGCTGCGGGGCGTGCGGGGAGGATGCCGGGGGCAAAGATACACGTGCGATCGCCGCCAGAGCCCACGCACACCGCTCCCCGTAAGGGGCGCGCAGCATCCCCACGACAGCAAGCATGCGTGTCTTTGGCGAAAGCCGAGGGCCCCCCCCCAATTCCAGGCTGCCTGGCTGGCTTGATCGAATTAAAGTCTGCTCCAAATCTGCTGCAGCAGGGGGAGGGGGGCGGCCAAGCGAGCACAGCCTCGCCGCTCAGATGCCCGGCGGAGTCCGGACACTGCCCGACCCGCAACCGGCATCGCCGCAGACGGGCTGCCCCGCGATCCGGAGGGGCGACGCCTCCTGCCTCCCCTTCCGACGGCGCCGCTCGCCCGGGCGAGGAAGCCCCGTCTCTGCAGCCGCCCTCCGGGGAAGGATCCCGCTTTCCCCGCAGGCAGCGAGGGGACTCCGCTTCCCCTAAGAAGGAGGCTGCCGCTGCCGCCGAGCGCTTTCCCGACGGGAGCCGCCCGGGCGAGGCAGCCGCGAGCCGGCGGACACCTGGGACGCGCGGGCAGCCGCCGCCGCCGCCGCCGCCTGCCTGCCTCCCTCCCCTGGCGGCGCTGCAGCTCAACCCTCCTGGCGGAGCCGCGGACTCCGGACTCGTACCTGGCGATGGTTGGGGTCCCCTCACGCCTCGGGGCGCCTCGGCTGCCGCGCCGCTGGGCCGCCGGCGCGCGCTCCGCCTCCCGCTCGCCCCATGTGCCGGCGAAGCCGAGCCGCGACGCGAAGCAGGCAGCCGAGCGTCCCCTCAGCGGCGGACTTTGCGCGCACTTGTCGGAGGCGCCGCGGCTGCTCTCCTCACAAAGGAGCCGGGCGGCCGGAGGCACCGGCTCGGGGCGCTCGGACGGAAGGGGCTCCGGCTTCCTTGGCGGCGGCGGCGGCGGCGGCGGGGCTGGCTCCGGGCTGCGAGCGAGCGAGCGAGCGAGGGTCGGAGGGAGCGATGCCGCCGCCGCCCGGGCTGCGTCCGCCTCAGGGTCCCGTCGCTGTGGCGGGGGGGCGGGGGCGGGGCTTGGCTTCCCCTTCAGGCTGCGCGATTCTGGGCAGCGGCGGCGGCGGCCCCGCCCACCCCCAAACTTCGCACCAATCGCGCCGCCGCCCCGCCCCGCGCTTAACCCTTCGCGCGCCGCGCCGAGAGGACCCCTCGCCGGCCCCGCCCGGCCGCCTGCCTGCCTGCCTTCGCGGCCGGGAAGATGCCGCGTCTTCTCCTCGCGGCCCCGGGAAGGAGCCTCTCCTCTGCCCGGCCCGCGGAGCTAGTGCTGCAGCTGCTGCTGCTGCTGCGCAGAGGCGATGCCCCCCGGGAAGGAACCACCCCCCCCGGGGCTGGCGACCCACCTGCGCAAAAGCCTCCCCCGGGGGGCCCCCTGGGCACCGCGTTGGCGATCAATAGCTTTCTCTCGGTCCAGGCTTCCTCCATCACTTCCGCGCCGTCTGGGCTTCTCCGTTGTCAGCTCTGCTTTGAGTACGGGGGCGGCGGGGGAGGTTGCATTTATTTAGCTTTGGTTTTCTGATTCGTTCCGGTACATTTGCATTGTTGTGCGCCGCCCCCCAGATAACTCTGTCTGCTGAAATGCAATCCTGGACGCCCCCTAGGAGCTCCCCCATCCATTTCCAGTCGGGGAGGAAGGCAACTGCGTGCCCCTCGGAGATCCTCAGCCTCACCCCCAGGACTGTGAGCCGCTCTTCGTTTCGAATGCCAACGCAAGAAAAACAAACGGGTGGGAAATTCGGTTTCTCAGCAACTAAAATATCGGTCTTACCTTTGCAGAAGAAGCGGCAGCTTCGTTGCTCCTCTTGGGGCACAATCACATGCGCAGTGAAATAACACCGCGGTTTGTGCCGAAGGCATTCTTGGTATCAGTTTTAATCTGCGTTCAAACTCTTAATAAGGCTAAGTAATTTGTGCTGGCAAATCACGAGCATCAACAGCAGAGCGGTAACTTGGGCCGAGCATATTCCCCCCCCCCCCAAACCATTTATCCTTTTCTCTGTGACACTTCTCACTCTTTGTATTTTCCTGAATGGCTTTGGATAGGAAAGTGGATTGCTATTGTCTGCTGCTTTTTCCCATGATCTTCAGGAATTCAGAGAAGATGTTATCATACCCATTTAGTCTCTTTTCAGGAGTTGATCGCCCCTTTTCTATTTCATCCTCATAGAATGACTGACCATTTACCTTGGCTTCTGGCATGCAGACCATTCATTTATTAAGTTCCTTCTCCACCTGGTTCTAAAGTTTTAGCCCTTTATTATCTGCCATTGCAACTTATCTCAAGGAGGAGGAGAATTGCTTGGGCAATGCTGAAATACTTCTCGTGATAAAGGAACGGATACAGGTTGCATTTCTCTTCTCGTACATTTCAAAAGGAATTTGAAATGGATGGCTGTCACTAGTGTGTGTCAGATCAAGTTATAAAGTAATCTCTATGTGTGGTACCATATTCCTGATGGTTCCGTGCAGTGTTTGAGGAGACTCTTTGAGGAATTGAACCAATTGTTGTGTGTTGTGTTGTGTTGCAAGCATCTTTTGGCCATGCTGTTTTCTGTGCAATGGAAAAATAAAACTCCTTCTAACCATGACTGTGGGACTTGGTTATGGAAACACTCCCGTGGGAATTAGCAATGCTAGAAGCATATCACTAACGATAAGGACACATGTTCCGTAATAGTCCATTCCCATTTTGGCTGACATTTCATCTCTGGTGTTCTGTGCAGTTGACATCAAGCTGGTCAACAGAGACTACAACTCTCCCTGCTATACGACCAATATGAAGAAAAGTAATTACTGTAGTAACACAGAGGGCAATGGAAATGTTGTATTAAACCTTCGGATTCTAGCTATTCCTTTGAAGAACTCACTTGTTACCTTATGGCTGCCCATGTGCACCATCCAAAATAGGCACATAAAGCATGCTTAACTAACACATCCATTCAGAGCCTCAATGGGTCATAGTTAATCAACTGCTTTCCTAGCAGCCTTGGTTCAGTTTATGCTGAAAAGTCTGACTCCACCAAGGGCAACCCAGGAACCTGTTTCACTGCTAGGGAATATATGAAACGCTGAGTATGTGCAGTGGCTTTTTCTGTCCAATTGTACAGCACAGACACACTTAGCCCCGGTCACCTCTACTGCTCCAAACTATTGACAATTCCAATTGCCAGAGTTCCTTGCCTCGGAGGACAGGCGCACCACAGAAGGCCTCCAATATATGTGCAGGCACATATGGTGACAGGTGGTTCTTCAGGTGCCCTGGGCCTAAGCCTTTAAAGGTCACAACCAGCACTTTGAATTGGACTCAGAAATAGACAGAGCAACTGGTTTAGGAGTGGCATGCTGTCCAGTCCCAGTAAGGGGTTTAGCAGCATGCATTCTGAGCTAGTTGCAGTTTCCAAAGAGACTTCAAAGGCAGCACATCTAAAGAATCATTGAAAGGTCCAACCTCCTGCTGATGCAGGGAATCCACTGCTGCAGCATTTCTGATAGGTGGTCATCCGGCCTCTGTTTAAAAAATTATCTGACAAATGTCAGTCCCTCACCTTCCTGTTCCACTGTCAAACAACTTGTGCTAGGAAATTTTTCCTAATCTGAGCCCATTGGTTCTGTTCCTCCAGATTGTTGGTGTCAGTTGTATTCAACCAACTTTTACTCAAAGAAGACTACCGGTAATTTAAATGACCAGCCATGGTCATTAATGTCAATGGCTCAACTCTGAGTAATCGTTCATTGAATACAACCCAACATTTTTCAACTGCATTTGCTCTGCACTGGACATAGCGGTTTAGGTGAGGCCTGAGTAACTTGTGTTCTGGACACTTGAGGGGTTTTTTAATTGAGGGGTTTTTTAAATTATAGTCCCACAAAATATCAACAAAACATAGTTTCTCCCCTCTTCCCTCGCCCCAAGAAAAGAAGATTAGTTTAAAAATTTGCCATAAGCTTATTTGCAAGTTTGGTGGATGCCTGTCATCGGAATCTTCATTTGAATATCAACAAAATTGTCGGCATCAGTTGCACTGCTCAAAGCATGCACACTTTTTGTTATTTTTTCAGCTAAGGCAATTGTCCATGCATTCTGTCGCCATCATGTGTATAGGTGCTTAAGTCCATCCTAGTTCTGTGCAATGAGAAGTTGTGCAGCTTGACCTGATCTCCTTTAAATATTATGAACAAACCCAGAATATTCTACTGTATACATGCCAATTTGCAATATTGCTTATTTCCTCAAATGTACTTTCCCAGAATGGCTGTGCAAGTTCACATAACCACCACATGCGGAATGTTGTACCAACTTCTCCAGCACATTGATGAGGATGCTTTGCCTATGTAGCTATATCTTAAAGGTGTCAAAGGCTGTCTATAAATTAACTTTTTTTTTTTCTAATACGGGTTGACACTGAACTTAAAGGATTTTTTTTGCCTATAAATTGTTCCAGGCAGCCTCTTCAATTTCAGTACCTCAGTCTGTTTCCTGTAATTGTTTGATGAGAACTATCAAATAGCTCATTGAGTATTTTGTACAATATTGACAAAAAATTGTTGAATCCTCAGTTGTGTTCAAAATTGAATTTTCAAAAGATGTCAATAGCAGGAGGGCTTGTGACTTAACTGCAGAGTTTGAAATGAAGTGTATAACTTAGTGAATAATTAACCCATCTGGACACTATTCTTAATGTATCATAGAATCACATAACTTATTTTAAAAAAATCCCTCCACATCACATTGCTGACTCATGTTTCATTGATGGTGTCACCAATATATGCAAATGTCTGGCTCATCAAAGACTTTATTGAACCTTTATTCTCATTAATGATGGAACTCACAGGTGGGTAATATTTTTATATTTCTTTCTTGTTTGTAAAGGGAATCTCTGTATGAGTTAATACTGTATTACAGGCAAACTCTGGCCCTCCAGATGTTTTGAGACTACAGTTCCCATCATCCCTGACCACTGGTCCTGTTAGCTAGAGATGATGGAAATTGTAGTTCCAAAACATCTGGAGGGCCGGAGTTTGCCTATGCCTGCTGTATTATCTTAGTCATATTGTGTAGCAGACAACTGTTCAGATCATTGATAGAGAGACATTATCTAAATATGAGGAGTCAGCTGTAAACCTATCTGAAGTAAGAGGAAAATATCCTTGCTATATTGTAAGAATGTCTTATAATGAAGCGTAATAAAATATTTCATTTTAATTTAGTGTTGTGTACTACTAGGCTGAAATGTTCCATCTGATCAAAAATGATGCAAACCAGTCTGAAAACACTCACAAAATAGACTAAATACAAGAAAAGGGTCCCTGTCTAAGCATCTGCTACTAATAACAGTATTTCTTATTTTGTTTTTTTCTGATACAGAACACGCACAGCTAATTTAACACCACCACCACCCGAAATCATATTGCTGTGGCAATTGCTCCGAATAGGAAATCTCACTCACACGTTCTTTATTCATCTCAGCTCATAAGTTTTCCACTCTTTCTATATACAAAATTCATTTGAGAAGCATCCAAGAAACAGACTAAACAAGAAAGAGGAAACCAAAAATAAAATTGTTGAAGTTTTCTATAAACAGATGCCATCATATTATTACAACAATTTCAATGGCCCATTACACTAAATTCGTATTGCAATAAGGTTAGCACCACTCCCTAGCAGGGCCGACCCACCCATGAGGCAAGGTGAGTACACAGTCCCAGGCAGCAGGATCCACAGGGCCAGCAGATCCCGATGTAGATCTTCATAGCATCATAGAATTTGTAGAGTTGAAGTATTTCTCCCTTGTTCCTGATGTAGATCTTTACTCACCCCTTCTTCCCTGTTGGGGAGGGTGCTGCCATTCCGCCGTTCACCTCAGGCGGCAAAATGTCTTGGACCTGCCTTCTCCCTAGTGTGGATTAGAGCCTTACAGCAACTACCGGTACCCCCCTCTACAAAGGTCATGGAACTGTTTAAATTGTTTCCTCTCTCCCCTGGCTGGTGGATCCGGGTCATGTGAGGAACTCAACGTAGTGCTGAGGAGATTGTTCTGTCAGGGCAAGAATTTAAGTTGACCAGATGGAATAATAATAATAATAATAATAATAATAATAATAATAATAATAATTTATTATTTATACCCCACCCATCTGGCTGGGTTTCCCCAGCCACTCTGGACGGCTTCCAACAGAATATTAAAATGCAATAGTCTATTAAACATTAAAAGCTTCCCTAAACAGGGCTGCCTTCAAATGTCTTCTAAAAGTCTGGCAGTTGTTTTTCTCTTTGACATCTGGTGGGAGGGCGTTCCACAGGGCAGGTGCCACTACCGAGAAGGCCCTCTGCTTGGTTCCCTATAACTTCACTTCTTATAGTGAGGGAACCTCCAGAAAGCCCTCGGCACTGGACCTCAGTGTCCGGGCAGAACAATGGGGGTGGAGACGCTCCTTCAGGTATACTGGACTGTTTAGGGATTTAAAGGTCAGCACCAACACTTTGCATTGTGCTCGGAAACATACTGGGAGCCAATGTAGGTCTTTCAGGACCGGTGTTATGTGGTCTCGGCGGCCACTCCCAGTCACCAGTCTAGCTGACGCATTCTGGATTAGTTGTAGTTTCTGGGTCACCTTCAAAGGTAGCCCCACGTAGAGCGCATTGCAGTAATCCAAGCGAGAGATAACTAGAGCATGCACCACTCTGGAGAGACAGTCCGCTGGCAGGTAGGGTCTCAGATGGAGCTGATAAACAGCTGCCCTGGACACAGAATTAACCTGCTCCTCCATGGACAGCATCTCCTCTCTCCTCCATGCGCATCTTTGTTGCAGAGGTTCCCCTAACCATCACCACCCAAGCCAAGTTTGCGGGGAGGGGGCAGGAAAAGGGATGCATGGGGGAAGAGAGGGTCAAAAAGCCCCCTTGCGCTAGTGGTAAGGCTTGGTTCTGACTTCTGCTAGTAGTAAAATCCAGCCCGAGGGGTCTTCAGATGACGCAAATGTTGCTTCTGTCGAAGCCCCAGTCCTTCTGTGGGATGTGACAGTAACTTGGGCAGCTGGTATGATCTCTCCTAATCACCTTCTCCCACTGAACATGAGTTCAGCCAAGTCCTTAGCTGACCAGAAAGCGGAAGAAGAAGAATAAAGATCAAATGCAAGTGAGGAAGCTACATCTGCAGCAAAGAAATAACCCTTCCCTTTCACCATTGCATTGCACAGTCCTGTCCTTCAGAGCTTTTCTGAGTGGTCTGCAGCATTCACACAAAGTGATCTGCCGTGACTTATTTGATAAACACTTCGAGGATAAATTCACACTCGCCTCAACTTAATTGTCAGTAGTTCTACAGTTCAGCCATTGCATTCTGTGTGTGTGAGAGAGAGAGAGAGACAGGCAATATCTACTAGGTCTGTACACAGCCAAACCCAAGGCTGACACAGTGGTACTATACTGTATATCTCTGAACTATGTATTATTACTATAGTCATAGCTTGTGTAGGATTTTGAATGCTACACGTTTGTTGCCACCTAGTGACCAGAAGGAGGAAAACTGCTAAATATGCTTCTCAGAGTTGGCGCTTGCCAAAGATGGCTAGGCTGAAGTTTCTGATAACACGTCATTTAAAAAGAAATGCCTGGCATTTCTGTTGCAGCTTCTATATATTTTTGATGCATGTCTTCCAGGAAGCAGTAAATTAAAAATAGTGGGCTGGCCTCCTGTGTTAAGGTTTATAGAATGCATTTGGAGACCATTGGACTGTTTGAATTGTGCTTGTGTGTCCTCAAAAATTATAGAAGGAGGTTCTGAGATTACATCTGCAAGCTCTTTTAGTACAGCTTTAGTCCCTTGGGTAAGGTAAAGGTAAAGGGACCCCTGACCGTTAGGTCCAGTCGTGTCCAACTCTGGGGTTGCGGCGCTCATCTCGCTTTACAGGCCGAGGGAGCCGGCGTACAGCTTCTGGGTCATGTGGCCAGCATGACAAAGCCGCTTCTGGCGAACCAGAGCAGCGCACGGAAACACCGTTTACCTTCCCGCCAGAGCGGTTCCTATTTATCGACTTGCACTTTGACATGCTTTCGAACTGCTAGGTGGGCAGGAGCAGGGACCAAGCAACGGGAGCTCACCCCGTCGCAGGGATTCGAACCGCCGACCTTCTGATCAGCAAGCCCTAGGCTCTGTGGTTTAACCCACAGCGCCACCTGGGTCCCCAGTCCCTTGGGTACAGCACACAATAAACAAACAAATAAAACTTTATTGTCACTACACCACTTGTGTGCAGTGAAATTAAACGAGGCCCTGAGGATTTGAATTCATTTAAAGTATCTAGGTGTTCCTTTACTTACCACCTCTCTCCCTCTCTTGCGTTACAGCTCCCCACTCTTTGCATTGTTTATTTTGTTATCACCAGGCTGGGCACTGCTTTCCTTTCGGGTGAAGACAAAGGCCAACTAGTGTTGAGCAGGTCTGCCTTCTCTCTGCCCGTGGGATTTAACCCAGTACAGTCGTACCTTGGGAGTCGAACGGAATCCGTTTCAGAAGTCCGTTCGACTTCCAAAACGTTCAGAAACCAAAGCGCGGCTTCTGATTGGCTGAAGGAAGATCCTGCAGCCAGTCAGAAGCTGCAGAAGCCCCGTTGGACATTTCGGCTTCCAAAAACAATTTACAAACCAGAACAATCACTTCCGGGTTTGTGGTGATCAGGAGCCAAAACATCTGAGCTCCAGGGCGTTCGGGATCCAAGGTACGACTACATTTCCTTAAGCTTTTTTGAAATTTACTGACAGGATTGCAGGTTTGCCTGAGTGGCGGATAGATAGATAGATAGATAGATAGATAGATAGATGATAGATAGATAGATAGATAGATAGATAGATAGATAGATAGATAGATAGATGATAGATAGATAGATAGATAGATGATAGATAGATAGATAGATAGATAGATAGATAGATAGATAGATAGATAGATAGATGATAGATAGATAGATAGATAGATAGATAGATAGATGATACATAGATAGATAGATAGATAGATAGATAGATAGATAGATGATAGATAGATAGATAGATAGATAGATAGATGATAGATAGATAGATAGATAGATAGATAGATAGATAGATGATAGATAGATAGATAGATAGATGATAGATAGATAGATAGATAGATAGATAGATGATAGATAGATAGATAGATAGATAGATAGATAGATAGATAGATAGATAGATAGATGGTAGATAGATAGTAGATAGATAGATAGATAGATGATAGATAGATAGATAGATAGATGGTAGATAGATGATAGATAGATAGATAGATAGATAGATAGATAGATGATAGATAGATGATGATAGATAGATAGATAGATAGATAGATAGATAGATAGATGATAGATAGATAGATAGATAGATAGATAGATAGATAGATGATAGATAGATAGATAGATAGATAGATGATAGATAGATGATAGATTAGATAGATAGATAGATAGATAGATAGATAGATAGATATAGATGATAGATAGAGAGAGATAGATGATAGATAGAGAGATAGATAGATAGATAGATAGATAGAGAGTAGAGGGTGGGGAGAGCAAGATTGGCCCTGGATTGGAAGAAGGTACTGTCTGTCAAAGTGGAGTCCAGCTCCCCCCCTCCCACTTCCCACTCTGGTGTTTTCCATATATGGTGACTGTTTCTTTTTATTTCTGTTCTGGAGACACTCAGTCTGACTTATTACTTTTTACTCAGGATTGCCAAAAAGGGTTGCGCAGCCCATCATGATCCACGAGTATCCCCCAGGGCTGGCCCAATATATTATGGCACCTGAGGCCGACCCCAAAATGGCACTCTCCAGGGACACACACACACCAGGGAAGAAGGGGTCAGGGAAGATCTGCATCAGGAACAAGGAGTGAGGAGAGGAAGGTTGACATTGGGATCTGCTGCCTGAGGCAGTGGCTTCCCCTTGCCTCATGGGTGGGGCCGGCCCTGGATATCATCCTGTGCACAGTGCAAATCATCCTGATTCACTTTGTATGTCTGACTTTGACCACGTTGGTTGCATTGCTCTAGTAAGAAGTATTTAACCCTCACCATTTCACTCTAGAGGACCACACTGCGAAACGGCTTTGTGCATCAAGCATGTGTTCTGACTCAAGTCCCACTGCTCATTTCCATCTTCAGGGGGATCAAGAAGTTTTTTTGTTTTTGTTTTGTAAAGGTAAAGGGACCCCTGACCATTATGTCCAGTCGTGACCGACTCTGGGGTTGCGGCGTTCATCTCGCTTTATCGGCCGAGAGCCGGCGTACAACTTCCGGGTCATGTGGCCAGCATGACTAAGCCGCTTCTGGCGAACCAGAGCAGCGCACGGAAACGCCGTTTACCTTCCCACAGGAGCGGTACCTATTTATCTACTTGCACTTTGACGTGCTTTCAAACTGCTAGGTGGGCAGGAGCTGGGACCGAGCAACGGGAGCTCACCCCGTCGCAGGGATTCAAACCGCCAACCTTCTGATCAGCAAGCCCTAGGCTCTGTGGTTTTCTTTTGTAGGCCTTAGTAATTCTTTTGAAAAACAACTGTTCTTGTCACCTTGCCTGAGAACCAATGTGGTATTCTGGCCAGCATTTAAAATGTTAAAAGAAGCAGAGAAACATTTGGAACATAGGAGGTGCCAGGGTTTGAGAGGGAAAAATTGGCCGCTTTTTATGTAACCAAAGAAGTGAATTTCAAAACCTATATATGTGTTTCCTGCTTTATATTTCAGTGGCCAGTTTTTCAGCGTATCTTGGCATGCTGAGAAAATGCGAACAGAGAGCTCTTAAACGCACAACCTGCGGTGTCAGCACTGAAATAGCTGCTCTTAATAAACAACATGGCCACATTCTCTCCTTTTCTCCTTGTTTTTTTTAAATCTTTCACACAGACAGGCCCCAGGCATTTAACACATAAGGTATGGGCTTATAAGCATGTGGTGACAGAAAATTGATTTTAATTTTGTGGCGTAACGACCAAGAAGCTGAAGTGAAGGTGAAGCGTTTCACAACTCAATCTGGGGGTGCTAGGGCTTGAACCCGGAACATTCTGTATGCAAAGATCATGTGCTCTACCACTGCACTATGTTTATTTCAATTCTGTAATAATAATAATAATAATAATAATAATAATAATAATAATAATCCTTATTTATTAAAATGTGCATTTCTCTACAAAGAACTGATTTAGTGTTTTACAGTATTTGTGTAATTTTCCCTCTCAAACTGTGTGTTGCACTACAACTAGAGCCTCACCACCAAAATAACTTTTTGAAAATTACTGGATCCATTTGTTTCAATGGCATCCGTACAACTAATCTATTTGTACACTTCCTTGTGAAATGACTATTGGGCCTATTTTCCCCCTCAAACAGTTATCCTTTCCTTCTTATCTAGACATTCCGTCTCTTCGTTGTTAAACTTACTGGATCATAATCCAAATGGGTGACCATGTTAAGTCTCTCACAGCAAAAAAAAAAGTGTCATGTGATATATTAACTGCCAGCAATGAGTCTAGTGTGTGAAATGCATGGAGTGCCCTTTTAAGTTGGTGGTCTTACACCGTGGGCCAAAATACAAAGGTAACTCAAGAAATAGTAGTAGTTACCCTGTTTCCCCTATTTTAAGATGTAGTCATAAAATAAGCCATAGCAGGATTTTTTCGCATTTGCGAAATATAAGCCGTACCCCGAAAATAAGCCATAGTGATAGGCGCAGTTCTGGAGGGCGCCAAGGAAAAGGCGGGGCGGGGCATCCAGTCCCGCCACCAAAACCAGTCAGCCCCAGAAACAGCTCCCAGGAACTCTGCAGAGCAGGGTGCACAGGAAGGGGCAGCTGGCGCGACAAAGGCACTGCGCGCTCGCCCAACTCCACTCGGTGCAGAGCGCACGGGGCGGCCGCCGGGGCAGAGAGGGAAGGCGGCACGGGCTTTCCCTGCTCGCCGCCATGACAAAATCCCTCAAGTCACCCAAGAGGCCCCTTGGAAAACAAGGCTTCTGTCGAGTTTCGAGGAGGGAAGGCGGCAGCGGAGGAGCAGGAGAGAGCGCCCAGCGAAAGCAGGTCTCTCTGGTGCCCGTTTCCTCAAAGCTCAGCTTGGATTCTCCCCCCACTGCCAGCAAGCAAACAAAGAGCTCCACGCCCGTCCTGTCCTTCGCAGCCCCAGAACTCGAATGTGGCCTTGCCAAGGAGCCGGAGCGGCCACTTGGCCAGGTGGCCGGAGCGCACTCCAAACGGTTCTCGGCCCGAGGGGAAGGAGGCCGACGGAAGAGGCGCAGCCGGAGCGCACAGCATGGCGACGATGAGCCACCTGCAGCTGGGCTGAGCTGGAGGGGGGAAAGCCACAACTCTCTGTTGGCTGTTGCTCCCCCCAAGGGGGGGGACGAATAAAATCCCTCCAGCCTTCAGGGACAAGGCGGACTAACCGGCTCCCCAGGAGCCTCGCAGCAAAGCCGTCGATTGCTAAGTTTCCAGCGCCATCGTTCTGTGCTTGCTTACGTAATAAAAAATAAGACATCCCCTCAAAATAAGCCATAGTGCATTTTCTTGAGGAAAAAAATATATAAGACGGTGTCTTAAAATAGGGGAAACACGGTATTTGCCCCACAAATGAATACAAAAGCCAGCCAATGAGGGGTTGACTGATCTGCAACTAGTGGTGATTAAGGAAGCAAACGATGAGAAGTAGGAACATTTATTTTTTAATGAAAAAGCTAGTTCCAATCCTAGATGAAGCCAAGTTGTAGCTTAAAGCCAAAAATAAATAAAAAATAGTCTAAGATGAAAACAAAACAGCTGCCCACTCAGCCTGGATCTGCCTTTGAAGTCCAGAGAAGAATTCTGAGCGGATGAATCTGGGTGGTATTTATTGGGACACAGTTTTCCAACCAAGGACATAGCAAAGCCCCAGCACAAAAATAAAAATAAAAAAATAAAATAAAGCACTACTTGGGTTAAATGTCTGTCATTCTTCTGCGCTGGTTCAAATGTCAGTCACAAGCAGGATCCTTATTTATAGCCAGCAATTCCATAGATGAAAGTTGAAATGCGGCACGGCCAGGATCAAAATGAGCCACACACATGGTGTGAAGTGCTTCTTAACAATGCAAAGGAATGATGATGCCATCCATAACACTGGCAGATTCTGCCCCAGGGATGCATAAAGTTTGTAAGGTTCAGCTAAGCCCCATCAGTTTCATATCAGCAGTGGCCCACCATCGCAGAGTTTGGCCCTAGATCTGAACTCATCCAAAGCTAAGAGATCAAGGGAGGCTATAGTGATCTTCAGATACATGCTAAGCCAACATTTCTTGGTGCTAAAATTCTTGATCTTGATTCAGAGTATCCATCTTTAGTTTAGATACTTATCCGAATCCTTTGAAGTCTACCCCATGCAGCAAGCAAACATCTCATTTCCACTCTAACTATGTCAGCTACAAAACATGAGCAGAACACATTGCATGCAGCCTTAAAGAACAGAGACAGAGCCGTGTAGTGGCTAAAATAAAGGCTTTGGCTATGTGAAATCTGGGTCACTTGAACTTCTCCAGCTTAGCAGAGTTGCCTTGCAGCTCCATTGTGAAGACCAAGCACTGCTATGGCATTGTAGTGGTGTGAGTAGAATGTGTCCGTTTATTTAAAATGCATCTCTGGGTTATTTGTGGGGCCTGCCTGGTGTTTTTACATGAGTAGAATGTGTCCTTTCATTTAAAATGCATCTCTGGGTTATTTGTGGGGCACAGGAATTCGTTCACCCCCCCCAAAAAAAAATAGTCTGGCCCCCCACAAGGTCTGAGGGACCTTGTCCTGTCCCCTGCTGGAAAAGTTTGCTGACCCCTAGATTAGGGATTCTGCTGGTTTACCGCCCACCTCAATGCCCAGCAGTCTCCCTGCCTGAGCTGGTCAAGCTGGTCTCAGAGTCTGCTGGTTCTGTGAGACTTCAGCATCCACACTGAGGCAACTGGCTCTGGGGTGGCTCAGGATTTCATGGCTGCCATGACAACCATGGGGCTGTCTCAACATGTTACTGGCCCAATGCATGTGGCAGGCCACACCCTGGACCTTGTTTTCTCAACTGGACAGGAAGAGGGTGGTATGAAAGTGGGAGATATTGGCATCACTCCCTTGTTATGGTCAGATCACTTCCTGTTGAGATTTAGGCTTTCAGCACCTTTTCTCTGCTGCAGAGGTGGGGGACCTATTAAGATGGCCTTCCTTAGGAGGCTGATGGATCCAGTGGGTTTCCAGACAGCTCTGAGGGATTTTCCGGCTGATATGGCTGGCGCTCCTGTTAAATGTTTTGGTGGGGGAGAAGTATTGGCTTACTTGCCCAGGTATGTCACAACCCAAAGGCTGGTTCCCCCCTAGCCTGCATTATAGGAGACTAGCTGACCCGGCCACGCCTTGCTGTGGCTGATTTGGTGAAATGCAAAAGTAAGAAACAGTATGAAAGAGAACGCGTATGTTTACTTACACCTTATTTCGTTGAAGTTCAGTCTATGTGTTCTCTGTTTGCCCCTCCCATTTTTGTCTTCGTTTCTACAACTGTTTATTACTACTATTTTAGTCTATGAGGTTATTTGTATTCCTCCCGGCGTGGCTCTATACCCACCGACGGAGCCAGCAGTAGTGTTTGTGGGCGGTCTGTCTGTCGATTGGATGGTGGTAGTGACGTCGGGAAAGGAGGAGGAGGGGTCAGAAACAGGTGTGTTGTGCTGTGCTGTTTAACATCCACTGGAGGGCGCTATATTTTTTTGCACAAAATCACATTTTTACCTGGGAAAGGTGTGGTATTTGTGCAATGTAAGTACATATGATCACTCCCATATGGGCATGGAACGTTGTGTCCAAATTTGAATCAAGGGGTTACGGAGAAAGGCGATCATTAACAAACATCCAACTTGAACGATTTTATAGATTGCTGTCAATCAATCAAGCATTCTTTATTATGGTCAGCGACCAGCACAACAAGTAAAGCATAACATCATTGGAATAAAAATTTTAAATATAAAGTGAAATAAATTATCTAAAAAGGATTAGCCATCGTTAAACCATTAAATGCAATATAATAGATTATTTACTATGCAACTTAAATTAAAAACAAGATCTTTTCTAGCTCAGATCAAGAGTTGATTTGAGTGCCTCCTATATGTGCTGACCGGATTTTAATAGCATTGGTGCAGAATTTTGCCACCATGGTGGTGACATTTGGGTTGGAATCTGAGAGGAGCCATTTTGTATAGAATTCTTCGGAGCGTCCAGCGAGCTCATCAAGTATCTTTAAAATAAGTTCATTTCGTAGGTCCCCGTAAAAGCAGCAACGGAAGAGTACATGAGGAGAATGCTGTCTTTGGAAGAGGATTTACCTTCTGAGGTGTTTGACTGGTTAACCCCTTCGTTCCACCCATTCTGTCAATTTCTGCACCACTACGACATATTCTGGAACTCACGCCAATGTGTAAGCGAGAATTTCCAGCATGAGCCACTGATTTCCCAGTTCAGTGTCTGGAGACTAAGAAAGGGCATGTTTGCAAGCATAAAGTTAGGAAAAAATATCCAATCTTCCTATCAAGCTTAATCCAACACCTGGAAGATGCCGTTCAAAACTCATAAATCGAACTCAGTATACTCCTTTGTTTCTGGCAACAACACACCTGTAGAACAGATACCACTTTATACTGATTCACAGTTAGGTAAAGGTAAAGGGACCCCTGACTGTTAAGTCCAGTCGTGGACGACTCTGGGGTTGAGGCACTCATCTTGTTTTAGTGGCTGAGGGAGTTGGCTTTTGTCTGCAGACAGCTTCCGGGTCATGTGGCCAGCATGACTAAGCCGCTTCTGGCAAACCAGAGCAGCACACGGAAACGCCGTTTACCTTCCCGCCAGAGCGGTACCTATTTATCTATTTGCACTTTGACATACTTTCGAACTGATAGGTGGGCAAGAGTTGGGACCGAACAACGGGAGCTCACCCTGTTGCGGGGATTCGAATCGCCGACCTGATCGGCAAGCCCTAGGCTCTGTGGTTTAGACCACAGCGCCACCCGCGTCCCTCTAAGATTTACAGTTACAAGATCTAATTAAATAACTTACCACAAAACAGCATGTGGATCATCTTGGAGATCCTGAAATCCTAATAATATTTAATTTCTCCAACAGTGAATAGAAATGCTTTTGAATGTTTTTTCAGAGTCCGTGAAGAAGGATGGTTCAGTTTTATAACAACTTTCATTTATTAAACTCTGCACTCTTCTTGTATCACCTGATATTAAATGGCCCATAATAAAAAGTGGTCTGGGTAGATATATAGATAGATATAATTCTATTTAATCTCCATGTGGCATGGCATTTATGATCTTGATTTAACAAGGATAGTGATCTGTAAGAATATTTTCTTTTCTTATACAGTGGTACCTCAGTTTACAAACTTAATCCGTTCCGGAAGTCTGTTCTTAAACTGAAACTATTCTTAAACTGAGGCACGCTTTCCCTAGTGAGGTCTCCCGCCGCCGGTGCCCTTCCACCATTCAGATTCCGTTCTTAGACCGAGGTAAAGTTCGCAAACCGGGACACTGCTTCCGGTTTTGTGGAGTTCATAAACAGAATCGTTCATAAACTGCATTATCTAAATAAGCTGTTTAATGAGCCCATCAATGTATCTTAGAAAGCTTTATTAAAAAAATTATGCAGCTAATCCATCCAGACCAGGTGTTTTATTATTTTTGGAGGAATCTAATTGTGTCATGTATTTTTTTAGTGCTGAAGTCTAGTCTGCCATCTTCCTCCCCCGGAAGTCCTAAATGATCGAGTTCTTACAGATGCAGGACAGGTATAAAGATGCACCTATAGCAGTGCTGATTCCACCAACCAAGTGGGCACATGTGTACATCATTCAGGGAATGCTTATAAAGTTTAACCACAGCAACAGGAAGCAGCCACAGATTTTATTCTAATTCATGCTGTCTGGAGCTACCTGTGAATGAAAATTGATGCAAAGCAACGGAATGCAAGGGGGACAATGTGATTTTCCTTCAGTTGAAAGCATTTTGAACAAAGGTGCCGTTTATAGCGTTGGAAGTGCTACTTGGGAGCCCTAGGAATATTGCAAGGGATTGGACAATTCTATGACTCTTGGTTCTATGAATAGGACTGATTTTAGTGAGCTCAGCTATCCCTGACTCTATTGTGATTAATGTCTCTAAACATCAATTGCTATGTAGCTTAATGATTTCAAATCAGTAAACTGTGGCTCCATGTTAAGATAAGAGCTCAAAGCCAATTGGCTACCCTTCTGGATTTGCAGGCTTCTGTGGAGGTGATGAACTTGTGTTTGTTTTTTTCCTTTTTGGTGCTGTTCATTCAAGTTAACTTTATGACAAAGTGACCCTTAACCCTCAGGATTGCAGAAGGCTTCAACAGGTGTTCAGCGTAGAATGCGAAAGCTGAACAAGCTCCCATCTGTTGCACACTGAAGTTCAAGGAAATTGATTCCAAATGTGCTTTGGCGCTCCAAGCTTTTGTATTCATCCGTCTTGCATGTATCGTTTCTGCGCTGTGCATCTCTGCATCCGTAAAATGCCATTTGCTGTCTCAACAAAGTTATCACCTGGGGAGAAAAGCCAGCCGAAGAAAATGATCTCATTCTTTTCTGAACTATCAGGATCTGGTTGCCTCACCTCAAAAAGGATATTGTAGAGTTGGAAAAGGGCAAGTTGAATGATCAAAGGGATGGAACTATGAAATAATAATAATAATAATAATTTATTATTTGTACCCCGCCCATCTGGCTGGGTCCCCCCAGCCACTCTGGGCGGCCTGCAACAGATATCAAAATACATTAAAATATCACAGGTTAAAAACTTCCCTAAACAGGGCTGCCTTGAGGTATTTTCTGAACATCAGATAGTTGTTTATCTCTTTAACCTCTGCTGGGAGGGCGTTCCACAGGGCGGGCGCCACTACCGAGAAGGCCCTCTGCCTGGTTCCCTGTAGCTTTGCTTCTCGCATTGAGGGAACCGCCAGAAGGCCCTCGGCGCTGGATCTCAATGTCCGGGCTGAATGGTGGGGGTGGAGACACTCCTTCAGGTATACAGGACCGAGGCCGTTTAGGGGTTTAAAGGTCAGCACCAACACTTTGAATTGTGCTCGGAAACGTACTGGGAGCCAATGTAGCTCTCTCAGGACCGGTCTTATGTGGTCCCGCCGGCCACTCCCAGTCACCAGTCTAGCTGCCGCATTCTGGATTAATTGCAGTTTCCGGGTCACCTTCAAAGGTAGCCCCACGTAGAGGGCATTGCAGTAGTCCAAGCGGGAGATAACTAGAGATAGAAACTAGGTTGCAGCATTTGGAACAGTTTACTTTACGGACGCGGGTGGCACTGTAGGTTAAAGCACAGAGCCTAGGGCTTGCTGATCAGAAGGTCGGCGGTACGAATCCCCGCGACGGGGTGAGCTCCCGTTGCTCGGTCCCTGCTCCTGCCAACCTAGCAGTTCGAAAGCACGCAGTGCAAGTAGATAAATAGGTACCGCTCCGGCAGGAAGGTAAACGGCATTTCCGTGCCCTGCTCTGGTTCGCCAGAAGTGGCTTTGTCATGCTGGCCACATGACCCGGAAGCTGTACGCCGGCTCCCTCGGCCAGTAAAGCGAGATGAGCGCCACAACCCCAGAGTTGTCCGCGACTGGACCTAATGATCAGGAGTTCCTTTACCTTTACTTTAGAGAAAAGACAAATAAGAGGTGACATGATAGAAGTACAGGTATATAAAATTATATATGAAGTGGAAATTGGGGGAATGGAGAAAAGTTTTTCTCTCTGTATCAAAACACCAGAACTCATGGGCATCCAAAGAAACTCATTGTTGGTCTTCATGCAGCACATAGTTAAACTATAAAATATAAACAGTGTATAAACAAGCAAATGTGCTGGGGAAAGGGCCTGGATGTAAACAATCTTGTTTCTTTCCTAAAAGGAAAATGCACTCAGTGTGCACCTAACTGCCCCCCTACTACTTGTGCCTCTCTTCTGTTAAGGCATTTTTGCCGCCGCCCCAAATCCTGGCTGTACAAAAAACCTTCTTAGAACAAGTGTAAAGGCCTACAGAGGCATACAATAGCTTTTTAATGGAAGGCTAAAACTGTTCCTTGACTCATTTCAGAAGCCAAGTTCAGTGGAACAGCACAAGTTGCAGTTTTAGACAAGCTTAAATGGAATTTATGTGAGGGAACATGCATGGGACTGGGTTGTACGTGATCTAGATTTCTTACACGCAACAGCAATGGAAAATGGAGCCAGGTTGCAGCCAGCATAGGGCATGAAGCTGCATTGTGCAATTATTCATTCAGCAGAGTTTTCTAAATGTACAAATGGTTCTAATTAGAGCTGATAACGAGCCTGCATAAAACAATGGGGATAACATTTGAAAATGTTCCTGTTGAGAGTGAGCAAGAGAAGAGTACCCCTAGACAGTAGACTGCGGCAAATGTTTAATTAAATTAGACATTCTTTCTCTCCCAGAACCCTGTGTATTATTTCCTCCCTCTAGAGCAGGCATCCCCAAACTGCGGCCCTCCAGATGTTTTGGCCTACAACTCCCATGATCCCTAGCTAACAGGACCAGTGGTCAGGGATGATGGGAATTGTAGTCCCAGAACATCTGGAGGGCCGAAGTTTGGGGATGCCTGCTCTAGAGCTGCAATAGTGGGAGGCTGATGGGTGCTACTTTTTCTGTCCTACTTTTTTATCACCTTGCCATAGAACATGCCTGAGCCTGGTGCACACTTCTTTTAGAAACCCATTCAGCATACAAGGATTGGGGGTTATTTCTCATGTAAACTATTTAAGTGTCTCAAATGTGTCTTCATTTATATGATAGATGAAGATAAACAACTCATTTGACAGAGAAATCCACATACAGTACCTCTATCTCTAAAACTGTGTGGATAGTGTCATTATATAATTTAGTCACTAGATGGCACTAGACTGTTGCTGTTCTGTTCTTGTTTAAGCAGAACAACTATAAAACTGTTGTCTAGCTTCTTGCTGATGTGCTCTCTAAACCAGGCATCCCCAAACTGCGGTCCTCCAGATGTTTTGGCCTACAACTCCCATGATCCCTAGGTAACAGGACCAGTGGTCTGGGATGATGGGAATTGTAGTCCAAAACATCTGGAGGGCCGGAGTTTGGGGATGCCTGCTCTAAGCCTTCCATTCCAAAAGTCTATAACCTCTTCTTATTAAAGCTCTATCCAGAATAGATAACCCCGAATTACAAAATGCTGTGACAAATATAATACCAATCATTCAAGGCGTCCATAATCCCAGCATCTTAAATTCAGTTTATGGTTTCTTTTTTTATAACAACTTTTGCACATGCACACAAAGCAACTTAAAAAAAATAACAAGGCAGCTCCAGTATGTAGTTATTTCTGTGGTCCCTGTAACTGTGGCTCTATTAAAACGTTAAGAACTATGATAGCTCAATTGGCACAGCATGCAGCTCTTAATCTCAGGGTTTCAGGTTTGAGCTCCACGTTGGGCAAAAAGATCCCTGCATTGCAGAGGTTGGACTAGATGACACTTGGGGTCCCTTCCAACTCTCCAGCTCTATGGTTCTGTGTCCATCCCTGCTACAGAAAACCATCAAGAGTCAGCAGCAATGGGGATGGAAGGGACCTTGAAGCTCTTCAACATTGATATATTGGAAATAGTGCTTAAAGAATGAGGGGGAAGGAATTGTGATGGTTTCAGGTATATCCATAGCTGTCAACCCTCCCTTTTTTTGGCAGGAAACTCCCTTATTCCAATGCTGTTTCCCGCTGCTATCCCGGATTGTTGATATGCCTTAAATTTCCCGGATTTCAAAGGAAGCAGCTCCTCTCCCTCCCTGCCGGCCAGGGAGGCTCCTCAGCTGCGTTGCTTGGCTGCCAATAAGGAGTCTGAGACCGACTGGGGGCGGAGCTTGCATGCCTTGTGCAGCCAGACCCTCACGCCCAACCAGACAGCCAGCCTGCCTGCCGTCTATGCGCTCGCTCTTTCGCTCACCCGTTCGCGCGCAGCCTCTGGAGCGCAGGGTGGCGAGGCTACTTGGTGCCATTGCACCGCCCTGGCGGCATCCCTTATTTTCAAATCCGAAAGTTTGAAAAAATCCCTGATTTTCAAATCCGGAAGTTGACAGCTATGGGTATATCTGAAAGGAATTAGGATAGCCTCCCCCTTACACACCTCTCTTGCAGTACTGTGCGGGAATCACCTTTCAGGAAAAGGAAACAGTCGGTGCTACCACTGCAGTGTTTTGAACTGGCTCATAGTTCCCCTGGTATCATCACCAGCTGAATACTGGAATTTTTAGCGAGCAAAAATTTTCCTGGCATGAAAATGGAATGGGAAAATGTGCACCAGCTAAATATCTGTGCTAAATATCCACCAAGAGAGGGGCATTGTTGTTGTTGTTGTTGTTGTTGTTGTTGTTGTTGTTGTTGTTGTTTAAAAAAGGTTCCACTGCAGCTGTTTATCCTTTGTTTCAAAATAACAGAATATGTGAAATAATCTTTTGGGTTTTCAGTTAGGTGTGCCTTAATAACTCTGGTACCTAGCTAGACAGCTGCTTCTTAATTAACAAAATGGAAATGCAGCAAACATTGTAATCAATTAAATGAAGACCTCCCCCTAGTACTACACCAGCAACAGGCTTGAAATCTAGCTAAATATTGCCACCTGCAGGAGGATTAGTGGCAGAGGGCATTTTCACATCTTTGGGGCTTAATTTAAGTAATGTTTGATTGCCAGTTGCTTGTTAAACACACAGAAGCCTTGTCTGAGACGAATTAGGATTGCAACCTGCCTATATAAATGTAACCTACAGCAAAAGGAAGCAAATCGTGTTTTAGAGTTGTGTGCAAGTGGGAATTCATATTATATCCCAACTGATATAATCCGTATTTGGCATAGCTTAGCAGGGCAGAGCGATCCTATACTCCAAGTATGCTGGTGCGATAAAAATACCACTGCAATCTCCATCATATCCTATTCCCACCTAGCACAGGTATTGCCTTCCCACCCTTCAATGAAAACTTTTGGGGGGGGGCTTGTCTTCTCCTTAATCTCTCTTTGCTTCCTCCAGCATTCAATATATTTGAACTGCTGCTATTTTTATTGCTTTAAATTAGGGATTCACAGCTGCCACCCTGAAGATGTTGCTAAACTACATTGCCATCAGCTTCCACCAGAATGGTGGCCGATAGCCAGGGATGAAAGATGTTGCAATTCAAAATATTTGAAAACCACCAGGTTGGGGAAAGCTACTTTGAATTGTTTCACTGTATTGACTAGCCAGACCTGCTTTTAGACATTTGTGAAAATAAACGCAAGCAGAAATTTATTTTATTTTATTTTTAAAAACCTGACTCTCTTATTAAGTAATAAATTTATCCAGTCCAGAAAATGGTTCAAAAAGTTTTGCTGACAGAATTTGGCTTCAAACACTACAAAACCAATGAAAATATGTTGTGTTTTTTATATATACCCTGTTTCCCCTATTTTAAGACGTAGTCATAAAATAAGCCATAGCAGGATTTTTTCGCATTTGCGAAATATAAGCCGTACCCCGAAAATAAGCCATAGTGATAGGCGCAGTTTTGGGGGGCGCCAAGGAAAATGTGGGGCTGGGTTTACATAATAAAAATAGGACATCCCCTCAAAATAAGCCATAGTGCGTTTTCTTGAGGGGAAAAAAATATAAGACGGTGTCTTAAAATAGGGGAAACACGGTATAACATATACTGTTCATATACTGTTCCCAGTATAGGGTTTATAGTCTTAGCAAAAATCTAACATTTGAGTTTGAAAATCATTGCTCTCTCCTTCTTCCACATTTCCTGACTATCTGGCTCAAGTTGTATTTCCAAAGAGAAAGAGAATCTCCTATCAGCAGTTGAGAAAAAGAGAATGTAGGCTTAACATGAAGGATTCTACTCAATTAACATCTTGCAACCCAATCTCAGCCTCATAACTACCGTATGTTGTAAAAGCTAGAGTACCACACCTTTGCAATAGAAATGTACAGCTTGCCACCATCTCAAAGCCCCCTTCCCAGCTTACTTCAATACTAATGATGTTGTTCAACATCTTTATGTAACATTAAATAACTTAGCACTGCTGTGGGCCCCTCAAGGACTGTAGTCAAGAATGGGCAGGTTTGAAGTGTGCTTGAGGGAGGAGTATCTCCCAGAACAAAAGGCAGAGGCGTAGCAAGCCCAGGTGGTACCCGGGGCGGAAATTTTTTTGTCACCCCACCACCACCACCACCACTTTGCCAGGGCACTGGCAGAGCTGCACCCAGTGGCATAGCAAGTAACCCCCACCCCCACCCCCCCAAAAAATGATGGTGCCACTTTGTGAGGTGTGGGGGTTTTTGTGTGTGTATGTCCATTATCTCTCTTTTTTCAATAAAGTTAAAATTTAATTTTTAAAATAAAAAAATAAAAAAATAAAATAAAATAAAAAATAAAATAAAATAAAATAAAATAAAAAAGTGCCACCCCCCTCTGATGGTGCCACTTTGCAAGGTGTGGGGTTTTTGTGTGTGTGTGTCTATTATCTCTTTTTTTTCCAATAAAGTTAAAATTAAAAAAATTAAAAATTAAAAAGTGTCACCCCCCTCTGATGGTGCCACTTTGTGAGGTGTGGGGGGTTGTGTGTGTGTGTGTCTATTATCTCTTTTTTTTCAAAAGTTAAAATTTAAAAAAAAAAGTTTTTTTAAAAAAATTTTAATAAAAAAAGGGTCACCCCCCCTCTGGGGTGGAACCCCGGGGCGGCCTGCCCCCATCGCCCCCCCTTGCTACACCCCTGACAAAAGGGGTATCCAGGCTGATCACAGAATTGTACAGTTCGTAGGGACCCTGGGGGTCATCTAGTTCAATCTCTGCAATGCAGGAATATGCAGCTGCCTCATACGGGGATCAAACCTGCAAACTTGACATTTATCAGTACCACACTCTAACCGACTGAGCTATTCAGGCTGTTGAACTTTTGCCCAGCCAGCTTTTGCCTTCTAACCCCTGGATCCAGCAAGTGTTAAAATATTAGCCAAGCTAGCTTCCTTTGTTGAGGTGATAGCCTGGGTGATGGGCCATTAAGGGAAACAACGGGAAAGGGCTAAAGTCTTTTAAACAATTAAGGCTTCATTTCTGCTCATGAAATTTCGCTTTGGGGGACAGGACATAGTGTCTGTCCTCAGTCGTTTGTGCACAGTGGGACACAAGACACAGGAAGAAAACTAACCCAGCTCCCAGTTAGAAGATGCTATAAAGACTTGATGAAAACACCCAGCAAATTCTGTGTGTTTAAGCATAAAGTTTTGTTCTATATGGACACAAAGTAAACACTGCTTGTGTTTTTAAACTAGTTTATATTCCAGTTAGAAGCAGAAGCTGGCTGTGCACTATATCGATTGGCACCTTGAGATCACAATGCCTCATCTCTCTGGAACAGTTATCCCACATGAGTCTTAGGGCAACTTTTTATAAAAACAACTAACAGTAGCTTTTAAAACAGTACAAAACAACTGAAGATAGGTTTTTATTCTGTGTTGTTTTGAAACCCAAGGCAGAGACCTTTATATCCAGCTGGAAAAGCTGATCAAAACAAAACTGTCTTCAATTCTTTTCAGAAAGAAAATATAGTGAAATAGCTCTAAGCACAGTCTGAGCATGTAGCAAGCAAGCCAAGGAGCATCCTAGCTTGCTGAGTTCACGTGGTGAAAAAGAATAAACAGAGGAGGAAAGTTAACTTATTTCCTTCATTCCATGTGAGGGGCGTGACCTAGCTGATTCTAGGAATACAGTTCTGTGGTCTTAACCCCTTCATGCATTAACTAGCCCTAAGATTACTACCGGTAGTTATGTTTGACTGCAATTTGCTACAAATCTCTTCTCGGGCAAATAAAACAATTGCATGCACAAATGAACAAGCCACCCAGGGTCCCATCTTGACTCAAAGGTTCTCAAAACCGTCTCTTGTCTCAACCCCCCAGTCCTTGTGCTGTGGGCACGATCCTGTTATCAGTGCTGTTGGGAGTAGACATTACATGTTTGGGGGTGAAGTAGAAGAAGAGTTTGGATTTGATATCCCACTTTATCACTACCCGAAGGAGTCTCAAAGCGGCTCACATTCTCCTTTCCCTTCCTCCCCCACAACAAACACTCTGTGAAGTGAGTGGGGCTGAGAGACTTCAAAGAAGTGTGACTAGCCCAAGGTCACCCAGCAGCTGCATGTGGAGGAGTGGAGACACGAACCCAGTTCACCAGATTACGAGTCTACCGCTCTTAACCACTACACCACACTGGCTCACCAGTATGCTGATGATACGCAGTTCTATTTCACAGTAACACCTGAGCCGCCAGGACAGGCTCTGTATGGTCTGGAACATTGACGGGATGGAGTTGTGAGAGCTGATAAACTGAGCTTGAACCCTGGGGAGGTGGAAACGCTGTGGGTGGGTGGATATTTTGTCTCTCTGATGAATCGCCTCTGCTGCATCTTCAAAACTTCCCTTCTCCAGTTTTTGCTGCATTCACTTTGCATTTCAGCTTTGAAATTTTGTTCCAAATGTACACCTCTGCGGAGTTACGACACATCTAAAAAATTTAAACAAGGTTTTGCTTGGATATAACTTTAATCTTCCGAGCTGGCCACTGCCTCATGTACCTATGCACTGACCACAAATATGCTTGTCAAAACATTGCTCCAAAGACAGGTTGGTAAATCAGAAAAGGTCTGATGAACATCCTGAAGCACTAGAGGGCAGTACAGAATGGTTTTAAACAAACTTGGACATCTCGCCTCTTTTGCCTTAGCATTTTGACACCTATCTGAAACACATTTTGGTGCTTGAATTAGGCTATTTTTAAACTGAAACGGAAACCTGTACCTGCCATCAGTTTGTGGGAAAGCTTTCTTGCGCCCTGGCCTAAACATGCAACAGAATGGTGCGGAGAAAACTTCCATTGGTAAAATGGATTATGCCATTTCAGGCTGCAGGTGGGCATCATATTGTGGAATGCTCTGCCCTAAAAAACAAAAAAATCAGTGCCACAGAGAAAGTCCTAATTTTCCTATTTAACTGGGAGGTTTTTTAAAAAACTTGTTCTGGGGCATTGGTGACATTTAAAGGGTAGGGCTCTGGCACCACAATCATCTACAACAGGCATATCCATCAGGTAGATCGTGATCTACCGGTAGATCACTGGGCGTCTGCGGTAGATCACTGGTAGATCATTGGCTCCCCCCAAAGAAGCTGAACAACTGTGGCTCCCCTAAAAAAAGCTCAACATTTTACCTCCTCCCTGAAAAAACTCAACAACTGTCAGGGATGTGCCCACCCCTGCCAATCCGGCACTGAGTGGCTACAGGCAGCCTCAGCCTCTGTTGTTGACGGACTCGTCTTCCAGTGAGTCTACCAGCTCCTCCTCGGGGGAGGAGCAGTTACCGGGAGGGAGCCAGGTGGGGAGAGGTCTCCAGGAAGATGCAGAGAGACCTAACACCACTCAGCAGACCCACTCAGAGGGAGAGACGCCGTTTCCGGCGCCAGCATTACGCAGAAGGCAAAGGCGGCAATTTAGAGTGCCGAGACTCTGGTGTTGGTGCCACAACAGGAGGGGGGCACTTCCGGATTCCGCTAGCGACTAGACGGTCATGTTTAGGATTAGCTCTGCACTGTACATACTTTGCACAATAAAATGATAGAAAGACAAGAAGGACTTGGTCTTTACTCATGAGCAACCATTAAGGGAACCTGACAACAACTTTGACCCAAACCACCCAAAAATGGGCCTTCCTCCTTCCTAAAACAAGCTCAACAACTTTGACCTGAACCCCCAAAAAGGGGGTAGATCACTGCCAGTTTTTAAGTCTGTGCGTAGATCGCAGTCTCTTGGGAGTTGGCCACCCCTGACTACACAGACAAGAAGTGATATGTCAGTCACACGGCCACTGTTGACAACACCACAGTCACCACCAGATACAATGGTTTCAGAAAAAGGCAACCTCAGTTTCTTCAGCTGCAGGAAAGACTATAAAGGGAGACAGGTATTACTTGGCTGGTCACCTTTTTGCTCACCTGGCTAGTCCAGCTCCCACTCCCTTGCCCATTTCCCTTTGCCTGCAGTACCAACAACAGAGTAGTCTCTTCTTACCTCTTCCCTAAAGACAGAGGGTTGCCAGCATGAAGGCCAGAGGTGCCACCGCACCTGCAAGCACCCGCTTTGATGCTTGCAGAAGGTTCACATTTGAAGATCTGGCTAGAAACCAGGCTCCAGTATTCTTCGCTGGGCCAGATGTAGGCTGAGCACACACACCCCTTTCCAAAGTCAGTTCCACTTGGATGCCAGCCCATTTCTGTTCTGGACAGGAAGAGTACAGGAGAGAATAGGCAACACTTTGCAACTGGTGGTACAGGTATGATGATGATGATGATGATTTTATATACCACCCATCTGACTGAGTTGCCCCAGCCACTCCAACAAAATATTAAAACCACAGTAAAACATCAAACGTTAAAAACTTCTTGATCCAGGGCTGCCTTCAGATGCCTTTTAAAAATCAAATAGTTGTTTATTTCCTTGACATCTGTTGAGAGGGTGTTCTACAAGGCGGGCGCCACTACCGAGAAGGCCCTCTGCCTGGTTCCCTGTAACTTCACTTCTTGCAGTGATAGAACCGCCAGAAGGCTCTTGGGGCTGGACTTCTGTGTCCAGGCTGAACGATGGGGGTGGAGATGCTCCTTCAGGTACACACATCCAAAGCTGTTTAGCACTTTCAAGATTAGCACCAATACTTTGAATTGTGCTTGGAAACATACTGGGAGCTGATGTACCGGTAGATCTTTTAGGACCAGTGTTATATGGTCTCAGTCACCAGTCTAGTTGCCACATTCTGGATTAGTTGTAGGTTCTGAGTCACTTTCAAAAGTAGCCCCACATAGAGCGCATTGCAGTAGTCCAAGCAGGAGATAACCAGAACTTGCACCACTCTGGCAAGGTAGCCTGCAGGCAGGTAGACTGCGTACCAGATGGAGCTGGTAGACTGCCACCCTGGACACAGAGTTGACCTGCGCCTCCATGGACAGCTGCAAGTCCAAAATGACCCCAAAGCTGTGCACCTGGTTCTTTAGGGGCGCAGCTGCCCCATTCAGAACCAGGGAGTCCCTCACACCTGTTCATCCCCTGTCCTCCAGAAACAGTACTTTTGTCTTGTTGGGATTCAACCTCAACCCATTAACAGCCATCCATCCTTCAACCGCCTCCAGACAGTCACACAGGCTGTTCACTGCCTTCACTGGTTCCAAAAGGTTGCTAAACCTTTTCTGGTCAGGGTAGCAGTGGTATGAAGAAACCCTTTGACTTGAATGTGAAATCTCTGAGCCATAGAGACTACTTTTCCAACTCCTCCTTTTGGAGGGTTTTCCCCTTTCAGAACTATGAGAGGGGCACTGTCCTTCCTCTTGCCAGGGTCCCCACCTCATGATTGTGGGCTTGTGGGGGGCACTCTTTCTGTGTTTGGGGTCTACTAATTTTCTGTTTGTATTGGAGGTGGAGGTTCATTTCTGCAGGGCTGTTTTTCGCTTTGTTGACTGACCGACTTTCCCTGGACTTGAAAAAACATGCTGCTTGATGAGTCTTTTCTGCAAATTGCAGATGACCTTTAACATCAGTCATCACACTAGTGTTTCCTAACCACTACTCCGGAGTTGTCTCTGGTGAGTTGTTCCTTTCTACTCTGTGTTCTATATTTTTGTTACAAAGAACTTCTACGTGCATTTGCTTATTTCCTTCTCCCTCCCAATCCATTCTCCTTTTGTGCCATGTCTTTTCAGACTGTTACCAACATCCTCAGGCATTCTCTCTCTCTCTTAAGTTGTAAGTTGTCCTTTTCCAACGTTAACTAAGAAAGGGAGGCGTTTGTGGTCCCAGGGTCCATAACGGGACTGCAGCATGGTTTGGGGAGGATGAAAGACCTTGACTTCCAGTCCCTTGATGCACAGGACAGGAAAACAGCCCCCTGGCAATCTCACTATCCTGCAAAGAGCAACTTTTCAAAGCGACAAGAGGTTCACCCCTTCGTTTCAACTTCTTTTTGGACAGCCAAATTTGTGTCTGGCTATCATGGAACACCACACTGCTATCTCTGTTCATAGCTGTCAACCTTTGCCTTTTCTTGCGAGGAATCCTATTCGGCATAAGGGAATTTCCCACAAAAAAAGGAAAAAGTTGACAGCTATGTCTCTGTTGGTAAAGAGCCAATGAGAGATCTTCAATCTGTCATGATAGTAGTTAAAGGTAAAGGGACCCCTGACCATTAGGTCCAGTCGTGACCGACTCTGGGGTTGAGGTGCTCATCTCGCTTATTGGCCGAGGGAGCCGGTGTACAGCTTCCAGGTCATGTGGCCAGCATGACTAAGCCGCTTCTGGCAAACCAGAGCAGCGCACGGAAACGCCGTTTACCTTCCCGCCGGAGCAGTACCTATTTATCTACTTGCACTTTGACGTGCTTTCGAACTGCTAGGTGGGCAGGAGCAGGGACCGAACAATGGGAGCACACCTTGTCGCGGGGATTCGAACCACCGACCTTCTGATCGGCAAGCCCTGGGTCTGTGGTTTAACCCACAGCACCACCTGCGTGCGTCCCCATGATAGCAGTTAGCATATGACAAAGTATTGTCCAGGTGTATTACTGTCCACAATGCTGCCATTCCTAGAGAGATCCTCTGTTGCCGCACATCTTAGCTGGCTTTGATCAGCAGCACTTGGCTTTCTTCCCAACCTGGTTATATGTCCATCAGACCAAGTCAGCACAGAGCAATGCTGTCCTTTTCCTCACTCCCCCTGAGCAGGCAAGAACACTGTGTTCTCAGCAGTCATTCTTTCCGTGGTATGAAAAAAAAATAAGGCAACATGTATACTCCTCACAAATAATCCCAAAGGATTTAAACTCTGAATAATTCTATGTGTCTCACATATGCTTTAAGTGCTATCTCTAAATGGGAGAAATGAACCTGCGCATAAGAGAAGCTGAAAACTCTCAATTGTGACCCGTTTTGTGTGTGCTCACTGTTCCTTTTTGTTTGTTTGTTTTTCTCTAGATCATTTTAGTTGATCGTGTTTTGAAGGGGTGGACTGTGTCCCTCGGAGGACAATTATTCCTGAATTAGAAACAGAATTTTAAAAAAATAGTTGGAGATACTCAGAGACAAACTTTTGAGATAGTCTTACAAAACTCAGCAGCAGTTCCCCTGCGACTCCTGCTCACAACCCTTCAAATCCTCCCCTTCCCCCTTTTTCAACTAAAAGAACCGTGAATGAGTTCCTCAGAAAAACAAGGCAAGGATGCCAACTGGAAATGTTTGCTTTGGGGGTGAGATGGGAGGCTGGCGTCAGTCAGGGCAACAGACATGCCAGCGGAATGTAATATTGAGAGGAAGCAGCAGGTCACTCAATCACTGGCAGAATGCCTGGAAGCAACTGGATGCCTTCAGTCTCCCCCCACCCCTCGCCGCTTTTCTTTAATTGGTGGGTTGTAAATTTTTCTTGTTCTTAAACAGAACCCTATTACTCTGGGAGATGGAAAAGAAGAGATATGTCTCAGAAAGGCATGAGTCTCTGTAGAGAGAGCATGCAGTACTATGCTTCATGATCTTTCCATTTGAATGGCTAGTCCTAAACTTTGGCCAGATCTACACCAAAGGGACCCAGGTGGCGCTGTGGGTTAAACCACAGAGCCTAGGGCTTGCTGATCAGAAGGTCGGCGGTTCGAATCCCTGCGACGGGGTGAGCTCCCGTTGCTCGGTCCCAGCTCCTGCCCACCTAGCAGTTCGAAAGCATGTCAAAAGTGCAAGTAGATAAATAGGAACCGCTCTGGCGGGAAGGTAAACGGCGTTTCCGTGCGCTGCTCTGGTTCGCCAGAAGCGGCTTAGTCATGCTGGCCACATGACCCGGAAGCTGTACGCCGGCTCTCAGCCAATAAAGCGAGATGAGCGCCGCAACCCCAGAGTCGGACACAACTGGACCTAATGGTCAGGGGTCCCTTTACCTTTACCTTTACACCAAAGTCTTAAACCACTTAAACAATAATTGGTCAGCCGTGGGAACTGTAGTTCTGCAAGGGAGGGTGGGGACCCACTAACAGATGTAAAGGAGAAACAGAGCTGAGTGTCAACAGCATATTGCTGACCACATACTCCAAACCTCTAGATAACTCCACTCAGCAGTTTCATGTAGATGTTAACAGCATTGGGGCTAAAACTGAATGCTGAGGAACCCCACGTTGAAGGCTCCACGGAGCTGAAGAACACTCCCCAAATATCACCCCATAGCTGTCAGCCCTCCCTTTTTTGCGGGAAACTCCCTTATTCCAATGCCGTTTACCGCTGCTATCCCGGATTGTTGATATCCCTTAAATTTCCCGGATTTCAAAGGAAGCAGCTCCTCTCCCTGCCGGCCAGGGAGGCTCCTCAGCTGCGTTGCTCGGCTGCCAATAAGGAGTCTGAGACCGACGGGGGCGGAGCTTGCATGCCTTGTGCAGCCAAACCCTCACGCTCAACCAGACAGACAGCCTGCCTGCTGTCTACGCACTCGCTCTTTCGCTCACCTGTTTGCACGCAGCCTCTGGAGCGCAGGGTGGCGAGGCTACTTGGTGCCATTGCACCGCCCTGGCGGCATCCCTTATTTTCAAATCCGAAAGTTTGGAAAAATCCCTTATTTTCAAATCCGAAAGTTGACAGCTATGATCCAGATCCTTCAACCTTTCCTCATAAGGCTTGGCTTCCAGACTCTTGATCATCATGGTCGCCCTCCTCTGCACACATTCCAACTTGTCAATATCCTTCTTAAATTGTGGTGCCCAGAACTGAACATGGTATTTCAGGCGTGGTCTGACCAAGGCAGAATGGAGTGATACTATTATTTCCCTCAATCTGCACACCTTACTTCTGTTGATGCAGCCTAGAATAGCATTAGGGGTTTTTTTGCTGCTGCTTCACACTGTTGGCTCATGTTCAGCTTGTGGTCTGCTAAGACCCCTAGATCCTAATCACGTGTACTATTTGCAATCCAGGTGCCTCCCATCTTATATTTGTTCATGATCATGATTCTTGTGATGAAGTTTTCCCCTTCCTGATTCACACACAGAGAAATACACAAAGAAGATTACCGTATTTTTCGCTCCATAAGACACACTTTTTTCCTCCTAAAAAGTAAGGGGAAATGTCTGTGCGTCTTATGGAGCGAATGTGTGGTCCCTGGAGCTGAACTGCCCAGGGGCAAAAGCAGATCGTGCTTTTTAAAAGAAAGAGAGAGAGAGAGAGAGAGAGAGAGAGAGAGAGAGAGAGAGAGAAGGGGGTGTTGATAGGAAGCCCGCTGAGCAGCTGCTCAGCAAACGATCGGGGAGAGAGATAAGGGAGAGAGATTCCAGCCCCTCCCCCTTGCAGAGGGAGGCTGTTTCCCCAGCGACATGTGACTGGCTGATTAGATTATCTGTCTGGAAACTGCAGAAATGGCTTCATGAAGCTGCAGAACTGTGAGTTAAACCCCATAAAACAGGGTTTTTTCCCTTTGCAAAGTAAGCTCAACAACTTTGAGCTGATCCTCAAAAAATGGGGCTTTTCTCCTTTGCAAAAGAAGCTGCAGAAATTTGAGCTGATCCTCAAAAAATGGGGCTTTTCTCCTTTGCAAAAGAAGCTGCAGAAATTTGAGCTGATCCTCAAAAAAATGGGGCTTTTCCCCTCTAAAAACTAGGTGCGTCCTATGGTCAGGTGCGCCTTATAGAGCGAAAAATACGGTAATTCATCTGTGTTGCCAAAAGGTATCGCTTGCTTCCCAACAGGGAAACAAAATGTGCAGGCAAGGAAACATTGTAGGACTTCTGATCATTTCTTATATTCATTCAGTATATTTCAAAGCTTTCTATTATTATTTTAGTAATAATAAACCACTTAATATATTTTTTTAATTATGCAGTATGCAACATAAAAAAAACAATAAACAATATCCTCGGAACAAAAACATAACATAAAACCAGTAAAACAGTAGTATGAAAGAATATAAAAACAATGGTCCAATCTTATGAGTCAAGGGAGAGCTTGAGAAAAAATATATTCCTTTATAGTTGCTGCTTCAAGTATGGCAGATTAGAGGGTATTTTAGGCAATAGCAGAAAATGTCTGTTTTCATATCACCACCCTGACATTTTGTAGGGTATGGTACCACAAGTAGAATTGCCACGACTAATCTAAGAAAAAAATCTTATTTGCAAAGTTTTCACATTTTTCATTTGCCGCCCTGGGAGGGGACTCATCTAACATTTTGCATTTGCCAACATCCACACAAAATACTCCTGTGTATTTGCAGAAACTAACTTCTAGCAAGGACCTGATCTCAGACAAACCCACCACAGGAAAAATTTTGGGAAGCGCTTGAGTGCCATTTGCAATCAAGATGACTGACCGAATCGTTCCAAACTGCATGGACTTGAATGCTTCTGAAAATTTTGTTGCTCCAGTTTGGCATCATAGTTCCAAACGCTGGAATACCCTGTTATATGGTTTGTGGTGCCCCAAAGCATATTTTAGGGTAGGCACACACAGTTACCTATTTTGTGTATGCCATCAAATGCCAACAGTGCCCTTCAGCTCTCTCTATTGGACAAACAGGCCAAACCCTACGCCAAAGGATAAATGGACATAAATCTGACATCAGGAATCCTAAAACAGAGAAACCAGTAGGAGAGCACTTCAATCTCCCAGGACACTCTATACAAGATCTCAAAGTAGCTGTCTTATTGCAAAGGAATTTCAGAAATAGACTGGAAAGAGAAGTTGCTGAATTGCAACTCATTACCAAGCTTAAAACCATGGAGAGACCTGGTCTGAACAAAGACATTGGATTCTTATCTCATTATACATTATACATGACAAAGCCATTTTTAACCTTCTCACCCCTTGCTTTATCCTGCAAGACCAATTGCAGTTAACAGTCATCAACAGGTTTACCACAGCTATCAGTCTATCACCCATTCCCACCACCCTTCTGAGTAATACCCCTCCCCACCCTCTCACTCTATATAAGGGTCTGGTGACTTCTGTTTCAGTGTATCTGAAGAAGTGTGCATGCACACGAAAGCTCATACCAAGAACAAACTTAGTTGGTCTCTAAGGTGCTACTGGAAGGAATTTTTTTATTTTGTTTTGACTATGACAGACCAACACGGCTATCTACCTGTAACAGTTACCTATTGTTTTTCTTTCTGCATGGTGCCATTAGCTGTGCACTGGCATCCCACAGGCCAGGCATCTTCAACCTTTTCAGACCCAGGAAGCACTGTTAACCCAAACATGCATTTGGGCATGTATGTCATGGTCCATTTTGGGATGGGCACCCCACCCAGTAACTCCCACCCCTACATATATTGGCTATTATTTGTTGTGCGAAAACCTTGACTGTGCCCTATGCTCATGGAAAGTTTTGGTCTAGGAGGGCTGCATTGGCATCTTAGAATATAGAGGACATTCTCCCATTTGCTTGTGTGATTTGTCCTGGCCTGAAACAAAGTTTGCTGTGGGCGCCCTCAATAAATTATTATTTTTAATGATATTATGGTGTCCTGTTGCATTTGTGATCATTTCAGATGCATGATCCTTTTGACTGAGGAACTTGGTTGTGCTTGAAGGTGAGGAGTTCCCCAAGTGCAGGTATATATGATATGGGATAGCCCAATGTTTATTTAGGGGTTCAGGGACTTTCCTTCTTAGTGCTTCGAACTTTTGAGAGAACTGGGAAGTAGTAACCAACTTCAGCATTGTCCCAAGTGTGTTCTGCCAAACGCACATACAGCCCCCCCTTCAGACCTCCCCCTTCCAGCCACCATAGCAAGGCAAGGGGGGCAGGGGCCAGGGCCACCCAGACAGCCCCACACCTCCCACATGCTTACAATGTTAAAAGGTGTTACGGAAAAAATTCCCAGGCACGAGTCCTCTCAGCAACCTGGCCCTTCGGACAGGAGGTCCGTGGTACTACGGAGCTAAAGATGAGACCAACCAGCAACTGGAGCAAAGGACAAAGTCACTTTGTTGCGCAACAGGTTCGAGTAACAGAGACTGAACCCTGAACACAGGGTGACAAGGACTTTTAAAACTTCCCGCTATAACCCAGAATACAGTTCGAAATACATCACAGCTATGTCACTAAAACGTCAAGATAGGGTGGAGAGTAGGAGGGAACAACAAGATTAACATATGGGTAAACAGAATTAACATACAGGTGATGGGTTACAGGAACAAGTAAATGGCCCTTGGGTGGGTCTGCTATACATTTTGAGTATCTTCCATGGAAAACAATGGGAAGCACCTTGGGAGTTGTCTGGCACCTTGGAAACCTGAGGATGGGTGCTTGAGAAAGGATTACCCAGGTGGGGCATTTCCTCTAGCACCTGGTGTGTACTTGGTGTTCTGCTTAGGGGATTATGGAGGACAAGTGCAGCCAGAGTAGAATGGCGGAAACAGAGAGAAAATCCGTGGAGGCTGTGATTTTAAATGAATTTCTAAAGGTTTAAAGGCTCTGTACATGTTCAGAGTTCAACTTGATACAATATATCCAAATAGTATTAATAAACACTTGAAACTGAGTTTCGCGAGGGTTTGTGTGTGTGCTTGTATTACAACTTGTGGGGTGAAGGGGGAAACTAGAGAAGGGGGGTGGAAGAGACCCGGGCGAAAGAGGGTCCCGCACTGGCTGCTGCTGTCTCTGCGGCAAGCAGAGGGGAAAGACAGCAAGTGGGGGGTACCCCTCCTCAGCTACCTGTATCAAAGGTAAATATAAAAGGGGGCCTTTTGTGTCACTCTGCAGCGAGCCTTGGGGGCAAGGGAAGCGAACACCTCAAAAATGGTTCAGCCTCCTTTTATTCTCCTGATGCAGGCATTTTTCACCTCCCTGGCATGTGGAGAATGAAGGAAAATATGTTATCAAAGATGAGAAACTTCACTTGACTAATGAATCATAGAATCATACAGTTGGAAAGGGTTCCAATGGTCATCTAGTCCAACCCCCTGCAATACAGGATTTTCAGCTAAAGCACCCATGACAGATGACCATCCAACCTCTGCTTAAAAACCTCCAAGGAAGGAGTTTTGATAGATTCATTTCATGCTTATCCATTTGAATGTAAATAGAAGAAGAGCGGGGAAGTAGACTTGTTTTTTTTTAAGGTTCTCCACATCTCTGAAGAAGCATTTGTGTGGGAGATTAGCAGCCAAACCTAACAAATGCATATTCTTGCTAATTAGCATGAGAAGAGGCTAAGTAGTCCACAGATAGGCAGATAGGTATTGCAGATAGGCAGATACTCAGACCATGGAAATACAATTAGTAGAGAGGACTCTGTGTGATGTCATTTCCCCTCCTCTCCTGGAGAGCAAGCATATAGTACTTCCTGTCCCCCCACTTCCTTTGACCAGTGTAAGATGGTGCTGGAGGAGACTCTTGAGAGTCCCATGGACTGCAAGAAGATCAAACCTATCCATTCTGAAGGAAATCAGCCCTGAGTGCTCACTGGAAGGACAGATTCTGAAGCTGAGGCTCCAATACTTTGGCCACCTCATGAGAAGAGAAGACTCCCTGGAAAAGACCCTGATGTTGGGAAAGATGGAGGGCACAAGGAGAAGGGGACGACAGAGGACAAGATGGTGGGACAGTGTTCTCGAAGCTACCAACATGAGTCTGACCAAACAGCGGGAGGCAGTGGAAGACAGGAGTGCCTGGCGTGCTCTGGTCCATGGGGTCACGAAGAGTCGGACACAACTAAACGACTAAACAACAACAACAACAAGATGCAGACATGCCTCTGCTTGTTTGTAGCTCAGGCTGATGCTTGATGCTAGTTATGCTGTAAATGTAAGTATTTTGCCTGCATGGCTTTTACTGCTGCCATTGCTGTGAATCAATGCAAATTTATAGGTAATTAAATTATATTTTTAAACATACTTCTCAAGTTGTTGCCTGAGTCATTGTTAAGCGGGGTAAGAAAGGGAGAGCCAGCTTCCTTCATAGCTGGACTTGCTCAAAAATTAGGCTATATAGCCTAATTCCTAGGCTTTTAATTTTGCTGACGGGCTTTTGAAGCTCTCTTCAACCCACACACATGGGCGTCTGGAAGGGTCAATTGCAATTACAGTTGCAATTACAATTGTAATTACAGTTGCAATTGTAATTACAGTGGTACCTTGGTTCTCAAACGCCTTGGTACTCAAACTTGGTACTAAGTTTGTTAGTTGGTCTCTAAGGTGCTACTAGAAGGATTTTTTTTTTTTTTTTTACTATGGCAGACCAACACGGCTACCTACCTGTAACCGGAAGTAAGTGTTCTGGTTTGCAAACATTTTTTTGGAAGCCGAACGTACTCCGCTTTGAGTGTTACACTTCCGTTTTGAGTGTTACGCTGAGGTCTGTCTTTGCTATTTATTTTGTGTTTTTGTGGCTCTTTTTGTGTGTGGAACCCAGTTCAGCTACTGATTGATTGATTGATTGATTGATTGATTGTGTGACTGCAGTACATTGTTTATTGCTTTCATTTTATGGATCAATGTTCTCATTAGATAGTAAAATTCATGTTAAATTGCTGTTTTATGGGTTTTTAAAAGTCTGGAACGAATGTAAATAAGCAAAAAGTCAAGGAAGAATGGATTTGCGTAGAAGATTACTTAAAAAAGGAAGGAATTAATACGGAATTAACAATTTGTCTAGATTGAAACATACAGTGTAAATAGGGATAATCATAGATAAGACCTTGTATGTGCAAATAGGCTAAAATAAGAAGAGAAATAAAGATAAGGATAGAGGTAAGCAAGATATAAAATAGAAATATAATAGAGCACATGAAGACGAACTGTAGGAGGTGGTTTTTTAAAGGTGGGAAGGGGGAAAGGGGGGTAGGGGGAAGGAGGGGAGGGGAGGGAAGCATTGAAAGGGACAAGGGGAAGGGGATATGAGAGAGTGTCAATGTTTAGGATGTGGGAAATGTATGGAAGGGGAGGGGGATTGGGGGAGAGGATTGGAGTGAGAGGATTGTTTGAGGATGCATGTAGGGAGCATATGAGGGAGTTTATGTAAGGTATGTAAGGATATGTAAGGTATGATGGATGAGAGATGGAAGATAAGGAATGAAAGGGGAAGGTTGGCTGAAGTATGCTAGAGAGGAAGTATGTATGTATTGTGATGTATGCAAATGTCGTATTGTTTGTGTTTTCCTTTTTGCTGTTGTTATATTTGTATTTCTTTTCTTTGATGTATGTCTTTTTTATATTCAATAAAAAATTAAAAATTAAAAAAAAAAGTCTGGAACGGATTAATCCATTTTGCATTACTTTCTATGGGAAAGCGGGCCTCGGTTTTGGAACGCTTTGGTTTTGGAACGGACTTCCGGAACGGGATTAAGTTTGAAAACCAAGGTCCCACTGTCAAATACCCCCCCTCCCTCCTATTAAAACCCACCCCACAGTTTGCAGCCCACCCTCGGCGGCAGTGGGGTGACCCGCCCGGCCATCTGCCATTCATTCTTATCAGCACTTGGACCTTTAAAAATGGAGATGATTCGGCGGCGGGGCGGGAATCCCAGGGAGCGGGGAGGCGCCTTCCTTTAATCGGCGCGATGCAATAACACGAGCACAAAGCGGGCGAGAGGCAGCAGGAGAGACAGGCAGCGCAGCTGTTCGGGCAGCGCTTCCTGTTCCTCGCGAGCAGCTCGCGGGCACCGGCAGGGCAGCGTCGGCGCGGCGGGCGGGCGTCCTGCTGGCAACAGGCCGTCGGCGAGCCGACTGATCCCGCCCGAGGGGCTCCTGTGTCAGCGGCGGCTAAGCAAACACAGATGGGTCTCTCCGCCGCGGCGCGCATTCCGCAGCGAGGCTGGCGGCGCGGCGGGGACTCCAGATGACGCTCTGATCCGGCTCGGGCTTTGGCACAGCCCGGCTGGCCAGGGCAGCAGCAGCAGCAGCGTCGCCGGGCAGAGCGCGAGGCGTGGAGAGGCGGAGAGGCGACCTCTCTCTCTCTCCCGCCATGAGGAACCTGCCGCTGGCCGGCGACGAGGAGCGCTGGGGGCGCCTCTGCCTCAAGGAGCTCGGCGGCATCCAGAAGCTCCACAGGAAGCGGAGCAAAGAGCCCGCCAAGCAGCGCCTCAGCGGCGGCGGCGGCCGGAGCTCCCACACGGCCTCGGCGGGCGCTCCGGACGGGGCCCCCGAAGGCGGCGGCGGCGAGGCGGGCGCTGAGGCGAGGAAAGGCGCCTTCCCCGCGGGGCTCCTGGCGCCCCACCCGCGCCCGTCGAGGAACGACGTCGAGGGTCTGGGGCCGCTCCGTCTGGGGGGCGGCCAGGCTTTCGCCGACGCCAGGGTTATGGCGTGTCGGCCGCTCGAGAGCCCCTTCCCGCCCGTTTCGCGCGTCCCGACTTGCGGCGGCGGCGGCGAGCCGTCCCTGTCGCCCGGGCGGCGGGCGGGCGAGGCGGCGGGAGCGTCCCCGGAGATCCGCGCCATCCAGCAGACGAGGCGGCTGCTGGCCAACGCCCGGGAGAGGACCCGCGTGCACACCATCAGCGCCGCCTTCGAGGCTCTGAGGAAACAGGTAAGCAGCGGGGACCCTCGGGCGCAGGAGGAGGCGAGACCCCGGGCCTCCCGGGTCGCGGGGAAGGCGAGGGACCGCGATGGCGAAGCTGCGGGGAAGGCTTGTCGCGAGGCGAGGTGCGCAGGCTGGGATGCTGTCACCCAAGCGGAGAAGCAGGCGCTCTGCGTATGCTCAGAGGAACGCTCTTCTCTGTGCGCCTTTGAAGGGCAAAGCCGGAGCATTAAAACCAGGGTCCAGGGAGCCCTGAAATTGGAAGGGGGGGGGGACAAAAAACGGGAAATCCCATGCCACTGGCTAAGGTAGAGCGCTTCTGCGTGAGAACCCCAATGAAACTAAGTGCCTTGCTTATTTCAGTAGCTCTGGGTCAGGGGGATTTCTTGGGGGGCTGTACACCTTGGGTCAGAGCTCTCTTTCCTCGATGGCATCCAAATCTTGACCCCTCTTCTAGGGTCCTGGTAAACTCAGGTTGGACCCTACAGCATGTAGGAGTCAGCTCCTAGGGGCTGAGGCCCTTTTGGTTTCCCCAATAAAATATTTGAGGGGTCCTCCCCCCCAAAAAAGTTGCCAATCAGATGGTGTTGATGCATCACGTTGTGTGATTGACTGTGTGGGGTAGGACTTACTTGCCCCACCCCCCAATATTTTATTATTGCACCCGTTACAGCAAATGCCAAGCTGCTGTGCTCAAATCAATCCTACTTCCATAATTGGTTCTTCTAAAGAGATGCAAGAGTGAAATGCTCTCACTTGGCATCATTGGTTACCCGAAGGAGCAGACTACTTGTTGGTGACCTTTATAACACGCAACGTCGCCCAAGGGCCATTCAACGTTTTGCTCACGAGATGTTGGTCTTAATTCTTAATCTGATTATTGGGTTGCAGGGAAGGGGCTGTTTTGGTTGGGTAGAAAGCTCTGAGAGAACGTTGGGTTCTCTCCTAGGATGCTTAAACAATGAATGGTATGTGGCTCACGGCTTGACACTCTGATTTTCGTTGACCTGTAATTACCTCCCCCCCCCCAATCCCATGCCAAAAAACTCAACTTGGATGAAACATTGCTATTATCAAAAGTTCACACGGGTCTCATGCTAGGTGAAAATTATATCTTCCTGTTAATCAAATGCACTTTCCTGTCAGTTGCCCTGCTCTGTGCTCATAACATGTTTTCCAAGGGTCTGTGTGTGTGAGAGAAAGAGACAGAGGCGGGGGGGGGGGGCTCTGAAATCCAAGTTGTATTTGTTAAAAATCCTCTCTCCCCCTTGGATTGTGTGGGGGGGGGACAGAAGTCACCAACATGGTGCCCCCGAGATATTATTGGCCTCATCCACTCCAGCCAATATGGCCAATGGTCAGGGATGATGGGAGATCATAGAATCGTAGAACTATACAATTGGAAGGGGCTCCAAGGGTCATCTAGTCCAACCCCCTGCAATGCAGGAATCTCAGCTAAAGTATCCAAGACAGATGGCCATCCAACCTCTGCTAAAAAACCTCCAAGGAAGTAGAGCCCACAGCCCCCTTTTGGAGACCGTTTTACCTTGGAACAGCACCTACTGTCGGAAAGTTCTTCCTGATGTTTCTTCAGAATCTCCTTTATTGTAACTTGAAGCCATCCTACCCTCCAGAGCAGGAGAAAACAAGCTTGTTCCCTCTGCTTGTCTCCCACACAATTTTAGAAAGTATTGTTTAGAACCAGGCTGTTGCACTTCGTTGGACGCCAACTCCTACCAGCCCTTGCAGCCAATGGCCAAAGCTTAATATCAGTATCAGTGTTGTTCATTAATTGCATTTTTGCGACTTGTGCCACAAAAACAGAACTCGGGGGGCATTTAAAACCTGGTTTTTGGACTACAGCTCCTGTACTGTGCTGGAGCTGATGAGGAAGTTTAGTTCAAAACAGCCACACTGCCCGGGGCTGATGGGAGTTTTATTTACTGTTATTTATAAAAATATTGATGTGCCACCATGTCATAAGAAATATCACAATGGTGTACAATATAGAAACATAAAACCAAACAATAGCATAATAAAAAGATAGAAACACAAGTTAAAAGCAAATAAAAATAAATGTAAGACTGATCTGCATCCATTCAATTTCAGTCAAATTCTCTGTTTATAAGAGCCTCTTGACACCAGAAAACAGATTTCCATTCTCTCTTGGATGGGATCCTCAAGTCAAAATGAAGATCCAAAATGAGAAAGAATATGTAGGCTTCCCAACACTTTGGACAGCATTTGAAGTTGCTCCGGTGATACTTGTGGCACAAAATGGTACTCGCTGCCTGGTCAAAGACCAGAAATGTCACGTCCAGTCACCACATTAAGTTATTAAAATCCAAACATGACCAAAAGGAATGCTGTGATCCAAATTTACTACTATTCTGCCTTGGTCAGACCCCACCTGGAGTCATGTGCCCAGTTCTGGGCAACACAATCTAAGAAGGATATTCACAAGCTGGAGCGTGTGCAGCGGAGGTCGAACAAAGATGATCAAGGATGTGGAAACCAAGCCTTATGAGGAACAGTTGAAGGAGTTGGGTGATAAAGAGGAGACTGAAAGGAGATGTGAGAGCCATCTTCAAATATCTAAAGGGCTGCCAAATGGAAGATGGAGCAAGCTTGTTTCCTCTTGCTCTGGAGGGTAGAACCCAAGCCAATGGATTCAAGTTACAAGAAAGGAGATTCGACTAAACATCAGAAAGAACTTTCTGGCAGCAAGAGCTGTTCAACAGGGCAACGGACTCCCTTGGGAGATGGTGAACTCTCCCTCCTTTGAGGTTTTTAAGCAGAGGTTGGATGGACACATGTCATGGATGATTTAGTTGAGATTCCTGCATTGCAGGGGGTTGGACTAGATGACCCTCAGGGTTCCTTCCAACTCTACAGTTCTGTGATTCTATTTTTCTACTTCTCAGCAGATAGGTAAAAGTTAGCTTAACTGCTGAGAATGAAGAACATTTGCACTGACTTTTTCTGTCAATATACTTTAGCTGTTGCCCAACACTGCAAGAGTGAGAACTCATGTCCCATTGAAAAGCAGGATCTCTGATGGGACGTATTATGCTTGCTTATGGGCATCAATGCCTTATTGAACACACAAATGACCTCTCTTGCTATCTCATCTCCCATAGGAGGAAGTGGCTTGATAAATTGCATTCAGCACTGGGACTTACCGGTATGTTTTGGAGCACCTGGCTCTGAAGCATTTTTGAAGCTCTGAAATTATGATCCTGTACCTGGGTGGAGATTTCTGGAATTAAGCTTCATGCAAGGCAAGGATGGGGAACCTGTGGCCTCCTTGTGTCATTGGACTACAGTATCCATCATATTTGGTCATGTTGGCTGGGGTTGATGGGAATTGGATGTCCAATGTCTGGAGAGCTGCAGGTTCCTCACCCTCGATGTAAACCATATTCGAGCTTCTAAAGAAAGAACCAGCCACAAGCCTAAACAAGAAATAAATCCCAAGGCGAAAGTGGTATCTTTAGTTCTTATTTAAGACACAATATGAAAGACAGAATATCACATAGTAAACTTTTTTGAATGAACGCTGCCTGAGAGAGTACTGTAGTATGAATGAAGCTCATAAGGGTCGCCAAGTTGTTCTGAAGTTTAACCTGGTGGTCTTAGACCCATACCCTTGAAAAAGGTATACCTGCTTCCTGTGAACCTCAAAAGACTTATGTTCCTCCTCCCTATCTCTCTCCCTGTCTCCCTCCCTTCTTAATTAAAATTGTCTAAAAGCAGTGAGCCTTTGGGGGTGGACGGGCAGGGAATTGCTGTTTAGTTGGTTTTTTTTGCAAAGTCTTCTGCAAACTTTGGTCATATGTTATGCTTGGCTCTCTGTGAAGTGTGGATACAAATATATATGTGGATATATTGGAAGGAAGTGTAAGGAAAGAAGAGCCAAGAGCATTATCAGTCTGTCTGTAGTCAGTACCTATACTGTGGTGTATAGGCTTTGGCAAAGACAAACTTCAACAGTGAAGAACAGCACATTCTTCCATGGAAAGAACCCTGCTGCAGCTGAAGGTTGCAAATTTCCCTAGTATATCAGTAGATGAATGCTCATTCAGACAGCAGTCTTGCCTGTTCACTCTACTTTATCTGCTTGGACACGGCACATGCACATTTTACTTTATCCTACAAAATGAACATTCTGGAAATAGTTGCAGATGTGCCCCAGCAGTTTGGCAATACCGTTGGCACTAGCTTTTTAGTGCCAACCGCAGCCGACTTCCCTTTATTCAGATTGAAGCATTCTGAAAAGCTGCAAAAACTGACTTAGCAACATTATGCTATGGTGGTTTCAGTCTTTACTTGAAAGTTGGTTCCAGAAGATTGACATGGTCTGTTGGTCTGGGGACTGTTGCTCACCATCCTAAGTATTAAATTAAAGATGAGGAACCTTTGTGGCCCAGCAGGCCAAATCTTTGTCTTCCCCTGTGGACCAATTCTGACAACTTTGTGTTATCAGCTATCACAATGACATCAGGTGATGATTGGCAGGTGGGTGGACCTGCCCATCTGGCAAAGTTGGCCAGCAGGGGTGGGGGAGATAGTAACCAAGCAGGATAGAACCAGTTGATGCTCAATGCTGGGATGACTGGGAAGCCTACCCCCACAACAAGGAGGTTCTGTGCTTCATGTGAATGGGAGTGCAGCCCCACACTTGCCCTCACACAACTGTTTTTTTGTGTGACAGGAGAATGGCTGAAGGAGGTTAGTTGTGGGAAGGGGCTGATGTTGCCTTTGAAGATGGTCCCTGTCCAATAAGGAGATCTGGCTTGGCTACAGCTATACAGCCCCCATAACATCTAAGTAGAGCCATCATTTAGTTCTATTTTGCAAAGGTTGAAACACATCTTACTTCTTGTGTAATATGGCAGATGTTCACCTTCAGCCACATCAGAATTAAGGTTTTGTTGCATAAACAGAAAAAGAGGCTAACCAACCTAATATAGTAAGTAGAACGGCTGCTTTATCTGTTTAGTAACATTTCAATGTTTTAATCACATCAAGGACTTTATAAACAACCCTGTGTATAAATCTTGTGAAAAACCAAGAACAATGAGCTGAACAGGAATCTTGGCTTGTTACAACAGTAATTAATACCCTACTGACTTAAGTACAGCTTTTGATGTGCTAAATAGTTTGTGGTCTAGCTATTTTCTTGGAAGTATTTACATGTGTATGGGTGTTGCTTTGCTTTATTTATAACTGAGAACAAATTACCTGTCCTTTCTACTACTGTTTTTGTAGCTTCACATCTTGCATATTCTTTCAGCAGTTTAATAGACCTCTTACCTATTTTGACTCTGCAGAGTCAATTCTGTATTACCTGAAGTTGCTAGAAGATTGCCCTCCAAATGTTGTTGAACTGCAACTCCCATGGGCCCTCGCTAGCTTGGCCAGTGTTTGGGAATAATGGGAGTTGTGGTCAGACAACATCCTGAGAGCCACAGGTTTCCTGCTCTGCACAAGAGAGGCACTCCAGAAAGAGCAGAAGCGCAGCATGGGATTTTGATGTTGTGACTGATTTTTTTCTGTGACAGCTTAGTGCTTCCCATTTATTTCCATCTTGTGCTTCATATTTAAAGGTAAAGGGACCCCTGACCATTAGATCCAGTCGCGGATGACTCTGGGGTTGCGGCGCTCATCTCGCTTTATTGGCCGAGGGAGCTGGCGTACAGCTTCCGGGTCATGTGGCCAGTATGACTAAGCCGCTTCTGGCGAACCAGAGCAGCGCACGGAAATGCCGTTTACCTTCCCGCCGGAGCAGTACCTATTTATCTGCTTGCACTGGTGTGCTTTCAAACTGTTAGGTTGGCAGGAGCAGGGACCGAGCAACGGGAGCTCACCCCGTCGCGGGGATTCGAACCGCCGACCTTCTGATCGGCAAGACCTAGGCTCTGTGGTTTAACCCACAGCGCCACCCAGATCCTTCATATTTACTTTCCAATTAAAGCAGATTATGATAAAATTGCCACAAAACTCTAGCCCTGTCTCCTTGTCCATTCCTGTCAAGTTATTTTCTCCATCCCCTGCAGCAGAAGGAATACTCCATACAGTTTGATAAACTGTTGAAGCTGCTGGCTGGAAAGGAGATACTAACCAAATTTACGCATCATGGAAAGTCATAAACAAGGGATGGGGAACCTTCTTCAGCCGGGGGGGGGGGTCACATTCCCTTCTGTTCAATCTTCCCATGCCATGGGCCAGCGGTGGACAGAGGCAACAAGTGCACATTTTACTTTTGTCCACATCCGCTGACACTCCCCTCTCTATCTTCCATCTAGAGAAGCAAGAGCATTATCAGAGTTCAAGAACAGGGTGAGAAGCAGGGCCTGTGAGAAGTGTGGTATGGGGAGATCTCCAAGTGCCAGATAGAGGCATGGACCTGAGGTTTCCCATCCCTGCCAAAAACCATGGCTTACTGCGGACAAGCAGTGCTCAAGTGCATGCTGCTGAACTCCTCATGTTTTGCTCTGCACTCCCTCAAGCCAGGAGCAACAAACCATAAGTCTAAGCTTACCGTCATATGCAAACAAATGTTCATGGTTTGCTTCTCTCCAAATAAACCAAGATTTGTGTTGGAAGCCAAGATTTGTTTTGGAAGACTTCATTTGCAGAACAACACCGTTACGTTATTTGTTATGAGCACATTGCTGCATGCCCCCCCCTTTGAGTATTTTCAGCATACCTACTTTGTGGGTTCCTTCAAATTTTTAGATATGGTGAATTTCCTCTGCACAGATAACATGTCTATGTAGTGGGGAGAAATGTAAACCATGTGTTTCAAATCTTCTGTAAGAAACTCGTGTAGAGTAAGCTTCAAAGACTTGATTTAATTCATCTCCAAAGGAGGAAATTCAGAGAGCTGAACTAGATGTTACATATTCAGATATGTAACTCACCCTGAAAAAGCTTCCCCACCCACCCAAAAAACAATCAGTAGCAGGCCAGTATGGAACAGAGAAGCTTTGGCAGCAGGGAATGTTTAATTCTTCCCCTGTGGTCACTTCCCCACTTGATATACCATTGTCCAACCTACTTCTTCCCCACAGGGTTCCAGATGTGTGTCTGCCCTCCCATGCACATCTGGGCCCCTGGAGGGGGAAATTACTTTCAAAGGAAACCTGCAGTAAAAAACCAACACCCACCAGGTAGGAACAGGTTAAGCATCTCTTCACTGCTCTGAATTACTCCCTCCCAGTATAAAGAAAAACTCAAAAGAAAAAGTAATAATTACTTTTTATGTTAGAGGAGCAGGACCAAGTTATCTATGACGCAGTTGGTCAGTTAGTTAAGTATTTTTATTCATTTACTTGATGGGGGGGACAGATGCTCCCCCCCCCAGTTTCCCTCCTCCCTGGTCCTTTTACATTCACTTCTTCCTCCTGTACCAGCTTTCCTATTCATTCCCAGTTTATGAATTCATTTGTTGTTAATAAATACTAACCTTGAATCTCACTTCAACACCTCCTCTGGTCCTCCTTTCTGTGGGACGCTAGCATCCAAAATGTATATGTGAAGCATTAATTGCAAGAGCTGTCAAACTCTGATATCTTACGCTCTGTGGCAGCTATGGCAATTGGTACAGTTGTGCCAGTTAACAGTCTTAACAGTTAGAGCAGCAGGTATGTTATGTTGTGCCGCTGTCTGCCTCAGAGTACCAGTCAGTCTGTAAATGCCAGTCTTAGGCACAAATCTATGTAAGATGTTTTTGCAACTTAAGTATCATCTACCTGCATGGTATTTTTAATCTGCAACTGCAAGTACACTAAGTAAAAGTTATTTGTTCTTTAGACTTTAAAAGAGACTGTCTTGCATGGTTTCTATAGGAGGAGAAAAGAGAACTACCGGTAATTGAAGGGTCAAAGGACCCAGGGCTGTCTTCCTCTGCAAATGGGAACTAGGGTCTGATTCCTACACTTTCTCCCCCTCTGAATGTCTTTCCCCAAGACACCTTTACTCAGCATGCAAATAGTTGCTTGTGTTGACACTGGGCATGGTTAGGAGTTGGGGCAGGCTCTGGGCAGGCTTTGGCACTGAGGCCCACTGTTTGAGAAACACAAATGTACCCTGCAATCCTCCAAGTGGCAGTTAATCTGTGATAGTCACTGTTGTTAAGGATGCGGCTGTGTACTTTCAAGATTTTGCCCTTTTATGTACAGAGCTCTAGCATCCAAGGGTGGTCATTTGTATCAGTCCATCATTATAGGCCAATGGAGACTTGGAATTCCTTCAGAACAAGCTGGTGGGAATACAAGGCTAAGCTCAGGACAGTTATGAGGGTCAGAAAGGCAAGCCTTGATGAACTCTGAAGAGGCACGAAGAAGCCTGGAGAGAAATAGCCTGAAGCAGCAGAGGCTGGCAGCTCATGAAGACTGAGTAGCCAACCTGAAAGCTGCGAATGCTTGCAGGAGAGGAGTTTAAGACTTTGGGTAGAGCTGAGGCCACAGTCTTTGGTAGAGCTGAGGCCACAGTGACAGTGGAGCTGAGGAAACAAGTCGCAATCTAGACTTCTGGTGAAGACCTCAGGAACCATGAGCAATGGGAAGACTTCAAGGGACTCCACCTGAACATGCCTGGTGAGCTAGCTATGGTGGTGTTGGGAAATGAAATTGGCTATGGTCAGGGAAAGGAACTAGTGGAGCCACTTAGACACCTTCAAGCAGCAGTAACACCATCAAAGTTTATGTGACATCTACTTAAGTAACCTAAAGCATCATCTTGTATAACCCAGCTATTATGCAACTTAGCTGCAAATGATCATATTATTCCCAGGTTAATGTGCATAGAGACAGACAGCAGGTCTGGGGAGAGCTGAAAGTTGTCTGAGAGATTTTTGCTTTTCACAATATTTATCTTGCCTGGTTGCCTCCTTCGGTCAGTTATGCAGACTTCTGAAACAAGTGCTTGAAAACTGCTGCTGCTGTTGCTTTTGTTCACACAGTGGCACCAACCATGGTAGCCTCTGCAGCAGTTGGCAGATGGCAGATGTCTGCAGCTGCAAGCCAGGAATGATGTAGGTCAATCAATGGTTTCTATAGCAGTCCCATCTGAGGTTTATGCATGGACAATAGTGGGAGTACCATACATTCAGTAGAATATGCCGCATCTGACTATTTATTTATGCATGTAATGTTTGTCCTATATAACGAGTGGTAGTTGTTCTCCAGGAAAATAGCAAGAACAGGATTGTTACCCCTTTGCAAATAAAAGGAGCAAGAAATTTGATTATTATTTTTTACCGTCAGGTGCATGTAGTACAACACAGAGGTTCGACATCTGAGGTTTTATAATTGTTACCTTTGGTAATGTTACAGTTTCACATCTGCAATTGCTGCATGCCCATCGATATTTCGCAAGATGAAACAGGAGCACACGTGTACCTGGTAGCCTTGCGAGTGTTGAGTTTTGATGATCCACCCTAATTTGCTCTTCTTGGCCTTTCTAGGTTCCCTGCTATTCCTATGGACAGAAGCTATCCAAACTGGCCATCCTGAGGATAGCATGTAACTATATACTCTCCTTGGCTAGACTAGCCAACCTGGATTACAGTGCCGACCACAGTAACATGAGCTTCTCGGAATGTGTGGAGCAGTGCACTAGGACCTTGCAAGCGGAAGGGAGGTCTAAAAAAAGGAAGGTATGTTTCGGGAGGATAAAATGACAGCCAGTTATAAATGGATGCGTAACCTCTTTAGTCTTACCAACATTTGCTGGTTCTTTTTGCTGTTGGTTGTCTACGCTCAGGGTGGATAAAAATCAATGACTTTTTAAAAAAAATCAAAAAAATCAGATTTTTTTGATTTAAATCAGATTTTTTTGATTTAAATCGGATTTTTTTTATTTAAATTGGATTTTTAAAATAAAATGCTTTTGGAGGAAAAATCTTTCTAAATATAGTCTTCTATTTAAGTTACATTGTAGTCCAAAGGCTATTCATCAGGAAATAAGGATTTGTTTTAAGTTTATCAAGTGTGCTAAAACTCAGTCTAAGTTTTTTTAAAAAAATGTTTAACCACATCAGTTAACAAACATGGATACATATGCTATCATGTTATTGTTTTAGTTAAATAAATGGTTTAAATGGTTATTAAGGAAATGATTATTTTTCTCCTTCCAATAAAGTACAGCAGAAAAGTTGTCCAAATATAAACAGTTAACTTATTAAACCTCACCATAATTTCATAATTATCTGTCTATGTATTTCTAGTAGTATAACCAAATTAGTAATTTTTGATATAACTGTAAAAACTACTCTGAAAAGTTATTATTCCAAAAATGAAACCTTCATATGGTTGTAAATATTAAGATTATACCAGCAAGAATGAGTCTTTCTGTAAAAAAAAAAATTTAAATCAAGTCTTACTGACTATTGATTTAAATCAAGCCTTACTGACTAGTGATTTAAATCGTGATTTAAATCAATTTGATTTAAATCAAATCCACCCTGTCTACGCTTATGCCTTTCTCCAATCTTCTGCATCCGTTCACCTTTTTATTTATGTTCTAATGGAAGTTTTTTTACATGCTTCACTTGCATTCCTTTCTATGTTTGGATACAAGAGTAATATTGATGAAGCTATGCTGCTGTATTCCCTGAAAACAGCCATCTCTGGGACACTATTTGCAAACTATAAAAACACAGTTATTCAACTATGTTTTTCAGTGTTGTTTAATGTGATCTCCGAGAAGCATAAGGCAACAAGACAAGGCAACTAATCTCTCTCTGAACCAACCCTCACCGTCAGTGGTGGAACTGCAGTTTTTAACACCACCCCATTCCCCTTACTGAGACTTGAACATCTGATTGGCTTGAGAGTATCGCAACGTTGCGTATTTGCCATGGCTTCAAACCGCACACAAACACACACCCCAGGTTGGGCTGCTGTTCTCACTTCCATGGCACCTGAGAAGGTTGGAGGCAGTGAGAAATAATTATGCCTCTTGAGGATTAAAGGGGCGCCCACTGTGGCTTTGTCTTCCTATCTTCAGAATGGCCAGTTTTGATAACTTCTTTCTGTTGGAATAGCAGGAAACAGAGGGCAATTAGTGTAATTTAGGCTGTGAGATAATGAGTCAAGCGGCACTACTTGTAGGGCACTAATAAAGGAACAAATGCTTTTAAACATGGACTGAGTGCTCTGGTGTCTCCACTTAGAAATATCAACACCTTCACCCCCATAAACAGAGAGTTTGCTCCCATGCAGGAGGCCATGAGAATGACTTCCAAACCAAGGATGCTCCCAAGGGTCATCAAAATGTTGTCCTTCTGTGTTTTCCGGCTTTTATCAGACTACAGAAAATCCATTTAATGTGCCAAAAAAAAAAAAAAAATCAGAAAAGTGGCACCAGCCTGTCTAGTATGGACATTCAAAGCAGAATCAAGGCTTGTCAGAACTGCTTCTTTACCCTCCCAGTACTGACATGTTATGTTGGCCCCTGAATTAGCAGGTTGCAATCTTGAATTAGCATTTCCCCCTTCTGACAAGAAGACTTACCCACTGGCTTTCCCCACGCTTTTGTCTATCATCCTGGAGCTACCCTATGCTTGCCTTTTTGTGCACCCATATGATGTGTGTGGTGCTGTGGTCTAAACCATTGAGCCTAGGGCTTGCCGATCAGAAGGTCTGCGGTTCGAATCCCCACGACGGGGTGAGCTCCCTTTGCTCGGTCCCAGCTCCTGCCCACCTAGCAGTTCGAAAGCACGTCAAAGTGCAAGTAGATAAATAGGTACCGCTCCAGCGGGAAGGTAAACAGTGTTTCCGTGCACTGTTCTGGTTTGCCAGAAGCGGCTTAGTCATGCTGGACACATGACCCGGAAGCTATCTGCGGACAAACGCCGGCTCCCTTGGCCAGTAAAGCGAGATGAGCGCTGCAACCCCAGTCATCCGCGACTGGACATAACGGTCAGGGGTACCTTTACCTATGATTTATATGACTCTCTCAGGGATCTAAAAACACACAAGGGCAAGTTATGTGTGAACTGGGTTGCCCAGACATATGGCACAGTTCTGTAATAGCATGCTAGGAAGTATCAAGCAATCATCTGGAGGCTTTTAGAAATATTGATATCCTGCCTTTTATAAAAGGAGCTTAAGGCTGCACCCTTATTCCATTTTCATTCTCGTAACAACCCCCTGAGACAGATAATGCTGACTGGAATGACTGGCCCAGAATTACCCAGCGAGTTTCATTGGTGAAGGGGGATTTGAATGGAGATCTCTCCTGTCCTAGCCTGACACTAGGCTAACTACTACACAGCATTGCCATGTGAACAGACACTTAAAAGAGATCTCTGTAGGTGCAAATGCCAATATTAAAGATAAACAAGAAACCAATCATGCACTGCATTCCTTGATTAACTTAAAACCCTTAGTCAATTAGTTGAAATCTTCATCAAGTTGTGCTAAGGAGGAAACCAAGTCTTCTGCCAATTTTCCGCCCAGAAAGTGACATGGGTAAATTAGAGGAGAGATTGATGCCTATGCTCAGGGTTTTATGACAAAAAGAGATCTGTAAACTACAAGTGAACTTCCTGTCTGCATTTCAGACTCAGTTGCATGCAGGGTAATAAATCAGCTGGGTTTTAATGGACAAATGGATAGCTAAGCTTGAGGGATACTTATTGACTCTTAAGAGTTACCTGCTCCGCAGAACAATATGATTTCTGTTTATCCTAGCAATCATTTCATAAAAATGTAGTTTATAAATAGACACAGCAATACGACCCCATTCTTCTCCATCAGAGACTTACTGGTAGATCAGCATGGCTAAATCAGAGGATTGTGGAGAGAATGTAAATTAGGATCAGGGCCAGAAACTTTGTTCTGTACATTTGCAGTCGTAGTCAAGCACATGGATCACTGGCAGATTGGTTCACCTCTGTGACATCACAAAATTGCCTCCCCTGGAGCAATTTGTTAGCTTTGAAAAATTGGCGAAAGAAAGAAAGAAAGAAAGAAGGAAAGAAAGAAAGAAAGGCAGGCTTTCAGGGGTGCCCAAACTTTTTTCAAAGAGGGTCAGATTTGATGAAGTGAACATGTTGTTGAGCTTTTTTTTAAGGATTGAAGTTGTTGAGGATTTTTTTTTTACAATTTTTAGGATTGAAGTTTACCCCCAAGTTGTTGAGCTTTTTAAAGGATTTTACCCCAGGACATATACTGCCACGGGGGCCAGATTAAATCGACCGGCGGGCCGGATTAGGCCCTTGAAACGGACTTTGGACATGCCTGGCTGAATTGAATAAATGTACATATGGGGAAGCAAATAGCAGAATCAGCATTGATTTGCATGCAGGTACAACTGCCTTTTTTCACAGCGAGGTTAGGTCAAAAATGAATTTACCCCATAAATTGAGGGGAAGGGGCTTGGATCAAGAGAGCAGACTGGATGCTTCTCTCCCTGATGGGTCAAGTTTGACAGGTGAATTTTAAACTGCATGGATGAAACTTGATGTCAGATTTAAAATTAAACCGTGCAGATTGAAGCACGCTGTGGCAGGGGCATAGGAAGGTGGGTGCACCCTGCCCCGCCCCGGGGTGTCATCCCTGAGGGGGTGACAAAATGGCACACCGCGGGGGGCGGCACTGCCTGGCCTGCAGCACGCCCGAGCCACGCGTCTCTCCTGGGAGTGATGCAGTGGCTCGGAGCCCCGCGCTGCCTGAAATGGCAGCGTGGGGCTTGCGTCTGCCAGGTGGACGCCGTGCACAGATCGCCTTGGTGCCCCCTTAGGTAGATCGCCCCCCCCCACCGCTCCGGATCTCGGAGCCGCTAGCTACGCCCTTACATTGTGGATGGCATTTTCAAACGACTAACTTCAAAGTGCCAGGTACAGCTCTATGCAGAGGCTTTGAACAGGCTTTGCAGATGCCATCAATCAGCTGATCAGTAGTGCTTGCAAATCCCTTTTGCACCCAGCTTCATCTTTGCATGTACCATTAGATGCAATGCATTTTTCAAAAATAAAGGGTGGCATGGGAAGGGCTGCAGCTCAGTGGCAGAGTGCATGCTTTGCTTGCAGAAGGTCCCAGGTTCAGTCCCCAGCAGCCACAGGCGTGGGTGGCAAAGATTCCCATCAGAGACACTAAAGAGCCTTGGTCAGTCCATGTTGACGATGTTGAGTTAGACAGACCAATGGGCTGTCTCCGTATAAGGCAGCTTCTTATGTTCCTGTCTCTAAATATATAATTTAAAAGTAGCTTCATGTTTTATACAATCTGTGTCCACTGTCCACATTAGATGTAAAGCCCTGTTAGTTAAAGAGACGTGATATCTATCCATTTTATCTTTGATTGTACAACAGCATTTCTGTACTGGCTGAGAGACTTAGTCTTACGGTTTGATTATTTAAACAAACCCTCTTTTCCACCTGGAAACTAACATGCTTTCTGTGTGGTGTGTGTTTTTAGCCTACTGTTCTCTTAAGTAGCCATAGGAAATTATTTGATTGTGAATGGAAAGATTCTGTGAGCCAATATAATCAGTCTCCAACAAGCCCACCTGACTGCAGTATGCAGCAGCACTACAGTCTGCTCCCTCTTTCTCCCTCCCTGTGTCACTTTCAGACTTGTTCTATTTTTCCACTGCGGGGCAAGCTTTTCACACTCCCCAAATGTAGCTGGTTAGAGCTTGTTCTGGCAGGCAGAGGCTCCAGATGTTACATTTACCGGCTTGTGTATAACCTTTGTGTTCGATCATCTATATGATGTTCCCAACATGGAAATACTGCTTCCCATCCCCGTTCCATTTTGCTATTACAGCAGGAAATCGTGGATAAATGTTGTGCTCCATCTCTCACTTCTTCCAGTGCTAAAATGCTGAGCTCTGTGGGTGAGTTCAGTATGGGTGAATGTTTAATTGAGTGCTGGAGGTAGTTTGGGAATTGAAAAATAAGGAGTTTAATAAGCTACAAAAAAGAATTTTTTAATGCTTCTCTCTTAGTGGGCCATCATTCAGTCAACTTTGACAAGCTTGTTGCCCGCCCCCCCGTAGGAGAAAATTGAACATAAGAACTCTGCTGGATTAAACCAAAGGCCATCAATTCCAGCATCCTATTCTTACTAGTGTTTGAAACCCCCATTGTTCTAGGTGCATTTTGTGACAGGGAATTTCATTAGCGCGAGCAGTTTCTGAGCTCTGGGCGCAGTACTATGCCTAAGATTTCAGATTTAAAATGCAGAGTGGAAGCAAAGGAGGACCTTTTTTCTGCCTCTCCACTTCCATCTACTCTCTGAAGACTGGAGAAGAGACCCTCTTAAGCAGGCATAGGCAAACTCAGCCCTCCAGATGTTTTGGGACCACAACTCCCATCATCCCTAGCTAACAGGACCAGTGGTCAGGGATAATGGGAATTGTAGTCTCAAAACATCTGGAGGGCCGAGTTTGCCTATGCCTGCTCTTAAGAACATTAGCGGGGTGGGCAGGGGAAGGACTACACCATGTGAAAAAAGGAATGTAATATTTTAGCTGCAGTTCATTTTCAGCTTTGTATTCTTGTTATAAAAAAGTGCGCCTAGACATTCAGTTGTTGCGCCCCTAACCTAGGTTTTAAGGTGCCATTTAGCTCCTAGCTTTCCTATCTCAGTTTCTAACACTGATTCTTACAGCGGCCAACCAGAAGCCCACAAACAGGAACTGTCCCCACTTGTGATTCCCAGCAACACTTCTTCAGAGGCACATTGCCTCCAGCCGTAGAGGTAAAACATAGAAGCACTAGCCAAGACGGATACTATGTTTCTGATTTAAATTAGAGGCTCATTTCACTCTTATACTCAGAAAAAAAGTTTACATTCGATGATATAAAAATAAGCATTGTCTGCTCCTAAAAAAAGGTGCTGGTTTTGGTGGCTCATCTGACAGGACAGGACACAAATCCTGATCAATTAACTGTGCAATGATATGGCATTCAACTTCCTCTGAGTGCAGGGAAATTCATGGGAGTAACTGAATATTTCCAATCATAGTTCCTGCCACCAGATTATCTACTTACTCTTGGGGGAGGCTGATGGGTAGGAGGCAAGGTAAACTGTGCAGAGATGCAGCTTCCTCCCTGGGTAGGCTTTTGAGGATTATGGGAGACTTCCACTATTTCATTTGCTTTATCTCTCACAGCACACACAAGAACTTCTCTTGCAGCAGTTGTTGCAGGAATGATGGCTGAGAAGAAGCAGATCATTGATAAAGTAGACTAAATAAATTGTGGCTCTTTACTGGTAATGTAGGAGGAAGCTTGGTACATCGGCTCAGTATAATCTATGAATGGCACCAGCTCTCCAGGTTTTTTCCAGGCATATGTCCTTCCCAGGCTTATCTGAAGACACCGGGGATCATACTTGGAACCTTGTACATGAAAAATATCTGCTCTGCCACTGAGCTTTGGCCTTGCTTCCTTGCCTACTGCATAGTTCCCTTGAGCATATCAAAAAAGTTACTGGAATTATTGACCTCACACTTTTCATCCTCTTTGAACCCTCAGGGGAGCTTGCAGTACAAAACAATATAAAATAGCAATCAGACTGTTAAAACTAGTTAATAAGCAACTGGTCACCAGCAGTAAGGTAAAGGTAAAGGGACCCCTGACAATTTAGTCCAGTCGCGAATGACTCTGGGGTTGCGGCACTCATCTCGCTTTACAGGCCGAGGGAGCCGGTGTTTGTCCGCTTCCGCAGACAGTTTTTCTGGGTCATGTGGCCAGCATGACTAAGCCGCTTCTGGCAAAACCAGAGCAGCGCACAGAAATGCCGTTTACCTTCCTGCCGGAGCCGTACCTATTAACCTACTGTGTTTCTCCTAAAATAAGACACCGTCTTATATTTTTCCCCTCAAAAAAACACAGTATGGCTTATATTCGGGGGATGTCTTATTTTAACCGCTCCGCATCGGTACGCTGCATAGCCACGCCTATCCAGGCCATCTTAAGGGAGAGGTGCCGCATCACTATGTCTTATTTTGGGGGTATGGCTGATATTTCACAAATGCATAAAAATCCTGCTACGGCTTATTTTATGGCTACGTCTTATTTTAGGAGAAACAGGGTACTTGCACTTTTTGGCGTGCTTTCGAACTGCTAGGTTGGCAGGAGCTGGGACCAAACAACGGGAGCTCACCCTGTCGTGGGGATTCGAACTGCAGACCTTCCGATCGGCAAGCCCAAGCGGCACAGTGGTTTAGCCCACAGTGGCACCTGCGTCCCTATCACCAGCAGTAATAAATGCTAAAAACCAGCCAGATCAACACACCTGAGCAGTCAGAATTTGCAAGCATTTCCATAAAATGCACACCTAAACTAAAGTGCATTTGTCTGCAGCCCAAAAGCAACAATGAGGTGGAACGCTGTATTTCCTGCAGCACAGTTTTACAGTTTGGGGGGCCACAGACAAGAAGGTGCTATCCCGTGTCCCTCAGAACCATTTAGGGCTTTGAAGGTAAGGAACAGCACCTTGAATTGAGCCTGGGAACAAGGTGGGAGCCAGTGCAACTAATGTAATATCCGTGTGATCTGTGTTCAAACAGATCTGCTCCTGTCAGCAGTCAGCTGCTGCATTTGTAGTCTGAACGCGCAGCTGCTGTGCTTCAATGGATATCTTTAGCTCTTAAAATTCTGACCACAAAGCTGACCCTGCTGTTTGTAGGACTGAGGTAAAGGATATTGTTCCCCTAGGCCAGCTGGAATATTCCTGGAGGCCACACTGCTTTGATGGCCAACTCTGCCTGAGATAGTTGCATAGTTTCATGCAGGGTGAAGCAAATCCCCTTAGGACTCCTGCAGGAAACACCAGTGTTTCTCACAGCAAATATGTAAAGGGTGAATGTAATAAATACATGCCCATACATCTTTAAGCAAGCATGTAGAGAGGTCTGGGAATCTCAATTAGACCAAGGTTTCAAGGGGTGTGTGTGCATAATTTTATGTATTTGCTGTAGGAAAACTGGTATAACATGGTTGTTTCCTTGAGTTATCATAATGTACAGAACTGCTTAGATATTTGTCCATGAGAAGAGGCCAGATTATACTCATTATACTCATAGCATAATGATTAATCATTCCCTGATTCTCAGATATTTGCCCTAGATATTTGCCAGGGGCCCTTCATAAGCATATCTAATTCTGCCCTGACACCTTCCTTCAGACCCTTGATCGGCAATACAAAGATTTGCCATGTATCAACTCTGTGTGTACAACAAACGCACAAGACACAGGACACAAAGGCTACTAGTATAGGTTCATTTTGACACTACTATATGGTTTGTGTTACCTTTTTGAAAACCCAGCAGCATCCTGAGAATTGCGTTGGAATTTCTTTGTGAAATGGAGCAATAAAGGAGCAAAATGTGACCCTCGGAAAGTACAGTATCTCATGTGCATCACAATCAGAGAGAAGCTAGATGTTTCTTGGCTGCCCTTTCTCTTCTCTGTAGCACCCAGCCACTCTGACTCCAGTACTGGAAAGGCAATATTGCTTGCTGCTTTAGTTTTCTGAATGTGACAGTGAGTAGCCCTTGGGGGAGGTTGTTGACCTGCAACTGGTTAACTTTCAAGTGTGTGTGTGTGTGTGTGTGTGTGTGTGTGTGTGTGTGTGTGTGTGTTTTGTTGTTGTTGTTGTTGTTGTTGTTGTTGTTGTGTGCACCCACATGTGTGCTTCTTTTTTATTCTTCTTAGTTGTTCTGTGTGCGAGCAACACTGTTGAGTAGATGGAAGCTGAGCTGCAGCAGGAAGGGTTTTCCTCCCCCCTCCTTCTCCCCCCCCCCCGCCTCTTTTGCTCTCCTGGCAGTCCCAGACTCCAGATGTTCAGAATGCTAGTTGGGAAGTCCTGCTGGCGCCACTCAGGGCAGAGGGCAGGGGAAAGGCACGCGAGCTGGAACCCAAAGCACTCAGTCACTGCAGGATTTGGCACACCCCCAGCTTTCTGCTGGCAAATTCCCCAGCACTCTCCTAGCCATCTGTTCCAAAAAAACACTTTCAGAACCTCATCATCACTCAGGATACAACATTGAGAGCAGCTGTTAGGGAGGCAGGAGGGGGAGGGAACCCTGCAAAAGGTCTCTTTGTGAGAGAGGAAACGGGCTTATAAATAACAGAATAGTTGCTGCTCAATAAAATCTTTCTGCTAAAATTTGTTTCTGTTTATAATTACGTGTGTGTGTGTGTGTGTGTGTGTGTGTGGACATGCAGAGAATTAAAAATAAAAGGATTATAATGTAAAATATTGTACAATATTGGTGTACCAATACTTTGTTGCTCCTCGTTAGTTGTCAGATTGAAATTAAATCAAGCACAAAGAACAAAACAAGTTTTTCAGTCAAGGTTTCCTTGACACCCTTTTTAAAGGTTGCAAGCTTTTACTTTTATAATGCAAAAGAAGGACGTAACATGAGACAAATGTTTGATGACAATAAGATTGCCTATAATCTAAGTTAGAAGGTGATTAATAAATCAATGGTGATAATAACCAATTCAGTTGCAGTATTGTTGCAGTGGTCATGCATCCTGATCATAGTTACTTAGAACTAAACCCTACTGAGCTTAATGTAGCCTATTCCCAAATAGCTGTGTGTAATATTGCAGTTTTAAGTGCTAAGGAGAGTTTAGGAGATTTCAGGATTTAATCTTCCAGGTCCATGAGCTATTTTTCTTAAACAACTACTATGGCCTTGCCTTTACACTGTAAGGTTTGGAACTGCAGATTGCTTGTGCAAATCGTTCAAGCAGCTCCAGAGTGAACCAATTCTTTTTGCATATGTACATGATAGTTACAAGAGCCACATAATTCTTGCGTAGCACCAGTTATATAAAAGTAGCGCCCACAAGTAATTTAATAGTTTTGAAATTAGGGGACAACCATAGTATAGATATGTGGTGGGATTCAGTCGTGGCAGACCTCGGCATCTCGTGTTTCACGGGCAACACCAAAATCCGCTGCTGCCGCCGCCTCTCACCTTCCATTGGAATAATAGTAGCAAAGCCTACTCGGGCACCCCAAAAGCTCTGAGCCCAGTATAACTGCAACGGGCACACTCCCCTAGAACCATCTCTGTTCAGTGTTGTGCTGTTATGATATTTACATCAGCATCTCTGCTTCCCAGACAGAACAACCTGCCATCTCCTCTGCCAGCATACTGTTCAAGGCAATTGGGGGGCACGGGGGGGGGAGGAAGCCTTGTTGCCCTAGTGGGACTCATTGCAGTAGCTGCTACTAGCAGAAATAAACAGCTGAATCTGGCCCACTGTGTGATAATCACCATATCCATAACTATAGTTGCTTACTGATAACCAAAAATGTTAAGTGATTTAACAGGGTGGTATTTATCTATAAATTCATGGGAGAAAAGTTTGAATGGAGTTGGATATGTTTAGCCTGGAAAAGCACAGAGTGAGGCACAATATAATGTCCATCTCAAATATTAGAAGGGCCCAAGGTGTAAGACCCAGGCCAATAGGTACAAATTACAACACACAAAAGAATTGAAACTTCCTTGTGATATAAGCAGCTCAACAGTGGAACAGACTGCCTTAGGAGGTCTCATTCAGTGGAGGGTGTTTTTTTTAAAGCAGAGGCTGATCCATCTAGCAGGGATACTAGTGGATTTCCTTCAGCAGCAGGGGGCTGGACTATAGATGACCTTTGAGATTCCTTGCCTCTCTATGATCCTTTAATGTGAGCAATCCAGCAAAAGTTAGTTGGGACTAAATCCTGCAGGAGTATATAGCACAAGCATTTGCATGTTTAGTCAGAAGTAAGTTGTTCAATAGGACAAGTGCATAGGGTTAAGTGTGCATGGGATTAGGGCCTTACAGCACAGTCCTTTATGGGCCTACCGCTGTGGCATCCTGGGCCAGCATCTTTATTGAGGTCTTGTGCAGACATGCCTATATGCTCATTGGCATTTTACATGCCTTTCTTCTTTTGCTCAGTATGAACAGCATTCAGATGGTCAGGTAGATAGCAGATAGCACTAGAGATGCCCAAAAGTGGTTTTAAGCATTACACGTGACTATGATCTTCAACACAAACTAATGTTTCCTAGACCAGTCACAATACTGTTACATGCACACCAGTGTCCAAGCAGACATATTTCAAGTCTGCATATTTCAAGTCTGCATTCCTTAGAATGGTTATTGGCGAATGTGCTGTACATGGTTTTATTTACACATATATACAGGCTGAGCATAAGCTGAAAGGTGTTCCAGCATCAACACTCCAACAGATCTTTCTCCCCCATTAGTTTTGGAGGTTTGGGAGCAAAGCTGTAACTTCAGATTGAGCATACAGAGGGAGTCAAGCCCAGCCCAAGACAAAAACTGCCCTCAGGTCTGCTGTTCTCTTATCTTCACCAGTGACATCACCTCCATCCAGGCAAGAAGGGACCATCTGGAAGCATATCTAGCTGGTAGTTTTTGTGCTAACCAATCACCTATATTATTTGGTCATGCGAAGAGATACTTGACAAAGAGACTGGTTGCAGCATGGCTTGGCTGTCAGCCAAGATGAATGCATGGATCCTTTGCTCTTTTCAGACTTTTTGGAGGAAGAAGAAAGGTCTGTGATGGCGGAAGGCCCAGGGAAGGTGTCAAAGTCCACCAAAACAGTGGCCCTGGTCAGTGACAGTTCTGAACTCCCTGAGTGCTTCCAGCTCTCTCACCTGGTCTCAACCAAAAATATTTATTCATTTTTTATTGCTATGCAGTGAGAGAGGTGTGCAGAGCTTGAGCAGTGTGCAGAATCTTAATTGTCAGGGCCAAGGAGTGCACGTCCATCAGGATTTGAGCCAAGAGACACTTGAGCATGGGAGGTTCTCCTAGATCATAGGTGCTTAGAAAGGCAGGCATTGTATCCCGCTGTGGTCAGGCCTGTGCAGAGCTTGTCTGAGGCCTGGGGCTGGAGTCTTGTTGGTTATCCACAAGGCCTTTGATAGTCTTGAATGACCCTTTTTTCTTAAACTGCTAAAAAAATTGTGATTTGGTCAGAGGTTTTTAGACCTAGTAAAACAATGTGTTCTCATTTGGTCACTGCAATTAGGGTCAAGGTACTTGACCTACTCGTGGTTGCAGTGGGGAGGGTGATGAAGCAGGATTGTCTCCTTTCCCCTTCCTCTTTGCAATTGTGGCTGAGGCTTTAGCATACAGGATAAGCGCCAGTTATGACATTAAAGGAATTGAGATCAGCAGTGAAAAACAGGTCATAAGCTTTTTTGCAGATGACATCTTGATAATGATATCGGATTCAGAGGCAGGGATTTCAGAACTGAAAGTGGAACTTACTAAATTTCAGGAGGTTGCTGGTTTAGAGGTAAACTATGCAAAATCCTTTCTTGCATACCTTAATCTACTATGGCAGGTGTCTTGTGGCACTTATGGCCGATACAGGTCTACAGGGAGCATGCTTTAAATATTTAGGAGTAATGGCAACAAAATGTTTAGCAGAGCTTAGGCAGGGCAACTCTAGCTGCTGCTAAAGTCATGGCAAGCCCTTACTCTCGTTCAGTATGGCTGATCATTGCAGTTAAGATTATGTTCCTGCCCAAACTTTTATTTATGTTTCTAACATTGCAGAGAGGGACGCGGGTGGTGCTGTGGTCTAAACCACAGAGCCTAGGGCTTGCCGATCAGAAGGTCAGCAGTTCGAATCCCCGCAACGGGATGAGCTCCCGTTGCTCGGTCCCTGCTCCTGCCAACCTAGCAGTTCGAAAGCACGTCAAAGTGCAAGTAGATAAATAGGTACCGCTCCAGCGGGAAGGTAAATGGAGTTTTCGTGCGCTGCTCTGTGACCATAATCATTTTTTACTTTTCTTCCTGGGCCACCATAATATTTCTTCTTAGATGCTTGTCTAGATAGCATTCAGGTCTGTGGGATGTTACGTCTGCCTGCACACACTGTTATCAAAATTATCACTTAGGAAAATCCTTCTAGTCAATCGAAGAATCAAGAGTGATTCCTACTTGATTGTCACATGTTCTAATAAAATGTCTTGTTTTCTCTAGGAGTAACAACTGAACAGGGTGAATCCAGTGACAGTCCCATCCCATGTTGTCATAGTACACACTGTCCAACTGAAAACACAACCTTTCCTTAAGATGAAGACTGCCAACAGGAACTCTCTGGATGTGAGAAACCCATCCAAGAAGTTGCAGATGCTTTCTTCTTACGTCGTTCTCTTCTTAAGCCAACCACAGTCTAGTATGTGCAATGTATTGAGCACTTTCCCCCTTTGCTTCCATAGGAATTATTACCCCCAGCAATATAGTGTACTGCAATTTCACTGTAAATGCCAAAGATCTGGTGGAGATTATACACTTGTCACCCAATCTAATGAATACGATCCACTAGCAAAAGCAGTCCTCTGCATGCATCAGGAGCCATCAGCATGAATCAGATTTGCTGTGGGAGTCGTTGATTACTTTCAATGAAATGCACATTGAATGTGTCTTCCGTCTGCGTTTGGAAGTGAATGGAGATGTAAATCCCAGTGGAAGTGATGAAATGCAGACAAATGGGTGCATTCGGATGTACATCTGATGTATGCTTGTGATTCCTGATGTGTGTGGACACTTGCTTTGGGCTGTGACACCAGGGTCTTGTTTTTTACTTATATGACACCGTCCTGGAGTAGAAAAACTCCCAACATTCCCTTATATAATGTCATTATCACTCCCAGATCAAACTTCATAAATCTTTCTTTGATTTTTTTTTTAATCATCCATTTGCATGGATCTTTCTGAAGCACAAACTAGGATTTGAAGGAGGAAGCAGCTAAGACATACCAACATTTGTTCCAAAATTATTGATTCTTCTTATTTTCAGCAGGAAAGTTCTGTTTGTTTGATAGATTTTTTACACAAACACAGGGAGAAAAATAGTGACAAAAAAGAGAACTGCTAACTACAGGAAACATATTTTCATATTTTAAACATGTCATTTAACCCAATGTATTAACCTTTATACCAAAAAAAGAAAACAAAGGATAAAGAGCAAGAATGTAAAGCAGCAGAACTATTCCAAAACTGTTTGTCAAGTCATATTTTGGAATTTAGCAATGTTTGAAAACACATGTAATGCAAAGGCATTTGAATTCTATATTGTATCTTTCACTTCAAATTGAAGTAAAAAAAGGTATAGAAAAAACTGACTTGGAGTAAGCAGGCATTATAAATAGTTCATGTCATACATAAGGCGTCTGCTAAAAATGAAGAATATAATTCAGTCTCACAGTCAAATAATATGGCCTTTTGAAGTCAAATGAAATGGTTGTACAAAGTAGTTAAATTTGGGTTTCTGTTATTTCAGTATAAATTGGGTATTGATTTATAAAATGCAATGGGTTTGAAGCTAGCCTTTTTGTACCTATCAGGTAGGGAGACATCACAAGTCAGTTACTCTTATCTTATTACAGTGGACCCTCGACTTACGAAGGTAATGCGTTCTGACGGGACCGTCGGATGTCGAAAAAATCGTAAGTCGAGTCCCCATAGGAATGCATTGGGGAGAAAAAATTCGTAGGTCGAAAAAAAACCCATCTAAATTTCGAAAATCGAGGAAACCCTATCTAAAACGACTTCCTTTCGGAAGTCGAAAAAATTCGGAAGCCCGCGGCCGCTTTGATCCCTCGTAACTCGAAAAATACGGAAGTCAGGTCATTCGTAAGTTGAGGGATCACTGTATATGTATTAGAACAACACTTCTACACTTTAAGCCTAAGCAAAAATGCAGAATTCTGGACTGTTCAGTTGATGTCCACCACTTTCATTGCACTGAAGGGCTTCTACATACTTTCTCCCTCTGGCGTGGTGATGGTGGGTTAACACTCGAGACAAACCCCTGGAGGAATACGACAAAAAAGCTGGACTGTCAGGAGTGTCTCTGGAGCTACAAAATTGATTCCATGCCCTCACCTTGGAAACCAATTCTCTGCCAGAAGAGCGAGTACAGCAGTTGCAGACCTCAGAACACACCAAGGTGGCAGCTGAAGGTTCAGTGTGATTTCTGCTGCTTCCCAGAGAAGGAAAAGAGACATGTGGTGGTGGCAGGTGACTCCCTACGGAGGACAGAGGGAGCAGTGTGCAGAGGAATGACTCATGGTTTGTGTTGTCTCTACACAAATGAAGAGAATATGGGAAACAAGCAAGAAGAACTTGAGTTAATACTGAATGGTAAATATGGCCCAAAAAACACTACTGAAACCTAGTGGGATGAGACTCAGGACTGGAATGTAGAAATTAATAACAATAACAATAATATAATATCTTTATTGTCATTGTCCCCTTTCGGGGACAACGAAATTGAGGGGTACAACCTGCTCAAATGGAATTGATCAAACAGGAAGGGAGGAGAGATATTGTAGTAATAGACTTCAACTACCTTGATATCTGTTGGAACTCAAACTCAGCCAAGAATGTAAGGCCCAACAAATTCCTCAGTTGCCTTGCTAACAATTTCCCAGAATTTGGAAGAAGCAACAAGGGGGTTATCTCTCTTGGACCTGGTCTTCACCAACAGGAAGGAACTGATTGATAAGCTGAAAGTAGATGGAACCTTGGGAGAAAAGGATCATGTCTTCTTGAGTTTCATTATACACAGGCAAGGGAAAGCTGAGTGTAGTCAGACATGCACCCTGGACTTTGAGAAGGCTGATTTCAAAAAGCTTAAGGAACTATAGGGTGAAGTCCCATGGTCAGAAATACTCAAAGTGAAGGGGGTCAAATATGGATGGGAGTTTCTTAAAGGTGAGATAGTGAAGGCACAAATGCAGACAATTCCAGCAAGAAAGAAAAGTGCTAGGCACCTAAAGAAACCAGTGTTGCTGTATAAGGAGATTACAGATGAACTAAGATGTAAGGAGGGCATGTATAAGAAATGGAAGAAAGGAGACATGATGATGGAAGAGTACACAAGAGTAGCCAATAGTTGCAGGGAGAAGGTCAGGTGGGCCAAAGCTAAGAATGAACTCAAACTTGTAAGAAAGGTTAAACATAATTTAAAAGGTTTCTTTGGCTATGTTCAAAACAAGAGAAACAAGCAAGTAGTAGGTCCTCTGTGTGGAGAAGATGGACAAATACTACTGAGTGACAGAGAGAAGGTGGAACTGCTAAACACTTGACTTTGCCTGCTTCCTTTCCTTCCAAAAGGAAAGCAATCCCCAACCTGATAACATAGTACTGGTAAATGATGCAAGGAGCGACCTGAAACCCAAAATAGGAAAAGAGGTGGTAAGGGAACACCTAGGTACTTTAAATGAATTCAGATCTCCAGGGCCTGATGAGCTGCACCCAAGGGTAATAAAAGAACTTGCACATGTAATCTCAGAGCCTGTCCATAATTTTTGAGAATTCTTGGAGATAAGGAGGCAGGCAAGTGTTGTCCTCATCTTCAAAAGGGGGGAGGGGCGAGAAGACTGCACGTATATAAATTTTAATGATAACTCCTCCTACTCCTAACTAGTCAGCTTAATGTCAATACCAAGATAAGGTCCTAGAACAGATGATTAAACAGTGAACACTTAGAAAAGGATGTGAAATCACAGCATGGGTTTCTGAATAACAGGTCATGTCAGATTAATCTCATTTCTTTTTTTGACATAGTTATAAGCTTGGTGGATCTGAGGAATGCTATGGATGTAGGGTATCAGGTCCCCCATGATATTCTTGCGGAGAAGCTGGTAAAATGTGGGTTGAACAACTGTTAGGTGGATTTGTAACTGGTTGACTGACCAAACCCAAAGAGTGCTCATTAATGGTTCCTCATCATTCTGCAAAAGAGTGGCAAGTGGGGAGCAGCAGGGTTTTGTCCTGGGCCTCTTGTTGTTCAGCTTCTTTATAAATGACTTGGACAAAGGAATTGAGGGGATGCTCAGCAAATTTGCAGATGACACCAAACTGGGAGGGGTCGTTAATACCGCAGAATACAGAATTGGGATTAAAGATGCCCTAACAGATTGGAGAGCTGGGCCCAAACTAACAGAATTAATTTCAAGAGATAAATGTACAGTTCTGCCCGTAGGCAGGAAGAACCAGCTGCACAAATATAAGATGGGGGACATCTGGCTTGCCAGTAGTACATGTGAAAAGGATCTAGGGATCTCAGTAAACCACAAACTGAGCATGAGACAACAAAAGCAGCAGCAAAAAAGGTGAATATTATTCAGAAGTCTAGTGTCCAAATCAAGGGAAGTAGTAATCCTGCTCTATTTTGCCTTGAACAGACTTTACCTGTAATACTGTGTCCAGTTCTGGGCACTACAATTGAATATTGATAAGCTGGAATGTGTGCAGAGGAAGGCAACAAATATGATCAAGGGCCTGGAAACCAAGCTTTATGAGGAATATAGCCAAAATTCTATACTACTAAGTCATGGCAATCTGTGCTTTGAACTTGATTTAACTACCGGTACTATATTCTCAGAGAAGTTTGATTCTGATAAAGCATATAGAATGGCATAATTTGTCCACCTGATGCAGCAGACAAAATCACCAAAAACAGACTGCCGGGTCACAGAGCCAGAGCAGTGTGGGTGAGGATCTCAGGTGAGTGCGGACCCACTTTTTGAAGGTTGCACCCTCCTCATTGTCTTCTATTGTGACATTACATTTTTTGCTGGGCTGCCAAGCCATAGGACCAATATGAATGGGCTTAGGATCCCCAGTAAGTGCCCCTCTTCTGGTCCTGCCCCACCAGTCCCCCAGAATACTCTTTTCCCCAGGTTTAAACCAGTAGCACCTTAGAGACCAACTAAGTTTGTTCTTGGTATAAGTTTTCGTGTGCATGCACACTTCCTCAGATACACTGAAACAGAAGTCACCAGACCCTTATTTATAGTGGGAGGGTGGGGTGGGGTTTTTCTCAGGTAGTATGAGATGGGTATGGTAAACCTGTTGCTGACTGTTAACAACTATCTGAAGAAGTGTGCATGCACACGAAAGCTCACACCAAGAGCAAACTTAGTTGGTCTCTAAGGTGCTACTGGAAGGAATTTTATTTTGTTTCGACTACGCAGACCAACAAGGCTACCTAACTGTAACTGTTAACGACTGCAATTAGTCCTACAGAAAAAAGCAAGGGATATTATGCAGATGATTAGCATATGTAATGAGACAGGAATGCAATATATCTATTCAGACCAGGTCTCTCCATACAGTACCATACCAAGAACAAACTTAGTTGGTCTCTAAGGTGCTACTGGACAATTTTTTTATATATATTTCGACTGCTTCAGACCAACATGGCTACCTACCTGAAGGTTTAAACCAGTTTAAGATGATGTATTGTAGCACATATTTCAAACGTAATCCTTTCACAAGTTCACAATCAGCCCAAAGATAAGCACTGTGCATGTGCATATTTTACAAACTGGTAATGCTTAGGTTTGGTTGGATTGCTCCTTGTTTAAAAAAGCAAAGCAAACTAATTTAAAACTTAAATATGGCTGGTTTCTCAAGCAAGCTGTGTATTTCTTTTCATTAAGGTAAGTGCTGTGTGTTTTCAAAGGGTCTTCCAGGAAAAAAGTCAGATTTTGGAGCCTAATGAAAAAGACGGGGTGGGATGAATCCAGTTCATCACAAGACATGGCAGATGAGGCACAAAAAACTCAATCCAGCTCCATACCAGCCTTGCCTTCTGAGCCTAGTAAGCATCCACCTAGGGCCAGCCCTAGCTGATGCTAGCTTGTTACGTAGAAGGATGAGCAAATTGCACACTGTTCACATGCAAGGGTCACTGGTTTCTATGCAACATTAAATAGGTCTCTTTACTGGAGACTTCCTGAATTTGAAACTACAACTCATTTCTGTTCAAAGCAAGGAAACACTCTTCTTCAAGATTTACAGCATGCCTGTTATATGTGGCTTGCTTTGCCTCTGCTGCATAGCAGAGGCCAGCAAACCATGCACAACTGGAACCCAGTCAAACTTTTATAGTCTTTCAAATTGAAGTTGGAGCCGGAGAGGAAATACTAAAATCCTGCATATACAACTTCTGTCTCTGTGTGAGAGAGAAATTCCATGAAAATCAGTGCAGTGATGAATAAAGTCATATGCCATTTAAATGGATCATTTCTTTCTTGAACTCCTTAAAAAATATGGAACCTTTAAATAATATTGAAAAATGAGCTTCAATTACAGGTTAAGGACTTAATTAGCACACAAACTCATAGTTATGAAGGCTAGTCCAGTCAAATATGTGTTTGCTTACAAAGATAAAACCCACTTAATAATTTTAAATGGCACATCCTATACATATTCAGTTAAAATTCTGAAATCAACAGATCCAGTCTACTGCCTTACTGATTGTTTTTAAATCACAGTAAAAAGCTGCCATATCCAAGTGTCACTCCAGTCCGCTCAGAGGTGCAGAAAAGACGTGTGGCCCAAGCCATTTTGCGGCCTGCAACAGAGCCCCCACCCCACCCCACCATGGAGTGCCAGCAGTCAATGCTTATTGTGAGACTTGTAAAATACCTCCCTTGCACGGCCAGCTTCTGCCTGCTCCAATGCTGCTGGCTGGTCTAGCTGAATGCCAATGGCCAGGCAGCTGGTTCTGTATAGCAGCTACCGCACTTAAAAGACAAGTGACCCACCGGTGGTCTTCCACAGTCTGACATGGTGCCAGCCAGGCAGCTGCAACTATCAGGGGCCTAAGCAGCAGCAGCAGCAGCACATTCCTTCCACTACCCATCCCAATCCACTGTTGGAGGCAAAAAGCTCAATATGCCTCATACTGGTAGTAGCATCGGTCCCAAAGGGACCTATAGCCCAGCGTTTCTCAACCGGCGTGCCGCGGCACACTAGTGTGCCGCGAGACACCGGCTGCTGTGCCGCGGGAAAACCGTGGTTCGGGACCCCATGCCGCAGCCGCAAACGCGTAGCAGCGGCTGCAGTGGGGGAAAGGGAGCGCAGAAACCCACCGCCGACCTACCGCGCATGCGCCAGCTTGGAGCTCCCCCCCGATTCTGATTGGTTGCCAGGGACCAATAGGAAGACAGAGGAAGGAGACGCGAGGGCACCGGTAGCCACCCGGTCAAAATGGCCGCCACCCTAAGGAGGAGCACTCTGCGAGCGCTCCAACCGCCAGCCAGCCAGCTGAGAAGCCTCCCCGGCTCCACTCGCCGTCCTCACTCGCTGCCTGGGATCAGCTAAGTCTTTCCTTTCGGGTTTTCTTTCACAGTCCCAGGGGCGGGCTTTTCATACCAGTGGGGCTGCTTTGGGCGCATAACTCCGTGATTTCCGTTACCATAGCGACGTTGCCGCCATTTTGTGGGTGGTGTGCCGCGAGATTTTTTTCATAAAACAAGTGTGCCGTTGCCCAGAAAAGGTTGAGAAACACTGCTATAGCCAATAGCCATGCATCTGGAGATGGGGCTGGATGGAAAGTCACTAACGGGGGGGGGGGTTCGCAAGGCTTTGCAACTCATGTCATAGTTCTCTGGAGAGATAGGTGAATGCCAAGAGATGAGACAATCTTGAATATCCCTTTTATTTATTTATTTATTTATTTATTTATAAATAAATACATTTATATTCTGCCATTCATAAAAATTAGAGCCCTTTACAACAATCACGCATAAAACCATAAAATAAAAACATATAAAAATTGAAAACCAGAGATCAAATATTGCAAAGGGATATTTTAATTGCCAGTGTAAGCCTGGCAGCATAGAAATGTTTTCAACAGGCATTTAGAGGTTAGAACAGAAGGCGCCTGCTGAATCTCTGTTGGCAGAGCATCCCTTGACTGGGCTGGTGACACTAAAGACGCAGTTTCTTGTTGCTGTCCAATGAGCCTTGCCAGCTTGGGGTGGGGGGTGGGGATCAACAATGATCCTGTAAACGACTCCTCATTTAAAGATACATTATCATGTTTAAGGTGTTCTTAAGTGAATAGAAGCTGGAGGCAGCTCAAAAATTGTCAAACTCCTACTCGTTTCAGTAAGTGTTATATGTGGTAGGTTTGCTGCTGGTTCCTAAGAGCAGAGCAAGGCATAGGCGATCAGTGTGGTGCATATACCGTAGGTAAAGGTAAAGGGACCCCTGACCATCAGGTCCAGTCGTGTCCAACTCTGGGGTTGCGTGCTCATCTCGCTCTATAGGCCAAGGGAGCCAACGTTTGTCCGAAGACAGCCTCCGGGTCATGTGGCCAGCATGACAAAGCTGCTTCTGGCGAACCAGATCAGCGCACGGAAACGCCGTTTACCTTCCCGCTGGAGCGGTCCCTATTTATCTACTTGCACTTTAACATGTTTTCGAACTGCTAGGTGGGCAGGAGCTGGGACCAAGCAACGGGAGCTCACCCCGTCGCAGGGATTCAAACCGCTGACCTTCTGATCAGCAAGCCTGTGGTTTAACCCACAGCGCCACCTGGTCCCTGTGGTGCATATACAGAGGCAGAAAAGTTGGGCTGGCTTCACCCACATTGCACTGACCTCCCCGCACCTCACCTCTGCCTCTCAGAAACCGGGAGCAACCCTCAGCATTGAAGAGGCATGTGAGCAAACCCCACTTTGCCTGCACCACACCACTGATCGCTACTGGTTCTAGGGCTGGTTAACACTTGCATTTAAAAAATCATCACTTGATAACGTCCACCCAAATAAGTTACCTCCATTGAAAAATACTGCATTTTCAAGTGATAGGAAAGTTTTGTCTATGTTTCAGCCACACAGGATGATGCAAACGATTCAAACTTGCATATGTAAAACTACATTAAAACATCCCACCCATTCAAAAAGGTCATAGATGGTTAAAAGGCAAAGGCCTGGTTTAAAAGGGATGTTTTTGCCTGGTGCCGGAAGCGAGCTTCCCGGAGGAGTGTCCCAAAACTGGGAAACCACTGCAGAAAGTGCCTGAGCTTGTGTTG